>VTPC01089972.1:0-133525 GCA_011009095.1 Ignelater luminosus
CTACAAAAACCTTAAAGCCTGTTATGATTTTTTAAGCAACAGGCGAAGTTGTATAACCAAGTTGTTGCACTTGCAGCGCGGTATTTTATCTTAACGAAATTGATTTGCCAATCCAAGTAATTCTCGAACAAATAAGAGAGGTTGTTACTTCTACGGCCAAAAAAAGTATCACAGTAAAACCCACATACAGCCAGATTGCTTCAACATTGGCGGTGGATGGCGGCTTCTCCAGTGAAGTAAATAATAAAATGTTGCTTTAAAATTAGCTATTACCTAATAACTAAGCCACAGATGCCTAAGCCACCCCTAATGAGTACGTACAGATACTTTAGGATCTTTAAAACAGTAAATCATAAAATTAAAACATATTTCAATGCATTCGAATGTATTTACTGCCATCTACTGTTAACAACTAAAACTTTATGTACGAGATATCCGTAACATTGTTACAGTAAACATGTGTAGGTTTATCAATGCTATTCATAGATAACGCTCTTTCTGTTTTATTTATTCCTTACATAAATTGGATATTAAATTTTCCTACTGGAAATAGATTTACATCTCGTCGAATGCAAAATTAGTTATTATTGCAACAAATTAGTAAAGTAGGGCAGACAGACATTCTTGACTGCAGAGGGTATATTTTGTAGGATGGCATTCGGTAAAGTTTATCGTAAATGTAAATCTTTCATGTGTAACAATATGTTGCGTATGCTTGTGCATTGTCTTGTACAGGAAGGAATTACCATTTCATTGTCGAAAGGTATACGCAAAATTATGTAATTGACTACTTAATAAATACTTTCGTGATTTTTGTGAAATCGAAAATAGTTGAACATGCTATACTATAGATAAATGTGTCTTACTTTTAGTGTACTTGAATGAATGAATACTCTTTAAACTGTAGTCTTTTACATTTCGTATAATTTAGTTTCAATTTTCAACTAGCTATCTGTAGCGGATCTTCTCTCAATGAAAGTTCGTAAATAACAGTGATCGACAAAAAAATTAAATTTTAAATAAGACTTGAACAAGAAAGTAAGTATCTTTTAAAAGAGGGTACTTGATATTGAGAGCACGAATTGTTTATACGTCTTCTCAGTAACAGTGTCACTGGAATAATGAATCTATTTAATCATCATTCAATACAAAAATACCAGTCCTGTCGATTATTTACATAACAGTAATAAGTGTAATATTCCATGATTAATACTTATATACAGGATGTCCCACAAATGGCGCATAATCGCCACGATACGTTATTCCGTATTAAAAAGTAAGGCGAAAAATCTAATAGCCTTTATTTTTCTGTGACTTCAGTGCTGGATCTAGACATTTTTCGTAAGGGCGGAGGGGAAGTTTTATTTAAATTGCATAAGTACAAATAATGTATACATCCTGCTGTTGTTTTTTACTAACATAATAATAATAAATAAACTGATAATAGTCATGGGCTTTCAAGACCATTAATTTCAAAGCAGTTTCTGGTAATATTTCATTTGCTATTGGCGATATTTTATTTTGTTCAACTTCGTATTGCTATAGGTACGTTCAATAATGTATTAAGTAGTAAATGTTTGTACAATAAATGTCAAGTAAATATATAAGTGCTTTTATTCAAATGAACAATAATAAACAATTCATTGGTTTTTCGCCGGATAAGTTAGAAAACTTGCTGCTCCTCAAGTAAATTATTTAAATGGTAGTTTTAAGTCGAGAAGAATATATTGATCACTAGTTGTTTACGCGCTGTAACGGAACATTGTTGATAGTGATTCCAATGAATGTATGATTGCAAATAAATACTACATGTTAGTCGCGGATGGTCTTCGAAGTTTGAAGAATAATGAAATAAAGTTGAGGGCTGTTTGTCGTCACGCTTTTGATTATCTGTTAACTGAAAAGTATCTGACAGAGTTTAAAAATCGGTTTTCTACAAAGCGTTTTATGAAAAGAGGTAAGTTTCCTCTAAGATCCCAGCCGTACAATTGTTGAAGAATGTCAGTGTGACGTATCCTATTGAAAGCATTCTTGATGTACAGAAAAATAGGCACGCAAATTGAACAGAAAAAAATTATTAATGGCATTCACTACCATCACGATTGCATCGGTAGTAGAGTGCTATTTTTTAAAGTCGAACTGATAAGGAACCATAAGATTTTGATATTCCAGAAACCAGCTTAACCGAAAGTTGACCATACACTCCATTAATTTTCCAATTCAACATGAGATCGAAATTAGTCTGAAATGTGATGCTTCAGGCTTCTGGGTAAGTACCTCTTTGCCAAATAACATTTAGTAACTCTCAAAGACGCAATTTAAAATCTAAAGGTAATTACTTAATAAAGTCTATTTGTTATTACGTCAGGCCCCGAAGCTTTGCTTTTTGGGTTACTAATGACATGTTAGAGTTTCTTTAGTGAGAAGAGAGAGATGTATAAGAAGGCTTCAGAAGTGTCAAAATCATCAGAGACGACAACATCACCTATTTTATCATTGCAAGACTTCGCAAAGTAACTAGCCACAGTGTTCTTGATAGTTATGGAGTCAGCTATGTTTTTATTATCAACTGTAAGTAATGAGATCTGGGTTGTAGAATGACAGCCCCTAATAGCTCCGACCCTGTTCTACACCTTCTCAGAACGGATATCTCTCACTAAAAATTGTAGTCACGCCACGAGTTTAGCGTTGAAATTGAAAATCACTTTGCGGCACACGGCTCGCTTTCTTTTAAGGAAAAGTAGGTTGAGATGCAGTAATTAGCAGCTTCAAGGATCGTGGATGAAATATCTTCTATCGATGGCATTTGCAAATTTGGAAGGGGGTAAAATAACACTTTGGTAAACCAGACCCAGTCTACTCTCTTAATTACCCATTTTAGTGGTAAGTACCTATCGTGGACCTGCAGGTTTATAAATTCAATTACAATTGGAGTATAATTTCTGTGATGCGGATCATCAAAGTACAGACCATAGGAGCGAAGGTAATAGGATGGAAAAACAGATCGCAAGGTTAACAGCTGAAAAGGTGCCATAACGATTGAATATACATATATATGGGGTTACCGGAGTTTAATAGTCCAATATCAGCATTTAAGGATAACCCTATATAAACTACCTTGCACCCTAAAACCATCTCGAAAATCTGAGCTTGTAAACTTCGAAATTAAAAGTTTTATTTGCTAGAAACCTTGATGCTTGTATACATATACAGAAGGGCGAGTACTGGTTGACTAGCAGGTCAATCTCGGGTAACTTATTAAAGAAGCCGTTGCAATTCCACTGTAAGACGCATTTATTGTAAGCTGTGGTAGCAACTGGGGGAATAAAAGAACGCAATAATCAAGTAACAAGATGTAAGCAAAGTATGGTTTACAAAGCAATTTTGTAGTTCTTTGGAGCGCTGGCATTTGGAGACCTTACGAGATTTACCCTTGGGCCAAACTTTTTTGTTTTTCTGACTGCTTTCTTTTATAATCATTTTATCAATAGCTTCTGGACTTGATTCTCTGGTTGAAAATAATAGAACGCTGTCGTTGGGACTAATAGAAGAAGGTAGAGATTGCATTCTCTCAAAGTATTTAATTTTACCACAGAAGTCTCATCATCAGAATGTGAGCCAGAATCATCCCTACTTTTGCTACCGGTAATGATTAAGGTCTTGAATGCAGCTGAAGGACCAGAAAGACTAATCGTCTTGTTAGTGCTCTTTGTGTTATATTGGTAAGGTGGCTAGCCCCGGACCAACCGTCTTAGTGGGAGCTTTTAAGGGTCACTGACAAGCCGACTATGTTGATAGCAGTTTTTGTAATTTTTAGCAATAACAATTTGATAGTATCAGTGACTGCTGTTGCTGGTTCAACAGGAGTAGAAACAACCTGAGAATATGATTTTGAAGCGTGATGGGTTTTTGAATCAATAATTGCTTTGGCTTCTAGATACCCAATTTTATTCTTGACTTAAACATATTTGATCTCTTTTTTTTAAGACATTTAGGACATTTAAAGGGTGAAGCCTTGCATGTCCCTTTGCAATTGACACGAAAGGTAGCAAGATCGCAATCACTTCCTGCATGTAGATATTTCTTGTCCACAAAGACGTATAGGAGATTTGGTACACGATAGAAAGGTGTGACCAAAACACTGGCATGGTAATAGTATATAGGATTATAGGGCCTTACCTTTAAACTATAGAAGGCTATTTGAACCTTCTCGAGGAGTGTCTGCCTATTAAAAGTAAAAACCATGAAAAAGTATCAACACTGCTCCCATATCCTTTGGTTTCTAATCTTTGAGCATGAATTACTCAACTGGTTGAATTGATCACGGTGACAAACAACGCCTTTGGTAACATTTAATAATTTGTGTGCTGAGACTTCTACTGGAAATTCACTAATCCTACAGAGTTTGGTTACTTTTAGAGGTTGATATTAGTTTGTTTACGTCTTTAAAGTTACTAAGTCGATTCTTAATGACAAAGAACTATTCTGAATTACTAGATGGTTATTTCGTCGATCTAGAATAACAACAAATGTCTTTATACGCGCTGGGTTTGATGGTATTTTTGAAGTGGGAGTAACCACCACCTGATCCATCCACTGCTGACCGAAAGGGGATTAAGGTGAATCCCATGGAAACAAAATTTACTATGACAGAGCCGGCTTAACATAGAATGATGACCGAAATACAAGAAAGTTGTACCTGGTACCTTCAGGCCACGATTTGAGACCCATTAACGCAAGACAACTCATCTCTTGAGCATGGTTCGGTAACACCTTAGAATTGCGGATTTTCTATCGAGATATACTCTTTTAGATCCGACGCATTTGAAGGATTTGCCACTTTCTATAGGATGTAACTTTTCGCTACGTGCATGCGGTCTTGATCAAGGAAAGATATTAGACATTGCCTGGTCCGGGATCAGAAGCAAAACTGGAAGGAAGGAGAGGAAAGAGTAAAAGAAAAGGCAGAGCTGCTATTAAGAACGTAATAAGTAACAACTATCAACAGACAAAAATAAAAAATGTGGGAATATAAAATAATATCTGAGCAGGATTATTTGAAGGAAGATGCAATATACTTTGATGCATTCTTGCAGGTTCATGCCTTCAGGAACCCCTAGATTTGGATCTCCAAACCAACAGTTCTCATTTAAGACTTGCCGCAGTTTTCTTTAGTCGCACCTGTGAATACCAGAACACAGTAACTTCCAGAGTTCAATCATTCCTCATAGCATACTTATTCTCGCTTTTCCTAGAAATCTATTCTTGAATGCTGGGAATCCCAAGCTACTTTTAAATCTGCTGCTCCAAAATTGCAAAAAAAAGCTTCTGTCTTTCATTTCTTCTTGCGTCTTCCTTTCTTTTTATTCCGGAAACCACACCTTTAACGCTTTTAGTACAGCTCTGTTATTTGACATTCTAATTACATGTTCCAACCACCTAATACTTTTACAAAATCAGCTGTTGCTCCATCAATTCTTTGTTATTCCTTTTCTCCCACTGGTTTTTCACCAGTTTTCCCCTGTATATCCGCCGAAGGAGTTTTGCGCTCTCATTACTCTAGTTTTGTTTCTTCAGATTTGCTTGGTGTCCATGGCTCGCATCCGTATATTACCACCGGCCTTCTGACTGTCTGATACAATTTTGTTTTGATTTTTTGCATAACTGATTGAATTAAAAAATGCTTATTAGAGATCCTATCATGTTCTCTATTGTGCCTGCTAATTATTTCGTTTCTTGTATCATTAACTCCTAGGTATACAAGAGTATCGGTGTGCTCGAAGTTACATGTTTTTTCATCTACCAGTCTTTTTACTTTTTCATTTCCGTATCTCATAACCATTTTGTTTTTTCTTCGTTTATCTCAAGGTCCCTTTATCTTGCAGATCTTTCGATCTTTCTAATCTTTTTGTGATATCTATTAATTTACTTTTTGTTCTGGTAATGAAAACCAGGTTGCTGGCATATGCCAGACATTGACGTCTATGATTGAAGATAGTCCTACAAGTACAGATATAACATTCACGTAGTATATTTTTCAACGTAATGTTAAAAAGTAAAGTTGATAGAGGAGTACCTTGCCTGACGCCCCTTTCTGTTTGAATTTTTCTGACTTTTTCCCCAGGTATTTGTGAGAGTCATTTTTGTCATTCTTATAAACTTTTTCGGAATTTCCAGGATCTTCATTCCTTTGTATGTTTCTATTTTTTCATTCTATTGTAAGCATGTTTGACGTTTATAAACAGTACATGGGTGACCAAATTATGTTTAAAAGTGTTGAACAGAATCTGTTTCAGCGTAAAAATTTGCTCTGTAACGGATCGACCTCTGTTGAAGCCTGCCTGCTAGTCTTCAATGTTATTTTTGTACGCCTCTAAACGTCTTTTTATCAGCGTTGTGAGGATCTTATATACAACGTCAAATAATTTCCACAAACTTTAGCACCACCTTTTTTTAAGATCCGTAGTAGCACTGCTTCTGACCAATTAAATGGCATATTTCCTTCTTCCCAGATTCTTCTGATTAAATGAAATAGTATCTCTTCAAGTTTTAGACCCCCAATCTTTGATCAGTTCATTAATGATTCCGTTATCATCAACACTTTTGTTATTTTTTATATTCTTTATTATATCCCTCACTTCAACTTCTTCTGTTACATTTACTGCCTCTGTCACCATTTCTTCTTTATCTCCTGTTATTTCTGTAGTGTTGCCTTTCAGAATTTGCTGGAAATGTTGTTTCCACCTATTTACCATTTCTGACGTTCCTCCTATCATATCTCCGTCTTCATTTTTGCAGTGGGGTTTTTCCGTCAAAATAAAAACCTGTGCAGTGTTTTTTCTACAAACAGTCCTCTTCAGGACTCCTGTACCCAAAATTATATCCTTTCAACAAACTTTTTATTTTTAGAAACCTAAAATCTAAACTTCAACTGTCAAAATGTAGTGTATTTTGCGTTTTGAAAGATGTCACAAAAGATAGAAGATATGGAAAAAGATGAATTAGAAGTATTCATTCAGCACCTCTACAGGTTTGGAGAACAGGAATTTGGCCAAAACTCATAGAAAGATTAAACAATGGAGCCAAAAAAATGCTTAACCTAATTGCTGACCAGTCAAGTGCCCAAATGAAGGACTAAGATAAATTTATCCCTGTTTCAGGAAAAAAACGATCACGACAAGAATCAATCGAGAGTAATTCCCCGGAAGTTGATACAACAAACAGATTTGAAGTACTTACAGACACCACTATGGATGCAACCAGCTGAAACACAAATATCCTTTCCCCTGCAAAGCAAACAAAAATACCCCCCATAATAGTTAAAAACAAAAGCCAATGGACCATACTAACAAGCGAATTTACCCGACTAAAGATTAATTTTTCCAAAGCAAAAAACCTCCCGGATGGCATCTGCGTATATCCTGTAACTGTGGAGGATTACCGCCAAATGATTCATTACCTCGACGAAGTACGTGTATCCTTTTACACCTATCAGTTAAAAGCCGCCAAACCCCTCCGCGTGGTCATCCGAGGTATCCCAGAGGACATCACCACAGATGACATTGCCGCCGACCTCAGGGCACACGACTTCCCTGTCCTAAATATTTCCCGCTTACATGTGAGAAAAGAAAGACGACCGATCCCTTTAGTGCTTGTACCCCTTACCCGCACCGGCAATTCAAAGATATCTGGAATTTAAAATCAGTCTTATCCTTACTTATCAAAATCGAAACAAGATTCCATAGCACAATGCCACCGATGTCAGGGTTTCAGGCACACACAGCGAGGTTGCCATTCTACGCCTCGCTGCGTCAAATGCGGTGAAGATCACCACACCGCGGAATGTTTAAAACCAAAAGACCAACCAGCTACATGTGCAAATTGCAAGGGCAGTCACCCCGCTAGCTATCGGGGCTACCCTTGCTTTCCCAAACTAGCTGCCACCAAAACTACGACCAACACCTCTACCTCGTCACCAACTTTACCAGCTCAAGATCTGCCCCCTCCTTCACCAACTTACCCAACAAGTTATGCCTCTGTAGTAAAATCACAAATTTCAACTACCAGACCTACAATCGATCCTCAACCGACGACCCACGACGAAACCTCTCCACTCCTACATCAACTTTTGGGGAATGCTGCTTACACCAGTAACCCACAACTACTCCAACAACTATTAACCGTTGTCATCGACGCCATAAATAAAAAAGACATTTCCACAGCATTTCTGAAATTACTTCCCGACCTCTTAAACTCCCTAAAATAAACACACGAACGTACACTACTGCATCACTAAACCTTGACACTTTCAACGTCACCAAACTCTACTCCGATACTTAACCAACTGCGGGCAGCTATCCGCCCCATACTCTAAACCTCAACAAGTACAAAACTCACAACAAGTCATGGAAGGTAAGAGTTTATAACTAGGTACTTCCTAATCCATTTAAAATCAAAATCAATCACTTTGATTTTTTGTTTCTTAATAGAAATTTCTTATAATTGTTCTCTTTTTTTCTTTTCGCAAGTGGACTTTACTTTTTTCTCAGTTCTTCAAATGGTTATTCCTATTTTTCTCTGCTCTCTTATCTAACAGTCTTTTGTTGGCATCGTTCCGCTGCTTTATTAAGGTTTTGCAGTCTCTATCGAACCAATTTTTTTCTTTCTTGATCTGTTTTTTCGTCGTGGAAAACCTCTGCACCTGTCTTTGTAACTTTTTCTATTTGTTTCTATATACTGACTATACGCAATAAAAATTATTCAAATAGTGAGTTTTTCTAAATGAAATATCTTATTTTTCATTTTCAATTTTTCAGGTTCTGCTTTGAAGCTTCTTTTAGTTTGTTCTAAATAATCCTGGTATACTCTTCTAGCTAAATGGATAGCTACTGGAGCTTGCTTGTAACGGATACCAAAGACAGTTATTCTTAATATATTTTAAAGGTAAAATAGGAGTTTAGAATACCTTCTGATATGAAAGCTTTTTCTTTAGACAAAACATTTTTCGATACAGAAAAACTATATTCAGTATCTGCATCGCTGTGTGTTAAACCTAAACTAGCTTGTACTATTTTCAATAAAGTGGGAAATATTAAATCGGCACTGCTAATTGTCGTAGAAATAGGCACTGCAAGATTCCTCTGTATTTCTTATGAAATATCGTGTTGCGTGTACTTCGTGGATGCGGTGACTGACGGTACTATCTTATACGCTAGATTTGGTGAGGGGGTTTATCCCTGCGTCTCGTCCTTGGGACGGTCAGATGAGGGCTCACAGGTAGCTGCTGTGAAGACACGGTAATTTTGGAGTCGAACGGTTGAAACAGTCTTGCTAGAAATCTTACAAACCATGAGTGCTACAAAGGTTATCGTATGTTCACTACATGCCCAGCACTTTTAGGAAAATTCCAACGAGTACAGGCTACATAATTTAGATTTAACACTGGAAAAATAACTAAACATTGGAGTACTTAGCACAGACACTATGCTCTGGATAGTACTGGACATCTTAGACGATGGTGAACTCACTTCAGACTGGGGCAGGGGCAGGATCTCAAACGCGTTCCTAACTGGCCACACCGGGAGCAGAGGACGCGACTCTTGTTCTTGCGGTCTCGACGACGCGGCGGTGTCCTAATAAGCCGCGTCGCCAACACAAACTGCCCTGAAATTTCGATCCTTGCCACCTCTGGGGCTTGATTCAACGGATGCTCCACAAGGCTAAAGATGTCAGGGTGGGGCGGCGGAATGTTGACCTAGATTCCTAAGGATCTGCGCTCTACAGCGGACGTATCGCTTTCCGTGCCAAGCGGCGGCTTGCAGGGTTGGGTTATTGGTTTCTTGGTGCCGGAGAAATTGTTAGAAGTCAGCGGGCCTTCCTTCGTGGACTCGGTGGGTTGGTACTTTCTATCTCTTGCTGACGCTTTCGTGTTGTTTGACGGCAGGGTTTGCTCCATAGTCGACGAACAGGCAAGGTTATTCTGGGCGCATACTTTCTAAAGCGAGGTGAACTCGCCGGTTCTCCAATGATAGGTTTCCGATCTTCAGGTTAAAGTGCAGGTTCAAACCGAACAGAAAATCCATTCTCGAAATGCCAGGGTTGGCACTAGGTGAGATCTCTAGCGGTCCAGAATATTGATCCGGACCTGGAATGCTTTGGGCATCCGAAAGGTTTCGTGGTTTATAACGATAACACTCTCGAACTTGGGCGATCTGCGGTAGTTCTTTAATACACTGGCAACTTCGTCTTCTACGAAGGTTGCAATGGAACCGGTGTCTACTAAAGCATAAAATTGGTGTCTATGGATGCTAGCTAGAACGAACGTTTTGGTGTCTAACACATCGGAGGCAGCGGTTGGTGAGAGGACTTCAGTCTCGCTAGCTGAGACTCTTGGTAGCTGGTAGGTACTATTACGGGACATAGCATCTATTTTCTCCCACTGGAAACAGATCAGAATTAATTGGTTGGGGCATTCCGTTCAGAAATGTTATTCTGCCCGCAGTTTTAACAAGCAGGGTTGCCTGGTTGCTAGGCATAGCGTTTGCGGTACAATATAAGAGATGAGGTTGACTCAGAAACAAAAAATTTAGATGGGAGGCAATTGATACTACCGGTGATTGGGTGCGGACATATTGATTACGGGCGCGGTTATGATGACACTGGGTTAAGGGGGCTGTAATGCAGCGAGTTGGTGTTCGGGGAGGTAGTCGGTTGTGTCGTAACTGGAGAAGCAATCCTAATCTAAGTAGGTACTGAAGTCGTTACGGGGAGGCTTGAATTCTGGTCTATAACGGACCAAAGCTTCGGCTTCGCAACGGCAAAAAAATGGAGAGGTCTTGATCACGCCTTCACCCTTCCTGCTGCTTTGAGCTAAGGTCAAATTTTTTTCTCGTCTATCAGGTCTGTCTTCTTCAGTCTGCATATCCAGGCTACCCTTACATTGCCTTGTTCTGCTGTCTGATCGGAGTGTGGAGGGCTGGGTGGTGTTGGTAAATTGTTAACAACCTCAAGTTCGGTATCTGATGGTGACATTCTTGTCTTCTGATCGTTGTCTTCTGGCTGACGGTTTCCGGAATGACAAAGCGGTCCCTGCTCTCCCACAAATTCCCCCATATGTGTTAACTTAAATAGAAAATTCATGTCGACGAATTCTAACTAAAATAAAAGTAACTTCTTTATAATTGACATGGGATTTAATCACAGTTCTGAACTGATGAGAGATTTAAGTAAACTATTGTATTTATTATGCCATTTGGGCATAATAAAAGAAAGAAACTTGACTGGGGAAAGCCATTTTTATAGTTAGATGTATTATGATTTTTACGTCATTCATAATAATTAATAAAAGATCTACTGCAAAAAATCCTTTTTCACATGTTTTATTTAGTAATATTCTGAATTTAATGTGTTCTTGAATAAAACAAGGTAGTTCCGAAGTGACAAGCAAGATTCAATATTGCGACGATGTGCACTGGTCGTTGGGGCTAATCTGAATGAATTAATTGCTCTAATATTAAATATTAGAAACGTTTATCGACCTTGTGTTTGAAATTTTGTGTCTCGGAATAAAAGAAAACTAATCTTCTTATTTCTAGTCTTCCTTCTTGGTTTCAGTAAAAAGGACCAATGCTTAACCTCTTGATCTAAAGATTTTATGCAGAACAGTATGTGGAAAACTGAATACCAGGCTCTAGGATAATAGACTAATCTGACAAACTGAGGTTTTCAGTTTGAGATAAAGGCAGTAATGAGGTCAGACTGCATGAGTGTATAAAATTTTCAAATCATAAACTCAAGATTTTGCTGACTAGCATGAAAAACCTATAAAGTCGATAGTTTAACATTCAGTAGGGGACTCGTAGAGCAACGGAACCAAACAGCAATTTGATGTATAAAAATCCGTAATTGGTGCAAAAAACTATCATGGATTCTGTTGTCATTGCGTTTAGCAATCAAGACAAGAATTTATAATGTATCAACCTTATTGCAGTTTATTTCCTTCTGGAAAAAGGTAATTAATTGTAGCTTTAACTACTAGGAAAGTTGATTATATAGAAGCAAAACATAATTTCTATTAAAACGTACGTGTTATTATACAAGAGTATTAACATTTTTGTGCCTTACAGGGTTACTGTGTTTAAGTTTTCAATTGAATTTTTTAATACAATTCTTAATTACCTATCAATTTTACAAAATATGAAGTGAAAGTATATAATCTTGTCGGAAAATACGACATAATTCTCTTGAATAAACTATTACGTGCACATTTTAATTTTAATAAAGCTGTATAATATAATAATCGGGATTATTATTATTAAATAAGTTTCTAGGAGAAGAAACGCAGTAGTTTTGTTGTTTATTGATATTGTACAACATGTAATAGCTACAAAACGAATACCTAGCACGCACACATAATAAGAAACTTTATGGAAATTAAAAAAGAAAGTTAATTTATTTAGATGAAAATAGAAACGATTTGCATAATTTATGCTCTTTTGTAAAATGATGAGACCGGACATGAAATCTCCGGTATACACCTTGAAGGAAATATGGTCATAAAAACGAGAGCTACATTTGATTTTCCCCCACGAAACCCTTCTAGCTAAATTTACTAAAGATTTTCGTAATAATTTCAGTTTAAGTGTTTAGGAATAAATTTTCTCTTTTTCTCTAATATTCTGCTGACATAATACGAATACATTTCTTGATATATTTTGCACATAATCATAAGGCTCGAATTTCTACGTGCTTGAGTAAGGATGTACCTATTGTAAGATACATCAAGTTGATAAAAGCCACAGTGGCTGTTTCAGTAACGTAATCTGCACTTGAAAACGCCATTCTTTTAATTTTTTTAGGTAACAAAACAATCAATCCCATCCCCATAGAATAAACTTATGCTGTTAATTTACAAATAACTTAATAACCAGATAACCTTGAATACTAGATACGTGTAAGAACAATTCCTATTCTTCTATAATAATTATTTACGATTAAATGATTAACTACTGTGCGACCCAAGTGAATGGTTAAATATGTAAATAATTCATTTTTTTATTATTGTATAAATATAATTTTCATTGTTATTTTTAAATTGGGGACGTCCTAAAAACATTCCAGTCAAGAATATTTTTTAAGATCGCGTAACATTGTCAAAGAAGAAAAAAAATGACCCAAAAAGCAAATTTTATCCTTCCTTGACGAGACGTCTTATAATATTAGTTTTTAATTAGATATAAACCGTATGATACGATTTTATAGACCTCAATA
Organism: Ignelater luminosus; assembly: GCA_011009095.1. Taxonomy (NCBI): domain Eukaryota; kingdom Metazoa; phylum Arthropoda; class Insecta; order Coleoptera; family Elateridae; genus Ignelater; species Ignelater luminosus. The sequence goes on from VTPC01089972.1 coordinate 13,270, forward strand.
GTGACCTTTAAAAGAATTTCAAACGAGTTGTATTATGTCACTGTACCATTGAGTGAAGGTGATTTCCTGTATTTGAAAAAGTGTGTTCTATGATGTAAAGAACCGCTTAAAATATAAAAATTTATAGTATTGAGCGTAGGTTTATATTATTATTATACTTTCTAGCTACTTTACGTAAAAGGAAAAATAGACTTGTTCAAAAACTTTTCCTTAAACAAATTTTCAGGTTTTTTGCTTATTTAATATAATAAATTATTATTTTTAATTAAAAGTATGTAACTGTGTCATCCTAGGTTGTAAATAATGTTAGAACCTGTGCGTAAACTTTTTATTTTTTCCACTAAGCGTTTTGCATATTAAGTATCCTTTAAAACACTTTGATTAATAAGTGTTACTATATAAACTATTGAAGTGGTTGTAGACAACTATAATATTAAGCAAACACTAAAATATTGACACTATGAAATTTAAATACTACAATCTAAACACTCAATTAAAGAGTCAATATAAAGAGAAGCAAGTACTTCGTTTTTAGAAGTAACCGCTATTTAAGAGATGTTAGAAAAGCAGAAATACGAGGTTAGTGTATAGGTAGGTCTACATACATATGGTTTTACTAGTTTGACTGCTACCATCCTACAAGTACTGTATAATGCGTTTTCTGAGGTAAAGTAGAAAGTCTTTACCTGCAAGTAATAAACAGAAATAAATTGTAAATAAAAAAATTGTTATAAAAAAGAATTAAGTAGCCCATATTAACAGCTTCTGTTTTCTATAGCAGAAAATTGCAAAAAATGACCTGCAGGTAAAAAAAACTAATAAGATTAATGATTAGAGTCCGATGGTTAGAATTATTATAATTATCATATCAAAATGAGTTACTGAAAAAACTTACAAAACTATAGCTTGTTAAATATTGCATCAGTCAGTACCGATGAAATGTACAATAGAAATTTGATGTTTACAAGCAATTCAGTAAAGAAAACAATTAAAAGGTCAATGTAATTATATTAATTATTTCAACACTAATTCCTGCAGCTTTACTGTCACATATAATCTCATTCATACAGACTTTTATTGGCGACTAGAAGTAAAGTCGCAAATTGAGACAGCTGCAAATCTGGAATTAAATTACATTTTTACCATTCTGCCGGAGGATGACAATGTGGACTAATGGTAATTTTATGATCTTGTGATCTACTTTTTGGTGGAACAATTTATAAGATCATTTGCTTGAGAATATGTATTGATCAGACAATGTAAACCAAAAAATCGGTATTACGATATAAAACGCAATATTCACTTCGATAGTAATTAATAATAAATAAAGAATAAATTATTCAAAATTAAACCTATAATAGAAAAACTCAACAGCAACTTTATGCAGTTTGGAGTCTTTTCTAAACACATTAGCATTAATGAACAAACGGTTAGTTACTATGGTCACTATTATTTCCAACAATTTATACGTGGCAAGCCTATAAGGTTTAGCTTCAAGCAACGGGCCATGTGTTAATGAGGACCTGGTTATTGTTATAATGCCGAGGTTTACGAAAGAAAGAATAGCAACCAAGTAACTTCAGATATACGTATTGGCCTTGGAATGTCAGTAGTTTTGGATAAAGTCGCCCTAATGCACAATCGTTTTACGATGACAACTTTTTGTTTTGAATTACTAAACATCTTTAGAAAGAAAAATGTGCGTGCTACAGGAACTGTTAGATTTAACAGAATGAACATTGCACAACTGTCCAGTAAAAAATGAATCTGACATGAAGAAAGAGCTTCGTGGAGCATTTGACTAGAAGTTTGATAATAAAAATAAAACATTAGGTCTTATTTGGAAGGACAACAGCTTGGTAAAGATGCTTTCAAATTGTTAAGAAGTTATGCCTGTAGGAAAAGTTTCTAAATGATCAAAATATCCCTATCCCAAAAGCTACGAGAGAGTACAACAAATATACAGTTTGTCTTATGCTACTAGGAACATAGCCGCTATTGTTGTATGTGTATCCAAGGTTATGAGACACTCATTAACAATGAAATCATTAAAAATAAACAAAATACAGCTTGTCTGGGGCTTTTATGTACTTACATAGTCTAGGTAACGGAAACAATAACAATTACAAATCTAGTAGGTACCCTTGACTAAATTAAAAAAGAATGTCATGAGGATATGTCAGTCTGAGAATTTTGACAGTTTGATTTTGTTACTTGTGTTATCGTTGTTATTAATTTTCTTAATTGAGTTTCTCAGAAAAATTGATGTTTATTAGATTCCAGAAAAAATACAAGTTTTAAAATGGCATTATTTGGGAAATTCTTATCGTGACATGACCAATTTACTCGTTAAGTGTTTGAAAACCGACCTCCACCGTCGGTGACAACCACTAGCAAAATAATTTCAAATTTTGAAAGGTTTGGGTGCGTTTCACCAAAACTTCATAAAAATAGAACTGTTCGTGACAAAACGGAGGAGGAACAAAATCAGAAGGTAGCTGTATGTGCTACAGTTAGGCAAGTTGGTGAGGTTTTATACATTAGCAAAGATACTGTTTGGAAAATTTTGAAAGAAAACAATTATAAATTGAAAAAACTCAACAATATTATTTCCTGAAAATCAAATGAGAAGAATGGATTGGCTCTGCTCATGAAACTGCGGAAGTGCAGGAATTTTTAAATAATACTTTTTCTAACTGCTTAACAAGTCATAGAGGAAGGATCAACTGGCCGCCAAGGTCGCCTGATTTATCGGTAAATAACTTCTTTTAATGGGGCATATTAAAAATGTTATTTATCGCTACGAAGAAACGAGGGCGCATACCTTGGAAGAGCTCAGAGAAAAACTATCCAAGCTATTAACTCTGTCACACGTCTAATATTAAGAAATGTTAGACAAGGATTTTATGATTGTCTGGGCTATTGTTTGGCTCAGGAAGGCGTCTTATTTAAACGTTTATTGTAAGTGTAAAATTAAATTGTAGAATCTTCGTATTTTTGGGAGAGTTAAATAATTTAGAATTACTGAAAAGTTTCTTTATTGTAAATACCTATTTTTTGTTTTTCTTTTAGTTATTAAATGATCTCAGATTATCAAAATGCTTTTAATATGAGTTTCTTTAATTCTTAGCTGGTTTCTATGGTTTTTTTACAGTACGAGCTTTGTTAACTATTGTTTCATAACCTTGGGATACGTCTAGAACAATAGCGGCTATGTTCCTAGTAGCCTTAGACAAAGTGTATAGGGGGAGTAGACAAATTAGACTGGAACATACAGAAGTATCGTATAAAAGTCAGAGGAAGGGAGTGGTATTTTCTCCTATTAATCAGTTGTATCGAAATGGCAATTGTCAATGCCCAAGTTTTGTATTGCAAGGTACATGGATCAGTTTCACTTTTAGACTTTAGAAGAGAAATTGCCAAAATATATTTAAAAATTAATTCAAATTCCAACCCAAAAATTATTGGGAGGAGTTCCTACAGCATTAGGTCGGAGAAATGGGTTCCTTTAGACATTTGAAGGGGATGGAGCTAGTCATTACCTCCAACGAACTTAAAAGAGTAAACAAAGAAAATGTGCCCTATCTAAACAGAAATGTTAGAAAACAGTGTCTAAAAGGCAACGTTGGCTTGCATGTGGATGCTTTCGTGATTGGCATTCTTAGAATATTGTAGCTAGCTGATTCCAAAATAAAAGTTTAGATTTGAATTTTAGTTTTATTTGAAACCGTGATCCTCATTTGGGGATCGAACAAAAATACCTCATAATTCAAAAGTTCTGTACATTTTAAATAAAATACTGTTAATTTAAGTTACACTGAAATTTAACAGAAGAATAACAAAAATCAAAATTAAATATTTGGTAGAAAATGGGTTAACTAAATGGAGTGGTTTGGATCTACCTGATACCAATAATTTTCTTGTCGTTTCGTTCCATATTTTATATATTTCAAAAGTTATAAGAATATTGATAAATTATTCAATTTCTTAAATATTATGAAATTTTGCAAGACTAGTCATGACAGGTTACGTTTCACATTAAAGCACCAATTCCATCTATCCTCTTTCCATCACTTTGGAAAACTACTCGAGGTGGTTTTAACACTGTGCGACATTGTACTGTAGCTAGGGCCCGTTTAATCATGTCATTTATCATCGTGTGGTGAGACACCCTTGCTGCTCTTTTACGATTGAATAGGCCATGATGGTTCAAAATATAAATTGCTCTGTGGCAATACATTTATGGTGTTCGCATACATGTTGACCAGATTATCCAAAAAGTTCTCAAGAAAAGCGATGACATAGCGTTCAAGCAAGCACCAGATTTACGCTCATGTATGTACAGCGAGTAATCGAGTTTAATCTTCAGAGTCACTATGCTGGCTTAAAACTTTATGGTATGAACGTTGAGGATCTTGCTTATCCCATTTCTTTTCTTCATATGCTGCTAGTTTAAATAAAATATGACTTTCTAAAGAATTCTTCGAGAAAGTAACTGCTTCAGTGTATGCATCATCAGAACTTTTCAAAATTGCCTATGGAAGCACCGTAGTCATTGAATCTTTTACACAATCAATTAAAAGATGCAGTGAAAGCGGAAAAACAAAAATAGGAAAGTCACAAATCCCTAAACCTTCAGAAACAACTGGAAGGGTATATTGAGAACATAATTTGCTGTTAAAACAACAATTCGATATTTCCTGGGCTGAGTTCAATCCTGCTTGCCCTGATGAGAGAGAGAGAGAGAGAGAAACTTTTTAGACGACAAGAAACACCTAAACCTCTGAAGACCTTTTAAAGTAGATGCATCATATTAAGCATCTATTGTAGTTGGATGTGAAGTTTAAATTTAAAAACACTTATAAAGCCACTAGTCCGTATTAAGCAAACCTGAAGCGTAGGGTACAATTCCAAATATAACCAGGGTTGATTTTGGTCATTTCACGAAAATAAAATCTGTGAATTCTTTCTGGGATTTAAATAGTTTTTTTTACAACCTCGCCTCCTATTCCTTAAAAGGATAGCCATTATTCTGGACTTACCCTATGCAGCAAATCAGTTAGTAAAGAATTTATCCGTACAAGAATTTAAAATGATTGGGCCGTGTTCAACCAGCGGCAGATTTTGTTTACAAACATTTGCAAGAATCACAAACCGAGACTCAAACTTCTAGGTGGTAACCTGTCATTAATAGAAAACTCTTTGCTTGTAGACGAAACGATCGACGTCTTCCTAATGAGGAGAAGCATTGAGAGCTAATGGACATTAGCCTTTACTGCATATTTTTGAGTGGAAATATTTATATTTTTCTTAATAGACTAGACATTTGTAGGAAACCAAGTGTTTTTCGATCGCTTCGCTGTTATTAAAAAAATATCCGACTTTTTTGAACTAGTAAGTATTTGTTCTTTTCTTCGAATATCTTTTGGGTAAATTCATTTACTGACTGACGCGTCGGTTTAAACTGGTTTAACTCGACGTTACTGTTGTTCCATTCTAGTTGTCATGCATGTTTCCAAAATTTCCTTTTCTAGGAATCACTATACATTCTCACAACGAGCTGTAATATTTTTAGCAAACTCGGTATCAACACGCATCACAACCTGTATTGTCCTTGTCATCAATACCTATATGGCTAAAAATCCAAACAAAACTAATTTTTCTATAGTAGGATATTAGCCAATAGATCAAAGCTAGTATACCTAGAACTAATGGATTTTTACTCATACGGAAAATAACGAGTCAGAAAAGTTTAAAAGCCATTTGCTTAAGTAAGATAGAAATACGTAAAACAGATCAATTTTTAAAATGTAAGTGTGAAGAAAGCTGAACGCGTTTCACTCAATATTTCAAAGCTATGATTCTCAAAGTGAGAACCTTTTTATTTTGTAGAGCAGTATCATTATCTTCAGTGACTGTAATGACTTGGATAGATTTAACTAACTGAATTCAGTTAGCTTATATGTAGTTCCATCTAACGAGCAGTTCATCTTTTAAGTGGTGACTAACACATTTTAAAATAATGATTGGGAAAGTAATCGCCAAACAAATAAAATTTGACTTGACAATACTTTATATTCTTCACAAATACGAAACAATAATCACTGACTTAATCGTACATCTTTTAACTCTAAAACCCCAAAACTAAAAATCACAATTAATACGAACAGAATATTTTATGTAGCCTTTCTTGCTTTGGAGTGACGCTGCATTGCCTCTCTTTAGGTTATAAAACTTCTAAACTTTAAGATTTTTTTAATGCCTTTGATTTTAGCGTCTAACTCTTCTACAAGTTGCTTTGCACTCATATTCCAAGAGCCAAAAGTCGCAATGAAAAATGGTACAAAATAAAGCAAGAAAAAGACTCTTTGTGATTTTTCCATACGCGCAGCTTCTCCAGTTTTTTAAAGTTTGTCAGAGATAAAAAGCAGCCGAGGTATCTGTACATGCTACATCCCAAAGCAAAGCCCCAATGTTCAAGTTCAGATGGGATATCAACAGCAAATAAAGCGCGCTTGTTTATGTGAAAAAACAACCTTCCAACACTTTTGTAGCAACTTAGGCCGTGGTAACCATAACCTCACAGACAGATTGGTTTGTTCTCAAGATGATGGTAAAAAGGAAAGTGAAATTATTTAAATCTCCCAATCGATTCTTTTCCTGTTTTCTCAATAATGTTTGTTATTAGAAAACTTTAATTTTGATTTTAGAATCGATCAAGAGATACGTGATACATATGTGAATCCACATGCAAACTTTGAGAAATCTAGATTAAATTTGATTTAAAAAACTTGAAGCATAATAGCTCTTTTTCTGTCTGTAGATTAGCGAAATAGCTTGTCCAGAATTTCATAAATATTACTTTTACAAATCCTAAAAACTACTCACTGAAAATAATCGAACGACATGTTTACTGATTTTGATTTACAATAAGCTGGTATCCAAGACAGTAATTAGGATATGATGGGAGTACTAGTGATCCAAGTGATTCCACTAATTTGTAATGAGCACGGCAACGTATAGGTTTACTAGCACTTCCAGGTTTAGCAAAGACTAATTGTCAGAATAAAGGCAAGTTGTCGGTTTAATATTAAAGCTTAGTTTTTTATTTTTATATTTATAGCAGAGCTTATTCTCACGATGACGTTTCAACAATACATTTTAAGAAATGTCCTCAAACTGCAATGTTTGAAACAATAAAAACATTCAAACGAGATGTAATTTAGTCATAGCTTTAAGTCAAAAGTTGCCCTTCTTAAGTCCAATTCTTGAAGTTCTTAATCTTCTTAACTAAATAATGAATGAACTATACGTCACACCAGACTATCGATGGGTTTTTAAGAAAGAGGTAACAAACACAACAAGAAATTTTATCTAACAAATAACTGTATTTGTCTATTGTTCTCATAATTTACTGTGCAACAAATTCGAATTTAAGTTAGTTGTAGGTGAATGTTTATCCAGTAAACAACACACATACGAGTATAGCAATGCCAAAAGAAAAGAAATGTGTTAATTCTATGTTAAATTAGTATGTGAAAGAATTAAGTGATTTTACGACGGATGGAAGTGTTTTATTTTGCAAATTTTGTGAAGTTCTGATGACAGCAACGAAAAAATTTCAAGTAACTCAATACCTGCAAATTTTAAAACATCAAGGTAACAAAAACAGAAAAAGTCAGAACAAAAAGCAACTGTTATTTAATGGTTGTTGTATCAAAACCAGGACCTAAAGCAATAGAATCCTACGAATTCTTCTGAAAATTACAAAATGAGACTTTTGCAAAGTTTTTGGAGTGAAGAACAAATACTACTCATTTTGTTCATAATTTAAAAGATTAAATATTGAGGTTCCTGCTCATAAATGCTTTAAAAACCATAATGGTTCTAACACATCGTTCAATAAGTCCCGAGACTAACAACGAAAACAACATTTTTTTTTCAAAAATCATTTTTATTCATCAATATAATCTCCTTTTAGAGTGATACAGTCTTTCCAACGCCTTTCCAACATTTCTATACCATGTTTATAGAAGGATTTATCCTTTGCTTCAAAATAGGCTTCAGTTTCGGCAATGACCTTCTCATTCGAGCCAAATTGTTTTCCCTGGAGCATTTTTTTGAGATCAGCAAAGAGCCAGTAGTCGCTGGGGACTAAATCTGGCGAATACGGGGGGGTGGGGAAGCAAATCAAAGCCCAACTCGTAGATTTTTGCCATTGTTTTCATGGACTTGTGGCATGGTGCATTGTCTTGCTGAAAAAGGATTTTTTTCTTCTTCATGTGCGGTCGTTTTGCTGCGATCTCCTCCTTCAAACGTACCAACAAGTCAATATAATAATCACTGTTGATCGATTTACCTTTTTCCAGGTAGTCAATGAAAATGACGCCATGTGTATCCCAAAAAACAGACGCCATGACTTTGCCAGCAGATTGCTGCGTTTTTGGACGCTTTGGGCGGCTTTCGCCAGCCATGCGCCACTCAGATGATTGCCGATTCGACTCCGGAGTGAAATGATGTATCCATGTTTCATCCATGGTCACGTATCGACGCAGGAAATCCTTTTAATTGCGAGTAAATAGCGATAAACAGCTCTCTGAATCGTCGATTCGTTGCTGTTTTTGTTCCATTGAAAGCAATCGCGGCACCCACTTGGAAAAAACCTTTTTCATGCTCAATTTTTCATGAAGGATTGTAAATACGCTTCCAGATGATATCTGTGTCATTTCTGCAATCTCACGGACCTTTACTTTGCGATTTTTCATTACGATTTTGAATACTTCACTCACATTTTCCGGTGTAACGGCTTCCAAAGGCCTACCCGAACGTTCCGCATCGTTTGTGTCCGTACGACCACGTTTAAACTCAGCATACCAACGACAAATCGTTGATTTGGATGGAGAGGAGTCCGGGTAACGTTTCTCAAGCCATTGCTGGGCTTCTACGGTGTTTTTACCCATTAAAAAACAATGTTTTATCAACACGCGAAACTCGCTTTGTTCCATTTTTCAAACAAATTACAAAGTGACTTTACTCTAACCTCGATAACTCTGCTGTTTGTGGTCCAATCGACGTGAAATTTTTACACGTTTCATGTGAAGGTTCGCACTCTAGGGAAACGTGGCTAGTTTGGTACTACTAGCACCATCTCTGGGTTAGTCTCGGGACTTATTGAACGATGTGTTACGTCATCGATGGAAAGCGCCATTATCTCTAAAGGCTTTCGGTTTAGCAAGGCAATGCCTGGTCTAAAGTATCGTTTCCTGGACGGAGACAGTAGTACTTTTAAAAAAGCTTTAACGAAAAACCTTATGGAAATATGTTAGTGGGGAAAATTGAATGCAAAAGCCATTTGCTGAGAAATTATTGTAAAAAAATTGATGGAACTAGGAAAAAGGACATTTAGTAGTGATGAAAAATTAAGTCCTCTATCATTAAGAGCACAACTTAAAACAAATACTCGGAGAATAAGAGTGACTATAAATTGTGCAATTTAGCAGACTGTTAACTCTATAATTGCAACTAATATACTAAACGAGGAAGATATGAAATGCGTTGGTTAGCAGCAGCTTTATCCTTTAAATCTAACAGCAAATATTTGTTAAATCTGCCACGAAACCTTGCTAATGCACAGTAGCATATCTGGGAAATATACTAGAAAGTTTGTATGTTCGGGAATTTCCAAAAAGAAATATATGAAAACCATCAAGAGATCTCAAAACAAAATTCAAAATCAGTTAAAAAAAGATTTAGATAGAGACTATGGTTCTGATGAAAAACAACTACCGGCTGAAAAAGGGAGGCAATTTTATGAAAAAAAGTGAATCGAACTTGAAGATGCTTATGATAAAAAGCTTCCAGAACTGACTAAAGACCAGTTGCAGCTTGTGGGATGAAAAAAGGAGAAAAATAATTACATCTTTTATGTTTGAACGAACAGTAAACATGAGAAAAAGTACAAATCCTAGAAATTTAATAAAAGTTCCTTTTCCGGAAATGCTGTCAGGAATTCTAGAATACGAGGGTGGTCTGAAAAGTTTCCGACCTCAACGTGAAGATGGCAGCACTCGTAAATAAAAGCTACTGAATTTCGTTGTTCATCTGTTGACAGTTACTCACCAAAGTTTCAGCCATTTTGGACGCGCAGTTTTTATATAACAGTCGTTTGAGTGAGTTGATGTGAGTTTTTTTTGTGAAAATGGACAAAATCGAGTATCGAGCTGTCATTAAATATTTGTTTTTGAAAGGCAATACGCCTTCGCAAATAAAAGATGAGTTGGATTCTGTGTATGGGGACTCTGCACCATCATTTACCACAGTGAAGTTTTGAGCTGCTGAATTTAAACGTGGCCGTAAGAGCTTGGGAGACGATGAACGTTCGGGACGTCCAAAAACTGCAACTACCGACGAAAACATCGCCAAAGTTCACCAAATGGTGCTAGACGACCGCCGAATTAAAGTGAGAGAGATAGCAGAGGTTATGAACATGTCAAAAGAACGTGTTTGTCACATATTAAATCAACATTTAGGCATGAGAAAGCTGTCCGCGCGTTGGGTGCCGCGTTTGCTCACGTTAGACCAAAAACGTGTTCGAATGAATATTTCCAACGCTCTTTTGGCGCAGTTCAGGCGAAATAAATCCGAGTTTTGGCGCCGATTAATTACTGTAGATGAAACTTGGATACACCATTATACGCCCGAAACAAAAATACAGTCCAAACAGTGGACTGCAAAGGGGGAACCGGCTCCAAAAAAAGCAAAAACTGTTTCTTCGGCTGGAAAAGTGATGGCGACTGTTTTTTGGGATAGCCATGGAGTTATTTTAATCGATTATCTTCAAAAAGGAAAAACCATTACAGGAGCATACTATGCATCATTACTTGACAAGCTGAAGGCAGAACTTGCGAAAAAACGGCCACATTTGCAGAAAAATAAGATCCTGTTTCACCAAGACAACGCACCGTCTCACACCTCAGCGGTTGCCATGGCGAAAATCCACGAATTACGGTTTGAACTGCTTGACCATCCGCCTTACTCACCAGATCTAGCCCCAAGCGACTTCTTTTTGTTCCCTCATCTAAAAATTGCGCTCGGAGGACAAAGATTTTCGTCAAATGAAGAGGCAATCACCTTCGTGAACAATTATTTTGCAGAGAAAAATGCCGAGTACTATTTGGACGGGTTACAGAGATGGGAGCATCGCTGGGAGAAGTTTGTAGAGTTACAAGGAGACTATGTTGAAAAATAAAAAAAAATTTCAGAAAAAATGTCTTGTATCTTTGTTAGGTCGGAAACTTTTCAGACCACCCTCGTATTAGAAATGACTTGTTTTTCCTGAATGCATTTTTATATGTAAAAGTATTTTGTTATAAGTCTTCATGTGTATATATGTTTGTTTTTCTTTATACAAAACACTTGATAGATAGACACTTTTACTGTGCAGCATATTAATAATCTACTACTCGTGCGGTGACAAAGTATATTGTTTTATAAGAAGATTTTATTGGATAAATTACCGTATAAATGTAGCAAAATTTTGTTAACAAATACAGATCACAGGCAAATCTATTTTTATATAAATCTTTGTTTAGATGAACTGATTTTTAATGTAGTAATACTTAATTAGTTAAATATCTAATGATTCATACTTAATTCTATTACGTTTTCATCGTTCTATTATAAGAATACGTCACGTCGTTTCGTTTAAAAATATAAGGTTTTCTAACTATTGAAGGGTAACGACCGAGAAATTGCAGTCTTGGTCTGTGATTTCCTGTATTTGTAAACAAAATCTTTGATTTTGGTTTATAACCAGTTCGCTTTTTTTTCCTATTGAAAAACATACTTACACATCTTCCCATATGTTGGTATCAGGGTGCTGAAATCGTTTAATTTTAATTAATTAATGTCGACACTCAAGATTTCGCCACCTCTTGCTTATGCTTTTATTGTACACAAAAGACTAAGAGAAACGAATCTGACTGTGACACTGAATTTCCAAATGTAAATCTACGGTTTACATACTTTGTGTCATTATTATTTGCCAAGAAAACGTTAGATACTGGAGGCATCCCTTTAATTTTAGTTTTTATTTAATCAAAGATAGATATGACTGACATAAACGAACGGTTCATTAAAATTGAAGGTTACGAAAGGGAATTTGGATGATCAGATCGCGAAATTGTAAGTAGAGTTGGTCCAAAAAACCGAAGAGTGTTTTCTTATGCCTATTAATTTTTTTTTATTTGTTTACTTATGTATGGCCATAGAAATCGAGCTTTTATTAAGTTTAGTGTAGCTCTACCTTTAGGATATGAATTTTCCTGTATATGTTGACAGGTAATTTGACGAAACTGTCGTTATTTCACAATATAGGTATCATAATATATTTTGGTTGTCTCGTTAAGAACCACTTCCTGTAATTTCATTTCAGTGACAGATGAAAGTAATTTTTGTAATTCTGTATTTGCTTTCTGAGCTTGTGCGATCTCTTTATCCTTTAGCGTAAGAGACTGAACAGTTTCAGCACGAGATAAAACATCAGCGACGGTGTTCTTCAGCCCTTTTATGTAACGAATATCAATTGTATATTGTAAGGTGTAAGTTAATTGACGTGCTTGACGGAAACTAGCGATTATATGTAGGTGTAGTGTTAAAGTAAAGGTAGCAACATTGCGAAAATTTTAAGGGGAGAGTTTCATTGCATTATGGGTGATTCATGAGGTTGATGTAATTACGAGTATACTTTGATTTAAAAAAAATAATAAATAGAACACAATGTTTATTTGGAGATTGAAAGTGTTAATAAATAAGATAAATACAACAAGTGGTGAAAAACAGAGAGCATATTATAATGTTAAGATGACGATGGAAAAGAAAATGGAATCATGTGTTGTGTCTTCAAGCTTCATCGAATTCTTTAACGGAAAAACGAAGTTCACACGTTGGTTGCAACGTCTTGAAGGGGTGTTTAAATTGTTCCACGTGACGGCCGAAGATAAGTTAACCTATTTACTACATTTTATTGGGGCCGAAACTTATGATGTGTTCAACGTTTTTTCACCGGAAACACCGGAAGAAAAACCCTACAACGGTATACGTGCTCTTTTAAAAAATCACATTGACCCCCAGCCACTTGAGATAGCTGAGTACTATTAATTCCACCATCGACTTCAAAATGAAGGCAAAGCGATTTGCGATTATATTAATGAATTGACGAAAATGGCGACAAGTTGTAGTTTTGGAAGTTTCTTGTCCACAGCATTTAGAAATCAACTAACCTGTGACATACGAGACAAGAGTATAAGAGACCTTTTGTTAGAAGTTAAATCCTTCACTCTGAAGAAAAAGAGTTTTTCGCTGCTCTGCAAGATGGTTAGAAGTTTACAAAACTCGATTTCTTAAATACTTACATGCCAGTTGATGAGGAGATCAGCAAGATTTCGGCATGCAGTTTCTGTAAAGGGGTATCTTTAATAAAAAGGTTAGCTTTTGAAACCAAGCCAGCTTGTTCCATTTTTCAGGAAATAGTTGAGAAAGTTTTATTGGGAGTTAAAAGCGTTGTTTGTTTTTTGAACGACACTGTGGTTCCTGGCAGGACAGATCAAGAACATCTAAAAAATTTGAAAATGACTTTGGGACAATTAAGAAGTGCTTAATTCTAAAAAATGCTTGTCCTGCCAGGACAGCATTACTTATCTTGGACATATGTAAGTATTTTTGACAAACATAGGTTGTCAAAGGATCAAACAAAGACTAATGCTATTTCGAACTTTCCCATCCCTAAGAATGTTTCCGAAGTAAGAACTTTTGTAGGTATGTGTAATTATTATTTCATATTTGTTCCCCGCTTATCCGAAATTTTAAAACCTAATAACAACAAAAAAAATAATAAGTTTGTTTGGATAAAACACTATGAAGAAAGCTAGACGGATGCTGACTTTTAACAAAGTGTTTATTCATTATGATCCAACTAAACCTCTAAAATTAGCCTGTGATGTATCTAAAACTGGTGTCAGATAAGTCTGAAAAGCTATTGCTTTTATTTCAAAAGTTTTGTCAAAGACCAAAAAAACTATTCTATATTTATAACAAAGCAGTTAAAGCATTTTTTCAATATTGGATTAAAAATTTATATTGGAGACGGATTATAAGCCTTTTCTAGTCCTCTTTGAAGAAAACAGAAGTTTACCACAAACGGCTGCAGAAAGACTTCAAATTCTGATAATACATTAAGGTTCATTCAAGGGAACGAAAATGTAGGTGCTGATTTTCTTTCACGTCTACCTTTACATACTTAATGTAAAAATGACCAAATGGATTATTCAAATTTCGTATAGTTCTGCTGCTGCAGATATTTATATGATCAGATTTGTGACTAGAAAAGATGTAATTCTAGGGCACATATTATATGGATTTCCAGAATCAATAACGAGTGAATTGTTTAAACCTTATGTTGCGAGAAAGTATGAATTATCTATTGATAATGGTGTGATTATGAGGGGTTAGCAAATGGTAATACCTACAAAGCATTTGAAATGCTTATTAGAAGACTTACATGGTTCACACATGGAAATCGTTAAAATGAAGGGTGGGGTTGAAGCTTTCAGAAGGTCGGCTATAATTACAAGTGTGTAACTGTCAGGGATCGAAAGCTTGGTTCTATCAGTTTTGATATTAACTAATTCAAACTGTGCTTCTACTTGTTGAAACCAAAGCGTTTCATCTTTGTTCCAGAATGGGGCAAGATTTATGGAAACGTGATACAGACAGTAAAAGTTTACTACTTTTTGGAGTAGCAAAATTTCTTGTTAAATATAATTTTACATACTTCAACTATTTTGTAAGGCATTTTTGAATTAGGTAACTATATTATAGTAGTTTTAGTTGTTACGGAGAAACTTTTCAACAATCTGAAATCTAAGGTTCTTAACATTCTTTGAAACATAAGGTTTCTGTAAAATCTTCTTCTTTTAGCCTGTCTTTTTTGGAAATTATTTTAACCAGCTTTAATATCTTCCAAATGTTTAAAACATTCACTTCTTAATTTATAAAACTTTGGAATTTTAAACTTTAAATTCTGTTCCAACTTTGAAGTGCTCATCAGTTTATGTTAATAGTTTGTGACTTTACCAGTGCCCACTGAATACACTCTGCTGTTCAAAGGTAAGTAAATATTCTTAGTTTCTATTTAATATATGCGTGTTTGGTTTTAAAAAGGGATTATAGATTGCATTATGTATAAAAGGTGGCAACATATAAGCAAGCGTCAAAAGAATAGGTGGTTAAGAAAAGCAGTAGATGACATTATTCAGATTTCCAGTGTTCCGAACATAAATATTTCTGAATAAATCAATGCACAGACAAATCACGAATTTGGTAATAGTACCGATTATTATGTCTCAGAACCGATGATGTAGAATTAAATTTAGATAATTCTCCTGATAGGGCAACTGATAAAGACAAAAATATTTTAGTGATTTGTGTGAGTGAAGTTGTCAATTTAATGTAAATTTAGCATGCCTTAGAGCTTGCTCTCAAAGCAGTTATTACCATTTAGGAATAAAAAATGGAATTGTGTGTTTTGGAAAAAACCCATTTTCCCAATATCTCAATCCCGTTTTCTTTAAATATAAATGTAGGCAGTTTGCCTCTCACTAAAAGTGTAAATAGACAATTCATAAATCTATATTTATTATTAAATTATATCATGGTGACAATAAACCAGTTAATCGCAACGAGTTTTTGGAACATTTTGTAAAAGACTATCTAGAAGTACAGGGAAAAGGACCATTTTTTTTAAGTAAACAAAGAATTATAAATACTTGTTCCTTTATTTGTGGTGTTCATGCTAAAAGTTCTATAACACCTACTAAATAAATATTTTGGCTGCAGCAAATGCATAACGAAAGGCCATTACATTGATAATAGAGATTTAGAGAAATTGAGGCACCATTACGTAGCGATGAGGACTTTTTAAAACAAACGCAAACTGTTCACCATTACGGGGTTTCAGTACTGGAAAAATTAGGTATTGGTATTTAGTTTGTATAGGAATAACAAGAAAATTAATACACTCCTGGATTTCAGAAAAATCTCTAGCTCGTCTAAATTCCAAGAAAATATTAGAAATATTAGCTAGACTTTTAGAAATGAAAACATTCATTCCCCGAGAATTTTCAAGGTAATCTAAAACCTTATGTAAGGTAGATTGATGGAAGCCACCGAGTTTTGTATTTGTATTTTATTATGTCATTATTAGTTTAACTGAGGGAACATCTGTTACAGGAAAAAGAAATAGTGTAACAAAAGTTATTTAAAAAAACCATGTGATAATAAATTATTTAGAATACATGCTATTTGACACCAAAGGATGCTGCAACATAAGTGAGAGAAGTAGTTCCGTTCAATAATAATTGGAGAAACTACCAGATCAAGATATTTCACCATTCTAATGGAATACATCGTAGATATAGTAATTATTATTAACTAAATATCAGTGACAAAGTTTTCTGTAGTCTAGAAAGTATGAAATGATTTTTATTATTATTAAAAGTGTTGAAATGACAGCAAAACTTGTTCTCCAAAAGTATTCTCAGATGAAGCGGCCAAACGTTTGCTTTGAACTGCGGCTAATGGGAAACCTAAGCTCCAAAAAATAAAAGTTACTAGAATCACGTTCGGTAAGTATTAAAAAACCTACCTGCAGAGTTTTTATCAAATTACACTACACTCATACAAACAACTGAGGAGCAGAATTGAAAAACCCATTTTGCCCATTGATTCTTTGTTTTTGAGTTATATATGACATTAGATTATCTATAATTATTTCCTTAGTTATATGATGTCTTGAACATTTAAATCGCTTTCTTTCGCATGCTAAATATAACGGGAAAACCAACTTTCCATTGTCTCACCGTAGTAATTATTCTCTTCTACTGAGATTTTACAATAATGGATAAAATGGGTTTTGCAAGTCTGCTCTTCAACTTTTCTAATTGATTCAAGTTATAAAGTACACATCTTTTACCATGTATGTAAATACTCTACTACCAATAAAATGAATGAATATTGCCAAAGAACTAAAATAAGCAGATTTCCATAAGTTAATGATTCTGAAACTTATAGAAAAATACAGTATTTTATTACCTTTCCTGCAATAAAATGCAAAACCAGCAAAATAAAATTAAAATTGGATTTATATTTTCTGTTTTAATGTTAGTGTCTTGCAGACTCCATTAGAAGGGTGCACAACACCGAAGCCTGCCGAATAGGCTTTTTGAAAAAGTGGATTAGGCGTCCAAGAACAAAAACAACGGGTAGATTTAATATATTCAGTGTACAGGAAATATTTACATCAGAATCTGGAGCTGAGAGACCAACGGAAGACACTTAGGCGTAACAACAAAGGGGTAAAGAAAAAAGAAATAAAACCGCTGAAATCAGGTAGGATTAGAAGCAAGATAAGTTAAGTAATACACCGAGAAGAACCAACCCTCTGAGGGGACGAATCGGGTAAGGTTTTTAGCGCGGTGGTTGCTATGGCTAACGGAGGAGTAATCAGAGAAATTCCAAAAGTGAAAGATTTGGAAATAGAAAGTAGTGGTAAAGTGAACGGCGTAAAGAGAATAAGAGAAGAGGAAATCTTTATAAAAGCAAGATGATAAGAACACCAACCACGAGAGATGAGAGCGGAAAAGGAACTGAAGACACACTGGTTGAAATGACGACGGCCTTCATGGAATGAAGCGATTAAATAATGGGTGAAATCAAAGACATGAGAAGAGAACAAAAAAGAGTTCGAAACAAATAAATGACTTAAAAGAACAAAATAGGAAGCTAGAAAAAGAATTGCAAGAAACCAATAATGAACTCGAACAAATAGAAAGGGATCGAAAAAGGCAAAACCTGGTTATTACAGGAATACCCATAGAAACAGCGAATGAAAAAATACTGAAGATGCAGATAGAGGATTTTATAAAAGAAAAACTAGAGCTCGAGATTAAAGTAATCAGAGCAGTAAGGCTCAAGGACTCGAAATATGTGTCTTCACAACAGAATATATGTCTGAAAAAATGGAAATACTAAAAAAAGAACAACCTAAGAAATATCAAAGAACACAAAATATACATAGAAGCTGATATGACAAAAAAAGAAAGAGATGTTCAAAGATCCATAAGAATGAGGGGCAGAGTGGAAAAACGTAAAAGTAAACAATTAAAAATAGGGTAGAGGGAAATAAAGAAAAAATGAAGAAGAATGAAAATGGGACAAGACAAGGGACGAATTGATATTCGAACAAAAGAAGGAACATTCAAGGAACTAATAAACAAAAGTAAAAAGATTAAACAGGCAACGACTAAGGCAATGAAAAGGAATACGAATAAGGACAATGGAAAAATATCAAATAGGGAAGGAAGTACACAAAACTTAAGGAAGGAAGGAAAAGAGGCAGCAAAAATAAAGCGACTGTAGACAAAAACCAGATAAAAAATATGTGCATGGCAACATGGAATCTAAGAGGCTTAAAGGACAAAGAAGAAGAGATAGTAGAAGAAATGGAAAAAGAAAAAATAGATTATCTAGGAATAACAGAAACCAAAAGAAGGGGGAATGGCATCAAAAAAATACATAAAGGTTTTTAGGTAATCTGGAACGGGGCAAGAGAAACAGAGATAGCGAACGCGGGAGTAGGATTAATAGTAAAAAACGACAAAATTAACCCACTAGGAGATATATGGAATGTAAACAATAGAATACTAACTGTTAAAGTACGAACAGAAAACCAACAAGAATATTGGAATTTAATAATAGCGTACGGGCTCAACGAAGACAAAGCGATTGAGATAAAAAAATCTTTCTACGAAGAGTTGACAAACGTAATAGACGACATAGACGAAGAAAGCATGGTTATGGGAGACCTTAACGGCAGTGTGGGGAAAACCAATAAAGGAATAGAAGAAAAGAAGGAGAAAAAAGATAGAAGAAAAATACCAACGGGAAAAGAATAATAGAGCTATGCAGAAACCAACAAATGATAATTGCTAACACGAAGTTCAGACATAAAGAAATCCACAAGTTTACTTGGGGAAAGGAGTAGCAAAAAAGCAAAATCAATTATAAACTATTTTCTGGTAGATAGAAAACGGTGGAACAGAATCAAGGGTGTAAGAATATACAGAGGCTATCAAATGGGAACCGATCATTATGTGCTTAAAGCAAAAATACAAGTGCAACAAAAAAACACACCCAAACACATGGAAAAAACAAGTACCGAAAAAATAAGAAACTACAAACTGAAAGATCCAGAGCAGGAGCAAAATACCAAAAAGAATTAGAAAAATCGATGCAAGCCTGAACTGAGAAAAATACAAGGATACGATTAAAGAAGTAACAAAAGAAGTATGCGGAACGATCAAAATTGAAGGAGATGGATCTAAACGAACGGAATGGTGGAACGAAGAAATCAGGAAAGTAGTGAAAGAAAAGAAAACGAAATGGAAGAATTATTTAAGCAGTAAAAGTCACAGAAAATATGAAGAATATAAAAAGGCAAAGAAAGAAGCATTGGAAGCATTTGGACATAGATTAAAAGAGTCATGTGAAAAAAATTCAAAACAATTCTGTAGCGTCTTGAAAAATATAAAAAATAAAAAGAACCACATTTTCCAAGAAAGAAAAACTAAGAAAGATCGAATAATTGAAGGGGAGGAAAATACCATGAAAAGGTGGAAACAATACTTCCAAAAACTGTTAACAAAAAGAAAGGAAGAGCATACAGAGAATAGGAGAAAGCCAAAGAGTACCGGTAATTAAGATCGAAGAGATAGAAGATGCAATAGAGAAGATAAAATCAGGAACATCTCCTGGAATGATGAGATAACACCAGAAATGGTCAAATAATAGCCTTAGAGCCTTAAAGCGTTAAAGAAGGTAAAGCATCAAGTGATTGGAAAAGAGGAATAATTATTTCATAACACAACAAAGAGACAGCAGGATTGCAATAATTACAATGGAATAACACTACTCAGCGTTCCAGGACAGTTATACGCAAGAATATTAGAAAAAAGAATAAGAGATCAAACAGAACAAGCAATGGAAGAAGCACAATGTGTATTCAGGAAACAAAGAGAAACACAAGTCTTAATTTATAGAATAAGACAAACAAAAGAGAGAATGATAAGGAACAATAAAGAGTTACACTTATGCGTCGTTCTGAAAAAGCATTTGATAGGCTGAAGAGAGAAGAAATCTGGAGGAGTCTAAACAAAAAGGGAGTAAATCAAACACTAGTGAGAGCAGTTAGAAGCTTATACGAAAAAAAGAATTGCCTAGTAAGAGTAAGATATAATACTTCGGAGATATTTCAAACAAAAGAGAGAGGCAGGGATGCAACCTTAGCACACTGCTATGTAGTTTAATGTTAGACAATGTAATAAAAGAAAGTAAACAGAGACTAATCAATTATTATGGAGCTACAGAAAACTGCAATCAATAGAAATAAACGAGATGGCATTTGCAGACGATATGGTACTAATGGTGGCCACAGAACGAGCCCTGCAAAATAATTTGGATATTTATATCGCACAGATGGAAAAAAGAGGAATGAAGAAGTATCAATGAAACAATAACAATGATAATAGCAAAAGAACAAAAAAACATCAAATGTGCGCCAAAGAAACAAAGTTGGAACAGGTCGCTAGGTATAAATAATCATAACAAATCAAAAGAATAAAATAGATGAAGAAATCATTGAACGAACAGAGGTAGTATGCAGGCTCTTCAAAGCGATAAGATCACCTTTCTTAGCTAAGAAAGAAGTTCCAGAAAAAGTTAAAACGGAAGTATATAAATGAGCCATACCAATAATAACATATGGAGCAGAAAACTGGGTATTATATAATAAAACACGAAGCAAAATAAATGCAACAGAAATGAGGTTCCTAAGATAGATAGCAAACAAGAGGAGAATAGACAAAATGAGAAATGAAACAATTAAACAACAACTAAACTAATAACAGACATAACAGAAAAGAAACAACTAGGATGTTTCGGACATGTGCTCAGAACGAAAGATGACAAAATTGCAAAAAAGATTTATAAAGCCAAAATACTAGAACGGAAAGGCTTAGGAAGACCAAGGCAGATGGGAAGAACAAATTAAAAAGCTGTTAAAGAAGCGGGAAATCAAATGGGAGGAGATAAGACAAAAGACGGTAGATAGGAAGAAGTGGAAGGAAATTTGTAAAGAAAAAATTAATTAAAATCAACTACAGCAGGCCTTACGTCTGGCGGCAAATGGGTGTAACGTTTATGTAAGTAAAATGTAAAACCAGCAAAAGCTGAATTTATGTCTTCTGTTTTAACGTTTGTGTTTTGCAGAGTCCGGTAGAAGGGTGTACAACGCTGCCACCGAAGCCTGTGTAATAGGGTTTTTGAAAAAGTGGATTTGGCGTGCTGGTGATCCAAGTCCAAGGACAAAAACAACGCATAGATTTAATATAAAAGTGTACAGAAAATATTTACATCAGAATCTGGAGCTGAGAACGTAACGTCGATTTGATAGTTTTGATTGTTAATTGACAATTTGCTTATATAATGATTTTTTTGAAAAACCCTTAGACAAGTCAGTTTTGTATTTCAATAAGATATTTTTCAGGGCAGAAAGATTTTTTGTGACAGTTCATGTTCCTTAGCTGTAACGTCAATTTACTGATTTTGATAGACTCGTTTACTGGTTGAACGTTGGTTAAAAACTTTTGGTACTTTACGTAACAATATTTAATTAAGTTTAATAACATCAACATTTGTTCTCAGTAAAAATAATATTAAAAATTAAAACAAAAACAAATAAAATCATTCATAAAATTTAACACAAATGTTTAAATTGTCTACCGTTCACCATTTGACATTGCCCTATTCGTGGCACTGCATATTGTATCATTTTCGTTCGAATTACATGCTTCAAACCTTCTAGACTGTTAGGTCTATTAATACAAACAGTTGATTTTAAGTGACCCCGCAAGAAAATTGAGTTTTTCATTATTTGGAGAAGTACATGATTTGCCTTATCAGGACATCTGGTTTCAAAAAAATGGGGCGCCTCCTCATTTTGGGGCAGAAATGCATCTGTTTCTGGATCTTCCATGGCCTGGTAGATGGATAGGACGACGAGGACCAGTTGAGCATTTTAACTACATCCGTGCATTTGTGTTACTATTTCAATACTACTTTCAAGCTTTGTCACAACCAAATAGTTACAGGGAGTTTAATATAAAACTACTTGAAATTTTCTTTGAAGGAACCCTGACGATAGTTACAAAAACGTATCTTCAAAAGAACTTCAACAAGTAACTAACTAGTTAAGATACAGAACTACACTTTGTAACATTTCTACGTATAAGTTACCAAAATGTGTACTAAAGGGTTATCCTACAGTTACAAAACCTGGTACATTCTTCACCAACAGTTAACTTATAGTTAGCTTTTGTGTTACTATTTCTTTACATCATTTACTTTACACAGTTACTATACTGTTAGGAAATAATAAATTTTTGCTGCTTAGCGAAGGAGCAAGTTTTGTTTTAAAAGAACAATTTGATCTGCAACGGACTTTATTTCCAGCGTCCATTTGCGTCTAATTCGGGGTCATCAGTTTAGGAAACACAATAAATCGATGGAATTGTTAATAAATTTTAATAACTTTTATATTATTTATTGTTTTCTAATCAAAGAATTACAACTTCGATTAAAATTACAGTTCATAATAGCAATCATTTCAACCGACTCTCTATATTTACATAAACCCTCATTCTCTTGAATAAGAATTTAAGGTTCACCACATGTTCATAATTTTAGACAACCACCTTTAAGTCCTTTAATGGTAAAATCGAAAACTTGGAAACATAGAAATTAAGAAAAATCACGCGCTGTGCTTTTTAAATAATTTTTTTATTAATAATAAGACTGATAAAGTTATCTTTTAATTTTAATTTATTTGCTTTTTTAATCAAGTTGAATAAAAATGGAAAAACTTAAATTAATTTGCTTTCGCCCTTCTCGTCGGGCCTGTAATTGCACCTTGACTTATCGTTGAAATCTTTACATAACTCCCAACAAAGCTTTTATACTAATCGTTATCAGAATTATAAGTTAATTTTATAATGATACATTAAAAATATAATTTCCGTTCATTTTTAATTTAGAAATTGTAAATATGTAATGATCAATTGCAATTAATTAATTATGAGATACTTTTTTTATGGGTTAATAAGAATTTAGTTTTTAAGAATAAATAATTATTATTTTATACTTTACAGTTTGATTTATTCCCATCGGAAACGGAAACATTAATATTTCGAATACTTTCTTTCTTACGGGTATTATCATTACCTTTAAATTAATTTACTTCGGTTTTTTAACAGCCTCGATAGCGCTATTGCAAAATTTTCTACTACACCTCGTAATAATCACTTCTTTTAAATGTTGAATAAATACCGGCCAGTCTTTTCCTTTACTCTCACCAACTCGAGTTCTTGTATAGCTCGACTTCGACAGTAGAAGGAACACTCACTTGAAGAAAACACGTGCCTCGAGTGCACGTAGTCGTCTTCACTGTTTCGTTCGTGTAAAAGCGTGTTCTCGTAGTGCAATGAACTAATTGTTACTGTCCGTCACTTTTGTTATTTATTTACTATTGTTCTTTAAATGTTTTTTTTCGTTCAGTGCTTGTGATATTTTGGATGTCATAAGGTCGCTACTACTACAACTACTGTTACTATTTGTACTAGCACGTGCGTATTGATTAGAACGATCATTAGCAGGATCATCAACAGTTAAATCTTGTAGTACAGCGGATTGCCTTAAGGCCGGCGTGGAAGAAAACGAAGAAATTTAAAAGGTGTGTGTTTATCATTAAATTTTTACGTGTTTGTAGTTAGTATGTGTGTCAGGATATAGGACAATTAATAGTATGTTGATTTTAAATGAGAAATTCACTCTTCCCGTCAGTCGTGCTCAAATAAAAATTATTGCACTACAAATTTGCATAATAATGTGTGGTACTTACAACGTTGATATTAAATATTATTATTTTTGAATAGAAAACCGTAACTAATTGCAGTGCTTTTATGTGTAGTAGGATTAAAAACTTTACAATAGAATTACTATCAGTGGTGAAAACCGTGTTCGAATGAAGAACAATTGCTTGTTGATATTAAAATAATTAGGTGAACTAGAGTTTATTTATAATATCTAGAAAGAAGGGAAACTCTTTTTAGAGAAATCAAATAGAATTTTAGTTGCTTTTTTTGGGGAACAATAATAGATTCAAATATTTCGGCTTGGTTATTGAGAAATCATGCTGAAAACGGAAGAGAGAAAACTGAGGAGAAATTTATGTTGACAACTATTTTGATATTAAAGCTCTTACGTGTTAATAATTTATAATTAATTAACGACGTATTTTGTTTTCTGTTTCTGTTATTTATTGGAAATGAAAACTTTTTTTAATCCACGTTCTACTTTACTTAATTCAAACATGTTGAAAGTGTAATAAATACAAATTAAGTATGAAACTTCTTAGAGAAATGCTGAAAATGAAAAAGTAAGAGCAAATTCAAAGGTAGATGAAATCTCTTACGAAATTTGATAAGTGTCAAAATCAATTGTAAAAATTGGAACCTTTAGAATCTACAATAAGAAAAATTTATTGTGAAACATTAGATTCTTTTTGATGAGTTAGGTTATTGTTTGGTATTAAAGTTTAAGTCACATCAACAAGCCAAGTTTGTTTAAAATTTGCTTACTAAGGTTTAACAAATTATTGTTACGTTTCCAACAAGCACCCCATGATTAAAAACGTCATGAGCACGGTTTATATTTACGAAATAAAATTATTGTAGCTGTTCTGTATATTTTTAAGCATGAAGGTAACCAACTTTCAGATTATTATATTAGTGGAGCATAATTTTTTTGTATAATCTTAATTTTCGCTGGATATTCTGTGTAATTTGGTGTTAAGAGTATTTTAAGGTCATGCAGGTGACTCCTGTTTCATCAACGCAAATGCCTATTTTCTTGTTACATTAATTTTTTAATGGAAACTAAATACCAGTAGGTACAAGAAAATAATCTTGACGAATATATGTAATTAGCACTACACCTTAAACCGTTTATAATATTCTTTTAAATATCAGTGGATCTTTTATTTTATATATCGTTGCTACACAAACATTGACCCAAATTGAGCTTAAAATTTTCTGTCGGGTTAATACTAACAAACTATGTAATTAACAATTTCTAATAATTAAAACACTATCTTATTTTGAATCAATCCTTTTATTCAGGATGTAAGTATAGGAATAAATCTCTTTGAACAGATTTCATAACCCTTCGTTTGGTAGAAACATAAGAAGAAAAACCAAACAGTTGGTTAGTAGTTTTTACGTCTGTACTAGCAACAAGACTAACAAACTCTTAATCACACATCAAATGAATTTGTTTGTCAATCTAAACAAAAATCACAGTAACTTTCGATCACTACTTATCAGGGACGTCCTTATCAAACCCTTAGATGGCCCTAAGAAAGTAGGTAAAAATTAAAATTATTATTTATGCATGTCTGTATTTTGAGTAAATATCTGGATTATTCTGATTAAGGATGAATTGGGTGTTATAACTCAAGGAAACCAAAAGGATTTGGTTTGCTATAAATATAATTAAATTAAAAAAATAAAAGTTTTGCAAGATGCAAGCAATGCATGATAAATTCATAGATAAAAGTTATCCAAAATTTAGTGCCTGAATTCTTGTGATTTTTAAGGAATTTCCAGACATCTAATGACATTATGAAAATCCGTATCTGTACGTCTCGAAATCGGATTTGCAACAATTTTGTGAATTCTTTATTTATTTTTGCACGATCAGCTTAGCATCATCTGAAGATTTTTCTGTCTCGGATAATCTCTTGGCTGTTTTAGTGTCTTCGACTGTTTAAAATAGATTTCCAGCGTGGTTTTTAGAATTCCCATTGTTCTTTCCAGAATATTCAAACATTGAATAACAATATAAAAATCCATTTCTGTAGGTCCCTAATTTCGATCTGCAACTTTTTTAATTCCATAGATTCTAGAGGTACAGGTAGTGTACAGGTTACCTAAAGATGCTTCTGCATTTCAAAATAACAATTATAAATTACAATTTGAATAAAACGATAGATATTTGCGAAGAACACTGCCACTGACCCATCTCGACTTGATTTTTTTTTCGTATAGCACGATACTTTTTGCAGATCAGCGTAGTGTTACGGATTATCTAGAGCAAATGAGGCAAGTTGTCACAGGAGCCATTCCACGTCATGAAACATCGATTTTTTGTAAATGCTCTAATTTCTTTTATATGTTGTACTAATTAAAAGAAGAGACGCGTATTTGTTTGTTATTATAAATTATTGCATCTCTTAATATAAAGTCCTTTGTCTTTCTTTTATTACGCAACAGAAAGTATACCAACTTGGATTATTCTAAAGCGTAGAAGCACCAAAGATGATCTTTTACACTAGAAATAACATGATAGAGTTAATTAAAAAAACTTTTGTACTTTAGAGGGTTGTTTTCTTTAACTGAATTGTCTAAAAATCTGAAAAACTTCCACTACATTCTTAAATGCCTTTTGTATGTGCCTCTCAAATCTCAGAATGAAATTCCAATTAGAAATGTATATTAAGAATATTTTAGTAAGCCTAATGGCACTTAGAAAATAACCTTGAAGGGAGGTTTGTAGCTCCAGTTTTAAGTTAATTGTATAAAATCGTACTTAGTGGCAACAGTGTCTGCGCTTGTATACTATGCTTATTTATAGGGTGGATCAAACTGGTTGTCAATATATTTGTAAAGTTCAAACGATAACCTTTTCAGGTAAAACAACAATTTGCCTGTTATTTCCCCAAAACAGTAGAGTTTGAAGAAAAACTAAGTATGCCATGTTATAGAAAATTAAATTTGTAGTAAAATGTTATTGAAATTATTTGATAACTCTTCAAATTTATTTTTTGAGGAAAAATCGTTTTTCACCAATGTCTTGAAAGTAGACCATAATATTCGAATTTTGTTTTTTTCTTTACCCACAGAATAAAAAGGTAACCTTGCTTTTAAAAACCGTTTTTTGCTATCATCAGTACTAAGTCAGACACTCCATGATGACAACCAACTTGACCCACCCTAGTTTTCTTGGGTTTCAAGAACATAAAGGCATTGTGATACTTTAATCTGTTCAATAACAAAAACAACAGAAAAAAATTAAAATGTGCCCTGCTTCAACTCTAACGAAAAGGATGCAGAGTAGTCTCCTCATTAGAGAACTTGTAATACTCGTAGACAAAATTTTTATAAAATTCCAAAAATCCAGACAAAAGTTAATCTGGTGTCTCTGACAAAAATAATAGTTGTGCTTATGAACTTAGTATTTCAGGGACTAGGTAGGTGTGTAATTTGCGAAGTGTTTCAATAGGTGAATTAAATGGCCTTCTGCAGCACAAACAAGAAGTTGAATTGCTTCTTTGGCACAACTCATTTTACCAATAGTCCTTACTTTAACATTCCGCATTATATAACATATAACACAGCCCACGCTGGTACTGCAATAATAATCAAAAACATAATTCGTCATACAGGGTTACCAAATAGAAACAGATCACTTGCAAGCCACGGTAATATAAGTTAAGATTACGACATATGACCTTACAGTTCCAGTCTACTGCCAACCACGTAATAATATCAAGAAAGAGAACTTTGATGACTTTTTCCAGACACTTGGGCTAAAATCCATAGCAGGAGGTGACCACAACTGCAAGCATACCTTATGGAGCTCACCACTCACCACTTCCAAAGATAGACAAACGAATTTCTCCTGGCTACGCCAACTTATTGACCGACGGATCCCAACAAAATCCCGGACCTTTTCGACTTTTTCATCACCAGTGGTATCTCACCTTCGTTCTTTAATGTGAAATCTAGTTATGACCTATCATCCGACTACTCTACAATTGCAGTAATTATCATTTTTAATGTCATTTTTAGAAATTCACAGTCCCGATTACATTACGAAAAAACTAGCTGGGATAAATACAGTAATAAAATTCGAGAAAACGTAAACCTGAATATAAGTCTTCAAAATTCAACTGAAATTGAAGAAACACTACCTAACTTCAGCAAAATTCTTAGGGAGGTAGCCCAGGATACCACGCCCAAAACACAACCAATAAATAGAAATTGCAATAATATTACAACTGAAATCAAGAGACTCATTGCAATTAAAAGAAAGAGAAGAGCAAAAAGGCATCAAACTCATTCCCCACAAGATAAGACAGAACGAAATAAAGCTACCAACAATTTAAAAGAAAAAATCAAAGTATTACCTCTTTTAACAGATTTGACAATTTGATGTGGAAATCAATTAAATATTCTAGAAAACCTAAAGAAAACATAGATGTGATGTAACGACACCCAACCCCCAGTGGGCCAGAAACGACGATGAGATAGCGCAGGTATTTGCTGAATATCTCGCCCAGGTATTTACACCAATTAACAATAAGCCAGATAATGAAGTGGATGCTCACCTGTTTAATATCCCAATAAATGCACCGGCAATTGATTTAATTTAATATAAAATCAAACCAACAATCTCAATCTTTGAAAAACACTAGATAGTGACAAGATCACTCCCAAGATGATACAGGAACTGCCAAGAAAGATCTAGTGCTAATCACTTATATATCTAATGCCACCTTCAGACCAAAAATTGGCCTAAACAGCTAAAAATTGCCGAAATAATAATGATACACAAATTAGGGAAGGATCCAGATGAGACTCAATCATATTGCCAAATAAGTTTATTTCCTTTCATTACCAAACTCCTTGAACAACTTTTGTTAAAAAAGGTTATGGCAGATCCAAATACCAAAGATTGAATTCCATCTTGTCAATGTGGGTTTGGCATAGAGAACTTTTATATAAAATTACAGAACTCCTTCCAATCAAATATTCCAAGTCCAACAACTTTTCTATAGAATCGGGAGTTCCACAAGACAGCGTCTTCGGATCTTTATTTTACCTGCTGTATACGGCAGACATTCCAATAGACAGAAACATCATCACCGGCATCTTTACGGATGACATAGTTGTACTACTTGCATCTCAGCAAAATTCAGCAACAGCCACTGCAGTTTTACAAAATTGCCTAAACCAAATAGAAACATGCTTACATAAATGGAAAAACGAGACAAATATTTAAAAAAAAAAGTAAAATCGTATGAATTAAAGTCAAGCGTATGTTTATAAGGGTTTATTAATAATAATAAGTTTCAGGACTATAAGTACTTCAATAAAAATGAAACAAATAAAAAAATCAAACAAGGGTTGCTGTGTGTAAGACGACATACATCAGTCTAAGACGATATGCTTTACTATCCACGCATAATTGTGTGACACCATCGGGAATACAATTGGTACTGCACCCAAATCTGTTTTGGCCTAGAGTGACTAAGCAATTCATTGCAGTATATGCAGGCAGGATCAGTTTCATCGTCATCGTTCTGTGTGTAAGGATCCTCGAGCACGCTTTGCCTGCTTTTGAGCTTGTAGGAATTTGCGATTATCCTTTTCTTTTCTTAGCTGTACTTGAGCTTTAACTCGTTTATAATAGGACTGCCGATCAGAACCAGCGACTTTTCTTGTTGGCCTTCCCCGTAGATGTAGCTTTTGGTAGTGGTGCTGTCCTGTGGCAACCCCTTTGTGGCAGGTGTCTCCTTTTCAAGAAGTTTCTGCTCAGACAGAGTTTAAATGTCACTACGTCCTTCCAAACTAGGCGACTGATCTGAGCTACCTTGTGGCGAAGTTTGAATGTCACCATGTCCTGTCAAAATAGTTAGAGGTAACGATGGTCTTTCAACGTTTTGAGCAATGTTTTTCAGAACACTTGCAGTATCCATCTGCTCTTCATTCATTTCAATGTTATTTTTAGTGACTTTGTTGGGTAGAAACAATTTCTCTGGGAAAATGTGGGTTGAACGGATAAATCTCGCTTTAATCAAAACCACTCGCGACATTTCTGACTGTAGCAGCATATTCATAGGCTCTTCCAAAACTTTGAGCAACCTGATAGAGCTCTATGATTCTACCAGCATGATTCTTCATCCATCTCGCGGTTGTAATATACCTGAAGTGGCCCGAAAAAATGATATGTCTCTCGGTTGCATTCTGTGAGTGCAATGGGGCGGGAGACAGAGTATTACCATGGCGTCAGCCTTAGCAAATTCGAGTGCTTCTAGATTTTTGTGGCTGGAATGGCCGTCAAGGATTAGCAGCATTTTGTTTGTTAAGGTAACGCCAACAAAGGTAACGAAATGCAAATCCACCTTAAAAAAAGTTCACCCACCATATAGCCAGTGACACAACACACCTCCAAAGTGCCTCGCGGTGCACCATAAAAATATTCAGCTTTGTAATTTATTTTTGGTATTATTAGCGCAAGTAGAACAAAATTTCCAACGGCATTAACACAGACAACCACTGGACATGCTCACTTTGCATGAGAATATCTTTGGGGGCTTCTGGACAGTATTAAGTCCAGACTCGTCAAAATTGTAAATCGTATCCTTTCATCGGCCACTATTTTCTCTAAAAGCGGGAAAAATGTCATTACTTGAGGCTTATTAAATGTCCTCGCTCTTGCAGCTGATGTTGGCTCAGGATCTCTTAGTGAGATGTTAAGATTGCGTTCTCTATACCCTTTCGGCCAATCTGTCAGCAATTTGATTAGTCCTTTCTTCCTCTATTGTTATCATTTGAAATCAATACTACTTCCTCAAAAATGCGGTGACTATCTTCTACAGGATCTCAATTTGTTTGGAGGGTCAGACATGCATCTCTTTTCTACCGATTCCACCATCTTCAAGTCACTAGTTTAAAACTTGTCCCACACCTGCAGTAGCACCATCATGTTGCTAACAATATACCTAGCAATGACAAACCACTTTGGAAAACAAATCTAACCTTTCTTGCAAACTGTGTCTAAATGAAAAACGTTTAAATACCTATCTACAGTTAAACCGTTCTAAAAAACGAATGGGCCACCGATGGCGTCATTAATAATTTTGTACCAAACTGCAGTTTCATATGGATTATCTTAAAAAATGGTTGTCTTCTATACTTATTGATCTATTTCCTGTAAATGTTGAAGTTTAATCTTGAACAATCCAGGGCAGAATTCTATGCGAATAGCAAAGCCATAGACAAAAGGACTTGAACAGGTTGGATGTTAAATAAACACTAACCATGACGTTTGATTTTTCCCCAAGCTCCAACACAGATACTTCTCGTTATCGTTCAGTGATTGCTATATTGCAGTCGTTCCGTTCTAGTACAATAAATTTGTGCAGTTGAGGTCCTTTTGATGATGGAGCTCATTCAATCCTTGTGGTGAGTTAATTCCAGCTTCTGTCTGTACAATATTTCAAATTGAATATGGGCAAGTAAGGCTGGAACTGCCGTTCTTGAAAAATCTTGACTCTATCAGATTCTACCAGAACACTGTACATTAAGCTGCAAACTTTTTTAATCCTTTGTCTTAATAACTACACAAAATTAGTGTTTCTGTATTCTTCACATGTATCATGTTCTCTGCACTGAATAATTTTCATATTATGAGCTTTGGGTTCTAACTTTTCTGACTAAGAACAATTCTGCAGATATTTCTGTTTGTTTTCCTTCAGGTGCTTTACGATTTGGTAAGGTGCAATACAAAGAAAACATAATCTGCAATCGTCTACTCATTCTTCTACTGGGTAAACTGCTTACCATTATCTGATACTATGGTTATAGGCAATCAATCAAAATTATATGTAGTCCAAGAAGAAGACATAAAAGTTCTGATCGTTTAGAATCATCTTTAAGGCCAGTAGATGTAAATTCTCGAAAGTATTTCTATGCGTTCTTGACCAAAATGTCCTTTACAACGTATTTCAAGAATTCGTTTTTAATAAATCTGTGGTATGCTAATTTGGACTCTTATTATTAATAATCCTTGAATACTAGAAAGTGATTATCTTTAGTAACATTTGTAAATCTTTGCCGAAATGTTCTTTTTGAACGTAGGACAAGACTTGTTTTGGAATTGAAGATTTGCGTGTTCCTGCTTGAATCGTCGTGAGCATAACTGGGAGCATATTCAGTTTAATAAAAAATCTGTTTAACTTCAGCTTCAAAAGAGATTAAAACAGTTACGTATTCTTGATCTTTTTTTTCTTTTGGGGCGTAGTTGGCGTACATGCTGTACTGACCAAACAAGTGGACCCCTTGAAGCGGCAGTTATCTTATGGAACTACTTCATGAGTGGACCGGGTATATGTTCTTCATTCAATTTACTGGCACCCTTGTAGTTTACATTTAATTAGTCATGGATAGTTATTGTTCTGTCTCTTTTAGATCGTTAGTCTTGCTGTTTCTTGTTCAGAATGTCTCGTAGGTATACAGAGACTTTCTTTCATGTTTCCTTACTCGCTAACATTTCCGGGACAATTATATATTTATTCAGCTCCGAACCTGTATCTTGTTCACACGCTGTGCGTTTCTTTCCCATTTAGAGCAGATGAAAAACGTGAGCTGTGTATCGTCTTTTCACGGCAATACCAGCACGTATTTGTCTCCTCCTTTTTAATACCATGCAGGAAGTTTTGAAATCAGCCATGGCTTATCAGGAATTGAGACAGGTAAAAATTGACGTCCCCGTGCTTTCTGTTGTACCAATCTCCAATGTTTGGGATTAAGAGCTTCGTCTAATGAGCTTTCCCTGTGTCCCTACTCCATCTCTCTTGCCATTCCGTTACTGTTTCCGCACGCACTCTTTTTTTAAATTTAGACTGGGTTCTTCCCTGGCTTGCCTTCTCATTCTTTCTTTTATGAGTATTGGGATCGATCTTGTTATAGCCTGTAGGGCTTTAGTTGAGACTGCCTTGTAAGACTGCCCTATTCTTATCATAAGTCTCCGTTGGACCCCCTCCAACATAGTTCTGTATTTTTTAACATTTACTATTTCCTCTTATATTGGAGTTGCATATAGCATAATGGAGTATGCCACTGAGGTTAATACCTGCCTTTTCTCTCCGATGGCCCTCCATTATTTGGCACCAGTCTGCCGAGTTTATTTGCGGTTTTTTCCGCTTTCTCCGTGATTCTTTTAATATGGCTAGCCCATTTGGAATTTCTACTAACCTAAACCCAAAGATACTTTACGGCCTCCGTGGTAGTCATTCTAACCTCTTCAATCTCCACAGTTAGTTCCTTGATAGAGTTACGCCCAACTAATATCATCGCCTCAATTTTTTGTGGCGCAAGCTCCAGTTTGTTGCGCACTAGCCAGTTATTAAGTTGTTGTAGCGCTATATTTGCCCTCATTCTTCATTGATCCTCATTTCTGCCCCTAATCAACAGGGCCACGTCGTTTGCGTAAAATGGTTGTCATCCCGGTTGGCAACTCCAACCGGAGGACATTGGCGTAGAAGATGTTCCAGAGTGCGGGACGCCCATGGATATTTTAACTTTTTGATTGTCTTCTTTGATAATAAGGTGTCTGTCCGTAAAGTAACTGCATATTATTTTTACCAAATATCTCGGTATATTTCTATTGATTAATTCTATAATTATCCCATCCCATAGGACCTAGTTAAAGGCTTTTTTGACGTCCACTGTTACCATAGATCGAAGTCCCTTGTCCTCAAGTTCCCGGAGTTAACTTCTTGGGAGCACTTTCTCACTTCCTCCAATGCATCAATAATACTTTTCCTCTTGCGGAAGCCGTATTGCCTCTTGCTAAGCTGGGCTCGCCCTATTTTCAATGCTCTTTTTATTCTCGCTCTCAAGATATGCTCAAATAGTTTGGCAGTACTGCTTAGGATACATATTGGCCTATAAACCTTACTGCCATCTTGTTTAGCTAGCTTCTCAATCAGGTGTAGCCTTGCTTCTTTTAATTTTATCGGGAAGGTATTGGTTACCATTTGACTATAAAACACTTGGCTGAGGTAATTGCTTTGTGTATTTGCCATAATCTGTACTATTCCGACCGGAAGGGCATCTGTACCCACCGCCTTTTTTCTTCTTAATTTGCTCGCAGCCACAACTATTTATTCCTTTGATATAGCTCCATCAAGTTTATAAAGATTTTCTGGTTCTTGAGAAACAAATTTCTCCCATTTGTAAGCTTTATCTTCAGGGAAAAGATTTGTGATCTGCCGGTTAAGTTTCCCATCATCAAGGTAGGTTGACTTTGCCTGCTACGATCTTTTAACCGTCACCCCAGATGTTATTTTTGATTTCATTGCAAACCGACCTTCAAGCCTCCTCCTTTGTATCCATAATCTCCTTCTTCAAGTTAATTCTTGCTGTTTTGTAGTTTTGCTGCAATTCAGTTCCTTGTTCCTGCCCTCCCGTTTGCTTTTGTTCCTTAGGCATTTCACCCTTAGTT
This sequence comes from Ignelater luminosus, assembly GCA_011009095.1. Lineage (NCBI taxonomy): Eukaryota > Metazoa > Arthropoda > Insecta > Coleoptera > Elateridae > Ignelater > Ignelater luminosus. Next base: position 47,788 of record VTPC01089972.1, read on the forward strand.
CGGCGATCTGTTTGTGCCACCAGTATATTGTTGACCTCCTGTTATACGGCCTATTCTTCTTTGCGAACGTTTTGTCGCAGGTCTGCTTCAGTATCTGTGTATACTCTTCCACTGAATAATTCTTGCTTTCTATTCTTGTAATACTCGAGCTAAAGCTACTACTAAATTCTTCTAGTTTATTTTGTGTCATATCCAATCATTCATACTCCTGGTATTTCGTCTTCTTGTTTTTTTTCGATTCCGCTCTCTTTTCTTGCCAGTTGGTATTCGATATTTTGGTGGTTTGAAATTTTCGTCGACCTTCAACTCTCAGTTTACGATCCTTTCACAGATGTCTTTAGTGGCTAATGTTATGTCGATAATAGATTGGGAATCTTCCGTCATAAACGTTGGGTGGGTTTCCTTGTTGACCACCTTTAGTCTTCCTTGTAATATTCACTCTTCTATCGTTTATGCTATTTCCCCATATGTGGGATTTAGCACTGAAGTCTCCTTCTATTATCACCTCTGCATTTATGCCGTGCTGTTTTATGCTATTTTCGAGATTACTCAGAAATTCACTATATTCTTCTTTCAGGACGTCTGGCGATATATAACAGCTATAAATGTTTATATCTTCCGTCCTTATCCATACATAACCAACTCCTGACCCCATGTCATTAGTACCGAAGTCTCTATCGTTCTTACACAGCCATTTTGAACCTGATTTGTATAAGGCTCGGACACTATCAGTATGTCTATAGTTTTTTCCTTGCTGTTTTCGTAACAAGTCATGTACCGGTTTCCTTCTGTTTGTATTTACTTGTAGTATTTTCCAGCCTATTTGTTTCTCCGTTTTACTATTTGTATTGGCTTGAGGTGCACTCATTTTTGGCTTTGTTTGTAAAGCTAACATAATTTATTTATTTACTTTCGCACCGTTGACCAGTTTCCTGTACTTGGGGCTCTATGACCACCTCTCTCACAAGTGGGCAGCATTATTGCACTCTCTTGCCCTGTGTCCTAGTTCACAGCAGTTAAGACACACTTCTTTTCTATCGGGTCCTTTGCAGTCTCTGGCCTCATGGCCAAAGCCAAGGCATTTATAGCACCTCTGGATCATGATCATGTAACGTACTCTGCAGCTCGTCCAACCTGTACTGATTCTGCCTAGCTTAACCAGGTCCGCCGCCACTCCTTTGCTAAGCTTTAATGTGGGTATCTGACTGCCTATTCTAGTTGGCCTCAACGAGGTGACCCTGATTTCTTAATATTTTTCATTAACACGACGTGACAGTAAATCTGTATGGCAAGAATTCTCCGTTTTCACGTGGTTAATTTTAAAGTCGTACAGTTTTAAAGCGAGTGTGAATAGGAACATTGGTAGAAGTACTTTATAGTCAATTTCCAAAATTAAACCACGACCATAAACATTTCATAAGAGCGGATGCTTCTTTCTCATTTTAAGTATACTTTGGTTTATTGTTTATCAGGATTTCTTGAAACACAACAAGAAGTAAAATGAGTAATTCTAACTTTTTTAAGGGATATATCGAAAGATTTTGTATCTAATCCGAGTTTTAGTGATGAATAGGCATTTTCAAATCGATGAAGTAAACAAGATTCAATTTGGGTACTAGATGGTGCCAATATTTGTTGAAATCTCTTGCAGCAACTTTGACACTGAAAGGTAAACTATTGAAATACTTGAAAGAAAGCATCTCTTCTGGAATATTGATGAGGTAGCAGTACAGTATAGTAACCCACACAAATACTAACTTTTTTGTAACTACAATTGGTATTAGCCCATTCAGAATATACGACTAGAGTTATTCCACCTATTTGCTGCAGACGTTGAAGTTCCATATCAACCTTGCTCATGACTGTGTAAGGTGCAGGCCTTTCTTCTCGAAACACAAGCACTGATCTTGCGTCTTGACTGAGAATTGATTCAAAAGTTCATGCCCGTGATTCGATTATACGATATCCATTCACTACCAAGTTGTTGCGGATCTTTTCTTGGCGATACCAAACATACTCGTATATACCTGTACTGTTTTCAAACATTCTGATTTTGAGCTCTTCCTTCCAATATTTTGATTGTATTATTCCCCTGTGTATTGTATTTAATAACAAAACTGACTGAATAGTTCACACAATAAATTTTAATAGACCCACCTAGATAAATAGGAAACCATTTTATATAAATATTTGTTTACGCAATTTGTTCTTTTAATTTAGGTGTCCTCGAAGTTATTAACTGCATTAAAGTATTTTATAAGTTATAATCCACGCATTTGTTTCAGGTTATATTTGCAATTTATATCAAGTTGAATTACTAAAATTTCTTCATCATAATAATTACAGAAAAGAACATTACCAATTAATGTTAATGATTCTTAAAAAAAAACTAAGGAATTTAAAAGTTTACACGGTTTTAGTTGCTAATTGTGGCATTTAAAAAGTCCGACTATTACTTTTAAAACCTACAAAAACAGTTTGAAACTAGGTTTTTGTAGCAATCACAATAAAATTGATGTTGAAATTAAGACAAGGTTAGATTTTGTGTGAATTGATTTTAAAACTCGATAATAATAATAACAAAACCAAATAGGGTTATAATACTTAAAATGTGTATCAGTTTCATTCTGGCTATTTATAACCTGTCACGATTAATTTTTTTCTTTCAAAACTGTTACACCTGTGCTTCTAATAACAAATGACAAGTTAGTTTTTTTTTCTAGCAGTCTAATGTGGTTTATTATAATCAGGCCTAAAAACGAAGAAATTTAATTTCAAGGTTGCATTTTCTGATCCGGAATTATAGGTTTCCCTTTCTAAAGGTATCGCCCGAGTGCGCATTATTTCTTATCATAAATTATAATTAATTGGTTTCGAAAACCTGATTAAAAGAGAAGGTATGATACGGGGAAGTATAAAATCGAAATACTTCGGAAGGTTTTTACGAAATTAAATCAGATCATTTTTAAAGGTTAGTTGTTTTCCTCTTACAATACTGCGTTTAAAAAAAATTGCGTTCATTTAGGATTTTTTAGATGGATAAGGTTGCAGAATTGCTCTCATTTTCCAATCGCTAAAAAATTGTTTGCGATTAGGCCTTGAGTTTCTTTTTATTCCTGATAACGCATGCAGTGCCAATAATATCAAGGTGAAATCACAACAGAATGAAACGTTTACTTATTAGTAGCCTCCGGTAGTAATTCTTTAAAACTTAACTCTATAAGTCGTATGTACGGCTCATTTACATCTACCGTTGTAAACAATAAATAACAAAACACTATCGCATTCCTCCTTTTTCTCACACACACATACGATTCGTCCCTCACCTAAATATAGCTAAACAATAAAAATTCAGCAATAATTAATAGTAGGTAGTTATAAGAAGAAAGATGTCCTCCTATTAGTTTAGATAGTGCAATGTCCTCTTCAAATATTCACAGATTTACATAACCTCGAATAAAATTATGTATAAAAGGTTTAAAATCAAGTTTAAAAATCTAAAAGGTAAAAGTTTAATAACTTTCACAGTGAGTGATAATAGTAAGGTCCCAGCATCGAATCCTCACAAAGTGAAAAAAATCAGGTGGCTGGAAGTGATTTGCATGGAAAGTTGAACAGTTAAAAAATCTCGCCTGTTAGTTAAAAAATATTTCATAAGTTTTCCAGACGTAATACAATTTTTTTAATAGTCTAGTAAGAATTTATAGTATACAGAAGATTTTCTAATTAACAAACATTACGTATAGTAATAATTTAATATAAGGTAGTAGGTAGGAATTCATTTCAGCAAGTGTTAGATAATTATTTTCTGGTTAACACAGTCATCATAACAGTTTATGTATGGAGAAGATGTTTCTCAATTCGTTACACTTATGAAACATACTTTAGATTTTTATAATATAAATGCCGTACCATAAACTTGTATCTATAGAGCAAAATTAATTAAATCAGAGTTTTTTTTTCTGAGTTAGAAATAATTTACATTTTCCTTTCTCTTAATAGTAATATAAATGTAGTTTATTTTAATAGTAAAACAAGGTAAAGCTAAATCATACAAAGGAAAAAGATCAAACTCATTTGTAATACTGTTCGTTTTTTATTATAGAAGCCGCGGGTTTTACCAAATTAGAGAAACTAAAACAAATAAATTACACTCCACGGCAAAATGTCAGAAGTGAGATAAAAACAAACGTAAATCTCTTTAACCTCTGCTAAAAGTGTCATAATATAACATAAATCATTGAACCATAACAGTGCATATGAAGGGAGTGGGTCATTATTACTTTAATCCAATAAACTCCGGAAAAATAATTAGAGTTTTGGTAGAATAACTGTACAATCTGTGTCTCTGAGATCTTTAAAGAGCACTTAAAGTTATATTGAATAAAATTGCTTCGAGAGGATGCGTGAAAGATTTAATTTCATTTATATGACAAGCAAGAAATGTGCGATTGATCACGCTGTTAATGGCGCTCTCTTGCACGTATCCCATAAACTTGAAGTATTAATTTCAAGAACTTGATTATGTTTTAATTAATGCTTACAGTAACACAATGCACTCTTAACTTAAGAATATAAGTTTCTAACTTCCTTGATGCTAGCTGTCGGCGTTACAAATCCTTGTGCTAAATAGTTATTCCTAAAGCCTCTAGAGTAGATATTACGGAAAATGTTACATTTTCTACAACTAACAATTAATTTACAAATAATTTGCTTTACTTAAGGGACCGTGACCATTGAACCAAGCCTTAATACATATTGGAAATGGCACCATGTCCATGATAGAAGCTTATCGCAATTATGGAGAGCCGAAAATTACAATTCTGAATAGAATTCATGGTAGAATCAAGGGAGGCCCGGAAGAAAAACTAGCTTGTAGTCTGGATCTATACCAACTAACCAAAACAGGTTTTCCGCGTAAAAAGCACCGCCTTCTGAATATAGTTAATAAAATAGTTTATAGTTTTGACAGAATGAAGACAAACTTCATTTGAAGAAGGGCGACCTGGGACTAAATAGTATAAACCTTTCTGAAGGGACATCCAAATGTTACTATTCGGGAACCACGAACCTTGACTAAATCATGCGCCATTATATCCAAAGAGTATATGTATATTCGAAGATGCTGGACATTATGAAACATCCACGATGAATTCTCAGTGGCCCCGAAACTTTTTTTCCTTTTCTTTGTCTCATGACTGTTTTAGAGTACCTACTATTTTACTTTTTACTTTTACCTCCTTCATCTGTCTTAGTGTTTGTATTGTTGGGTGTATGGGAAGCTAATTGTTAGCTCGTTGCTTACAGTGCAGGCAATTAAGTTTTGTACGTTTAACTCTTTGGGATTCCTCTATGTTGTAGTTTCCTACTTTGTTTCGAGGAGTGTCGATTAGCGTCAGTATGCCATTTTGGGGAGCTACGCAATGAGATGTTGGTTGTCTTGGTCGTGGTTAGTCTTCCTGGAGAGTTAGTATTTCAGGCAGGAAGTTGAAGAAAGCACCTGTGATATCTTTATTCGACAGGGCATCTATGGCGATGGCCAGTAGTTTCTTTAGCTTGCCGGGGTGTCTGGTGTTTGCGGCGTTGCCTAGTATTCGGGTGAGGAGAGGTGAGGAGTCTTCCTTGCTGGACTGTTTACATTGGGGTGTTGTATGGATGTGGGCAAAAGAGGTTGCGACTACTTCGGCGAATGATTTGGTCAAGGGTGGCGGGCTGGGTGATGAAATTTCTTGGATCGGTCTTTGATTTTCCATTGCCGGTTCCAGTTTCTTTTGAGGGGTTGATCTTTTGGGGAACTTAGGACATCGTTGGTAACTTGCAGGATGCCCCCCCCCCCCCGCAGTTGGCACATATTGCAGGCCGTTCTTTTGATTTACTGCAAGTGGCCGTGTGGTGGTCTCCGGCGCACTTTACGCAACGGGGGGAAAATGGCAGACCCTCTGGGAATGGTTGAAGCCTCGACATCTATGGTATTGGGTGGTAATAGTGGGCTTTCTTCAGGGTGTTTCTGTCTTGATTTTTAGATGTAGAATGGAGTCGAGGTTCCAGATACCTGACGCTTCTGGGGTCTTCTTAATGCTTACATATACTAATATAATATAATATAAGGGGGTGGGACGTTTCTCTTTTCCCACGGTGATTCTGGTAATAGAGTTTATTTGGAATCTTTTTTCTTCAAGATCGTGTTTGATACCTGTTGTGTTGATTTCGGCCGGGATACCACGAATTACTACTCTAAGTGGTTTTTCTGCAGTGAGTTGGTAGGTGTAAAATTCCACTTTTTCTTCATCGAGAGGGTGGATGGTTTTTCTGTAGTCCTCAGGTTGAAAGCTTATTTCGTCATTTAGGTTTTTTGCTTTAATAAAGTTGTAATTTAGGCGCTTAAGTTCGCTGGACAAGGTGGTCTAACGTTCTTTGTTTTTTAAAATGCTGGGAGGGATTCGAGTTCGTTTTTCTTTAGAAGGTGCTCTCTCGGCGGTGTAATCCGCTTGCATGTCTTCTTCTTGTAGCATGGTAAATCTATTTTCGGTGTCGATGCCGTCAACTTCTGTTGACTCTTGTCAAGTGCATTTCGGGTTGTCTTTTGTGTCGTCTTTGTATATTCTCTTGTGGTAGTGTTGTAGGGGTTTTGCTCGTCTGTCGGGTCATCTGCTGAGGGTAGCACAACTAATCCTAAATGCCTAAAGAGTAATTTCTGGGACAATCGGAAACTATATGGATTAAAAGCAAAACTTTTTTACAAATATGCAGTCAGTGGATTATATACTTGACTTAACAGAAATTATGAAATACCTAGAACTGTTATTTTATTTGTCGACAGTCATGCTCTCATTTGTCGCTTTAGTTTAGCAAATTGTGTGATAACAATCAAATTATTTTACGTATATGCACTTCCGCCAAACACTAACCATTTTACGCAACCGACGGATTGAGTGTGTTTAAACCATTTAAATCCGACTGGAAGAAAACTGTTCGTGAGTGGTAAGATAAAACAGAAAATTCAAACAGCGTATTAACAAAGAGTACTTTCTGTCAAATGGAAAATCTTCCACACATTATAAAAGAAAGGCTTTGCGAGGTTTGGACTGTATCTACTGAATGCAGATGCTGTTGAATACAACTAGTATATTGAAAATGCACTAGAGCAGAAGACGTATAATCGAGAAGGTATAATTAATCCTGATATAATTAATCCTGGAAATTTAGAAGTTGTAAAGAGATTTCTTCTGGCAGCCAATCATAAGTTGTCAACAACCGGTATTGATGGAAATGCTACTACGAGTATTCTAAAATCGCTAGAGAATCAAACTTAATGCTTCACTACCAAATACTCTTTTAGATCATGGAAACAAAAAATTATTTTCACTTGAAAATTCAGATATTTAATACGATATTATTTGAAGGGATACAGAAGTACAGGATGATGGCATCCTTCGAAGTATCACCATACAAGTTTCAACTGATAAGCCCTTAGAGAACCTTAACAAAGAAAGAACCAAAGAAACGATTAGAAAAGAAGCCAGTCAAAGAGAGTACAACTAATTTTAGCAGCCACTTGTTTTGACCACAACCAGTATTATCAAAAACGAAAGGAAAATTAAAGACAAACTTCCATCTGCGATATCGTTGTTAAAATACCGTAGATACTAAGAAAATAAAGAAAATACAAAACAGTAGCAACAAGAGAGAAATTAAGAAAAAAAAAGACGCAAAAGCTACTCTGCATCTTCTATAGATAGTGGATCAAGCGAAGAATATTTATGTGCAGAAGAACATGATGAGGTAGAACAAGAAGATGTCACAACTTTTCAAATGAGACTCAAACTGCCATCCCTAGCTGAGGTTTGTGACCGAACTGGTGTTGAGACACAATGGCAGCAATTACTGTTAATTCTATTATGAAAGTTATGGAAGTCTTGACCAAAAAAGAAACCATCAGTGTAACTGATTGCAGCAAGATCTTCAAAGAAAGAGCAGCGAATGTGGTATATATTTCGATGGGCGCAAAGACAGGACCTATGTATCTTGGCAATGCTTCATCAATATCTGGTACTTTTCTTCAAATTAAAAACAGCATTTTAGAATTCTTATCTTTCAAAACCGATCTTTCTTATCTCCAAGCCACAACACAACACAACACGGAATATAAGAATAGAGTTATACGACAGATTGGAGTTACCGTGGGACGGTATGCGTGCAATGAACATCCATTATGCCACTTACTACAGCACCTTGATGGAGAAACTCTTGGACCAGCAGTTTACTCAGGTGAAATAGAAAAGCAACTACAGAGCTGTGAAGGAATGCCTATAAAAAACTTTGACAAGATTGAGGCAAGCTTGCCTGAAATACAGTTCGAAGATCTTAGCACGGACCAACAATACCTGTACGAAATATGTGATGGGATTTCTAAAGGTACTATTTCGGTAGATAGAATTTTAAGACTGTTTGTATTAACAGAGAACCCATCTTGAAATTTAACAATTTTAGCAGAGTTCGTTATGAAGGTCTACGCGCCTTCGTGGTTTGGAATAAAAACTCAGCTAATGCCAATAATAGTAAAGCAGACTAATTTTTATTCAATGGAAAAAAACTTTAGTAGACCTGCCAATATAGTTAACTGAACAAGATGTAATCCAATAAACTAGTATTTGTATCTATGTATGTATGTATGTATATGTTTTTGGTGTACATACCTAATGTGAGAAGATACTGGTCTTCCATATTTGGTTTTGACAAAATCAGGGAAGCAATGATATATGCCACTTTCTGAATTTGTTAGGAAATATACTATATTTGTACTTCAGCTTTATATATTTATTTCTAATTATTTTAAATTTGTGATATAAGTACATTTTAAAGGAATTACATCGAGATAAAGACCTAAATTTGAAATCATTGTTAACATACTATATTAGAACTACGAGTGCGAGTAATACTCGTATTAGACGACAACTGGCTTGTGATGGTGCCTGGACGACATTAGGAGTTTAGTGGACGACTATTGGGTTATTCTGCGCGCTTTCGTTTATTTTTAAATTAAAATTACACCAAGCCTCTTACAAAATTATATATATTCTTAATCGAAACTACAACGATTTTACTACTAGTTAAAACAGAAATGTAATTGGTATTAAAATTACATGATTATGATTAACCGGTCGACTATCGGCACATTTACCCTAAAACAGAGTGGTGCGCGATCAGTTTCAGTTGTCTTATTCTCAACTGTGCAGCGCCTAGTCACTATGTAGCCTAATCACTGTATAGTCTATGGCAAGTTGTTCCATTTGCACTTGTTCTGCTGATCCTGCTTTAGATAATTAATAATACTACGATGATCGTACAAAAACCAGCACATTTAGAATTTACAGACTTGTAAGTTTTAGGAAAACATTAGAAATCTACTCTAATCCTATAGTCACCAAATAACCAACACAATATTAAAATGATTGAATCATAAAATGCAAGAAGGGCTAAAGTTCTTTTGTTCCAATGTAAGTAAGTAAGACATAAGTCACAAAATGGGTAAATTGACTTAAGTACATTGCCTAATAAAAAATTTCTTGTAGTTTCGTTTAGTAAAACTGACGTAAGTGATAATAATGGTTTTTCTAGTATCGGTATATGGGATATATGTGTGTATGTTGAGATTTGACGGGCAAAAGAAAGTAAGTTGACATAGCTCTGATGACCATCTGATCGATAAGACTTAAATTGACGTGAACCTAATTGTTTACATGTTCATTGAGACGTAAGTCTCTTTGACTAAAGCATGACGTTTTTGTTACTAAACGGTGTATTTTCTCAAAGTGTGTTATAGAGCTGGTACTACTAGCATTATGTTGCTGACGGTAAGCGTATTTCAAGCAGTTTCTGGTTAGGTATGTTAAATTTAACATTTGTAAAACAAATATCAGTTATGCAAGTAAAAAATATTCTGCTCTAAAAACTAGTTTTTTTTAAGAGTCAGAGTCTTCGATATCAAACGATCACAATTACTTTGGTGGTTATGACTGATGCAGATCCTGCTTTTGAGGCATCCGATATAAATGTTTCTGAAAGCAAGAATGAAAGTGATAGTAACTTAAAAAAGAGAAAGACAGCCTAAAGAAAAGCTTAATCTAAACGCTAGAATTCAAGATAAAAATAATCTTAGAAAAATTAGAAAATCAAAGAACTCTGGTAAGGGATCTATAAACCGAGGTAGCAAAAACGTTTTTCAAGAGATAGTAAGTCAAAATATAATAGACAAAAATCAAAACGAAGAATTAGATAAGGACGAAGAACAACCTCGATGCGAAACAGAGGAAGAAACAAGATAAGATGTCGGTATAGAACAAAACAAGCATGCAGTAGAAAGAAATCTGCGTAAACTATATGCTAGAAAATTATAAAAAAAAGGAATATAAAACGTTAAACGGACCAAGAATATGTTACTGCCAAAGGAAAAGTACAAAGAAAGCGTGTATTGAGAAAATGGACAACATACAGATTGAAATGAATGGTTGACGGAAAAACTACGATAGATAATCTTTTCGCAATATTGGGCTTAAGTAGTCATGAGAGAAGGGATAGGTATATAGGGAAGAAAAAAGAAAAAGATAAAATAAGGTCAAAACAACATAACGCATCATGAAATAGCTGAAAATGCTGATCGTTCCAAAAACAAGGTTAAGGATCTTGCCATACATGATGAACCTTTTAATCATTACCATTTTGATCTACAACAGTGTCTACCAACCTCATTTTTCTGGAAACAACGGTATCCTTTTATAAACACAAATACTGAACTTATAAATTTAACGATACACAATAGAGCTTCTGGCTTAGCATTCTGCTATTTGTAGCACGAATCGATTGCAGTGCGAAGTGCAAATGAAATTGCATCATGCATTTTTAAAGAAATAATGAGTGTGCCACCAGTAGCTAAGAAAATTATTTTTTATTCTGATGTATGTGGTGGCCAGCGATGTTTCTTGCAGTCATGAAATTGTCTTCACTGGAAGAAAAAAAGCAGAAGATAAACTATTTTCTTGTTTTCGACGTGATGGATTTTTTTTTGTATAGAACAAACGAATTCGCAACCTGTTATTAGAAGAAGTTTGTAAAATACTCTCTTCCACCATATGTTGAGCTTCTGTCCACTTCATACACTCCAACTAACTGGTCCAACAGGTCTACCCCTCCCATGTCTTTGTTTGGACAATCAATTCTCCTTTTTTCACCATCTTTACTTTTTCTGGAAACTTCACTCATAACATCACTACGAAATTTACTCGGCACAACTACCTCTTTGTATGCTTCTACTTTGCAGTTATCAGTAGAATTATACTTGAATTAAGTATCTCCTGTTCGCTAACTTTTTATCCAATCAGAGAACATTCTTTCTATTACGCATGCAAGTACCAACAGGCAATTAAATATCAGATTTATGTTCGGCAATTCAATTGAACTACAAAGTTTTGTTACTACATTCTGACCTAATGTAGCTTCCGATTTCATTTCATTTTCTTTTCTTGAAAACCGAACGGCTCTTGAATCGTGTCATGCTTTCATCTATCAATCGAAATTTGCTATCAGATCACGACTGTCTAAAAGTTTCTTTCAAGCACGAAATAATACATCGATACAATACGTTTTAGAACTGTTATCGTTTGGCTTCTCCATGTAATTAAAATACTATTTAAAAAAAGGAGCAAAAACCTATCTTTAGACATTGCAATCTTTTTCAGCCTAAATCCTAAGTAGGTCATGCAGCATTTAGAAGGTCATAAAACCTTAAACACATTGTTGTAGATGTTGACTTTTTTAGATTGTCTTTTTAGAAATAAACAAACAGATTTAGGGAACGTTCTATTTCCCGGTTGTTTCAATTAATCTGGCTGCTTAGATTCATAATCGTGCAACTTAGTAGATTCTTCGAGCTTAGTGCAGCCTTTATCTACTCAAAGGGAAAGACAAAACCTCCAAGAGCAAGATGGCTCTAGTTATAAACAAACAATTATAAAAAATTAGAAAAGTTGAACAATACCGCTTTAGGGTCGAGGATTAAATCCTCAAACCAAAATAACCTTCTTTCTTCACGAACGCAGTTATTTCTACATACCTAAAAGGCTAGACAGTCCTTTCATTGTTATACTGAAAGTTTGCTCATTTGAGATCAATTTTAATAGTGCTTGTTCATACATTTGAATTTCTGCCAATTTACTGTAGTGATAAAAAGAGGGAATTCCAACACCTGACCACAACAGTTCTTTAGCTAACCTACAATAAGTTTTTTTTTCACCTTTAATCTGCTGAATTCATAATTCAACTCAAAACACTAACCAAGACGAGCAGGGCCAGATTTAGACGTTAAGATGCTTCAGGGGCGCAAAAATCAATTCACAATTTAAAATTTCTTGCTTTGCGTTGTCTCGTACGAGGTGGGGGATGCAGAAATTTTGTCTCAGGATGTACTAAGTTATGAAATCAACCTTGAGACTGAAAATCGAAACTGTCAAAACATAAACTTGACAAAAGTAGTAGCAGACGAAGCGTGTTTGTACAAGAATGAAGCATTGCCAGGTGTATATGATATTTTCCAAGGGTATATTTAGTTTGACTCAAAAGGTTCCTTTTACATTTTTTTTAACCTTTAAAAATTTGCAACATTGTAATATACTGCATTCGATCTATTCTTGAATAAGACGAGTCACTAGTTCAATGGTGACAAAATAATCAGGAAGCAAAGAGTGCGAGAATTTACATAGCAAAATCAGAATTCTCTCAAAAACATAGTGGCCCTTGTGGCCGATCCAACTTCAAAGACAGTTGGGTGAATAGCCTTCTGTAGTATCTATTAGGTATGAACAAAGTTCTTTTGTGTTCGAAATTCTGTATTTTGGAAACAAGCTGAAAAAATCTTTTGACTTCTTGCTATAAAAATTCTAATTGGAACTACATGTGGGATTCAACCAGAAGTAGTTCAAAACTTTACGACTATAGATTTTAAGGTTTAAGCCGTATCGTAAACGCAACATTTTAGCAACTAGCATAAAAGACCTTTACGTATAAAGATATAGGCAGGGTGTCAACTCTATTACTCACAAATGGTTACGGTGGAAGTTAACACTGAATACACTTGGCTTTTTTTTACCACAATTCTACAGTTAGACCTCTTGGAATATTTTCCATCCAGGTGGATACAAATCTTACACCGCTAGCAGATGCTGCTTAATTTAAACTAAAAAAAAGCTACATTGATCATTCTTGATTTTCGTTCTTGTATATATAATATTTATGGCTGTTAATGAGGTATTGACAAAGTCGAGAAAAATCTAACGTAATTGATATTCTAGTTAATTAAATTCCAGTGTCAGTAATAACCAAGTGGTCACCGATTCATTCGCACAGATGCCTTGGAAAAGCAATTTCCTAAAAGACAAATTGGTCATAAATTTATAAACTCTGACTTTTATACTAGTATTAATATTCCTATTTACTAAATTAAAAATTCACTTTTCTTTGCGTGGTGTCTAATTACTATTATACATTGTAAAATTGACGTAATTAGAACTTTCGTATCACAAGGTTACTTTAATGATAATAATTAGTAGTAGGCATTATAATTTAAAGAAATTTATAACACCTTCGAATACATTTAAAAATAAGATCCATTTGCATTAAATAGACACTAAATTCTCTAAATACAAGTAGTGTCCGCCCAGTCTGAGAATTTAGCTTCTATATGGATGAAAATTATAATTTTTCTTGTGCAATAAATGTAGATCGTTTAACATTGACATTCCAGAATAAGCAATCACTATCGCAGCTTTTTGTTAACAATCTGACATTTTCAAATATTGCGTTTTGTGTGTGGTAGGTATTATAATACCACACACCACATTCACCTGATGTTTTACAGTGCATAACCTTAAGAAAGTGAGTGATAATTTTTAATTTTCGTTATAATGGATTTTTTTATGTTCGTATCTGATTTATAATATTAAGCTGTAAATTATAACAAATAATAATTAACATTTAAGTTTCGAATATCCTTATATAGAAAACAAAAAATAAGCGATTTACTGTTGGAGTAAACTGGAGTAAGCAATCAATTATGCTTTTTTTCCCTTTTGCATGAAGAAACTTAACTTGCCTGAATTCTAGATCGGATTGTAATTTATTATTTATGCAAATGATATACCTACTTTTAATCACCAATAAAACTATTTTAAAATATTATATATTGATATTTATTTGCATACTTAGTAGTATGCAGCTTTATGGACTATAAAGTCAGCAACCGTTAAAATTTCAAAACGATGTAAAAATTTGAACGTGAGAAATTTCACATTCCTTTCAGTTTGCGTTATTAAATTGATGCCAATTTCCTTTGGTTTAAAAGTTATAAAAAAAATATCAAAACAGCCCAGTAATATCAAAAATGCCTAGAAACAGGTTTTCAACTAAAAAACAAACCTTTAAATTTAAGATATTAATTTTAAGGAATGTGCGATGCAAGATCAAGGCTTTAAAGAATAAATGTTAACAGAGGCGACCAAAACGCCGCAAAAACGACAAGGCTATATGTGACGACATGCAAAACCTTGAGTACTATATGACAAAAAAGAAATGAAAATATTTAGCGGAACCTAATACTAAAATCTGAAGTTAATCAAAGTAGAATTTTTTAAACCTATACAAAACATAGCTATGATGCCGCCGTGAGTTAGTTAGTGTATTAGGGAAATCGACAAACTTCAAGGAGCTCTTCCGCAGTGATCAGTTCTGGAAGATTCATATTTTATCAATGTGACATTTCTAAAGCTGGATGCCATAAATCCAAAACGGTTTCAGAATTTGGAATGTCTACATAGCAACCAGTACCTTTCTATACTTAATGGTCAATTCTTCTCTTTTTTTCTTAACGTGCTTTTTTCACCTAAGTTTGAACGTCATGCTAAGACATTTAGCCCTGTTTTCATAAGGGATATTTACTCTGGTATGCAGTTTTCCCTCATAGTGTTTGTGAAGGTAGCGTTGCTGGATTTGATCTCGTTGAGCTTTATCTTCCATGATTATATAGTCACAAGCCTTTTGTAGTTTCTCTGTTGCCTTCCAAGTATTTTTTCTGGTTATCAAGATTGCGATATTAGCCGCAAATGCAGCAACGGTAACATTTCCATTTCTGGGTGTACCGCAAGCGTATGGAAGATACAATATCAGGCCTGGCACACTTCCTTGTGCAAATCTTGCATTTATGTTTCTTGGGGTTCAAGTATTTATCTTATCTTGTCCTATTGCTAATGCAGAATTGGATCAAATCAACATGCTGTTTAGAGACCACAGATTGCAATTTATGTGTGATGCCTTTGTGTCAGGTCTCTTTTATTTTAATACCTTTTTGATGATCAAGCTAATCTTGGTACTTGGTTGATTCTTCTTCTTCCTTATTCTTCTTCGTGATATATTACAAATCACATAAGGCAATAATAATTTTTTTCCAGAGTCTTCTATCTTCAGCCATGGTTTTGACCCTCCTCCAGGTGTAGCTTTCATCTAACGTTTCGATCTCGTTCTTAAGACTCTTCCTCCATGTCCTTCTAAATGCACCGCGGTGCCTCGAAACTTGTGGCTTCCAGTCGAGAGCCTGTCTGGATATTATATTCGCTCCTCGACGGAGAGTGTGACCGACTCAGCCCCATTAGTTTCGACGGATTTGAATGTCGATCGGTTCTTGCTGACACTTTTGCTGGAGATGACGTTTGACCAATATATCTTGCAAATTCTTTTCAAACATCGGTTGACAAATACTTGAAGCTTTCTTGTAATAGTACTGACTAACCAAGTCTCATCTATATAAAAGCACAGATTTAACGCATGTGTTAAATACAGACAGCTTCGTTTTTAGGCTGAGCTGGTTCAAACGCCAGATGTTGTTGAGTTAAGCAAATGCATACTGCACCTTCCTGATGCGAAGTTTCACGTCCTCTCTCGCACCACAATCTGGTGTTATTTGGCTGCCAAGATACCTGAAGCTATCAATACTCTCAATAGGGTTACCTCCTAGGATGAACGTTGCTCTGTTAGTCCCGATAGTCGTACTTTCTGTTTTGCTGACGTTGATGTTCAAGATCACTGTTTCTGCGTTAGCATCCAACAAATTAAGTCTTTCCTGACCATCACTGCACTGCGTCTTGCCAAAAGTAGGGTGAGATTGTCGGCAAAATCAAGGTACTCCAAGTGCTCGTTCGACCGTAATGACCATTGGATTCCTATTTCCTTGTCCTGTAGAGTAGCCGTGAGAACTTCATCTAGCACTATCAAAAACAGCAACGGAGAGAGGATACATCCTTGCCTAACCCCATTATTGCACGAGATCGGTTCTGAAAAACTGCCATTGTGCAGGACACGACACTTAAAGTTGCTATACTGTGCTTTGACTAAGTTTAGCAGTTTGCTTGGTATCTCTTTCTTTTCCATCGCCAGCCATATGTTGTCGTATTTTAACGTATTGAAGGCCTTCTGGAAGTCCACAAAAATCAGGTGCAAACTTTGCTGAAATTTGTTTACTTCCTCGGCAATGATACGGAGAGTGTTGATATGATCTGTGCAAGACTAGCCTGCTCAAAATCCGGCTTGATTCTCTCTCAGCGCAGAGTCAAACTACTTATCAATGCGGCTAAGCTGCACCTTCACGGGAACACAAAGTAGCATGATACCCCGCCAGTTGTCACACATACTTAATTCACCTTTCTTGAAAATTTTAACGAGTATACCTTGAAGCCACTCTTCCGGAAACTGTTCATCTTCCCAAATCCTTGAGAAGATAGAGTGTAGTAATGCTTGCGCTGACAGTGTGGAGTCCAATTGAAGCATCTCGGCTGTTATTTGGTCGATTCCTAGTGACTTATTCATCTTCATGCTACGAATGGCTGTCTCAATTCAAACTAATTCTTTGAATTCTCGTAACCTGAGGACGATGTTCAAAACCTGTCACTGAAGAATCAGATGTTGTTGTGAAGACATCCTTAAAATGTTTGAACCATCGACGAATTTGCTCTTCTTGACTTGTCAATAGCGTGCCAGCCTGTCTTTGACTGGGAGCTTACGTACAATTTGAAAGAGATGGCGAGTATCATTTTTTCCTGCAACTTATTCTGCTTCAGTAGCGAGATCGTTTATCCACCGTTGCTTGCAAAGTTTCTTAACTTTTTTTTCATTTTGCAACCACCTTCCAGTTGCATCTTTCTTGGCCGATCTACTTCTTACAGCATCTTTTCTTTTATTAATGACACTCCACGTAGCTTCAGTAATCTGTTCCTTGGGTTGCGCGTTCACAATTCCCACTAGCTCCCAGAAAGTACATTTGACGTGGTTCCACTGGCCATTGATATCAGTGTGGGTTTGTTAGGTGATTGCTAAGTTGGAGCTTAGCTCGGCAACAAAAGCAGTTTTAATCTCAGGATTTTGTAACTTCTTCACGTCATAGCTTCTGGTCACGAGTTCGCTTCTTGGTTTAACTCATTATGCGTATCTCTAACATTTTGATCAAGAGGTGATGAGCAGATGCAATGTCGGCACTTCGTTTGTTCCGAACGTCAAGCAGTGAGCTTTTGAATCTTCTAGAGATGCTGATGATTGCGAGATGGCTATTTCTGAATTCAAACTGATAACTTGGATTCAAGCTATCGTTTAAAATTTTTTCAGATACTTAATTTGCATATTACGTTTAATTTTGCTTCCTAGTTTATTTGATCTATTAGGAATCATGATGATCTCTGCTACTTTCTATGTTTCACGAACAAGTTTTAGTTAAATTGCAGCGTTGATAGGGTATCAGTATCACAATGCTTTTTCTTGGCAGTTTCTTAAGGATTTCAACGAAGATGTAGTACTTTTCTTGGGTTAATATTGCTCTTGATTCTACTACTTATCATTTCAATCTCTACTCTCCAGGAGAATGAAGAGTTTTGCAAATTGTGCAGTTTCTTTCAAGCCCTAGAAATTGAAATTGTTTGAAACTGGTTGTTTCGCGATGCTTGTCCGGTGTTGGATTTGGTGTTGATTGGCATTTGGAGTATGGAGCAATGGATGCGCTTGGTGGGTGGTCTTGAAAATGAAATTGAAGGTCGATGTTGATTCTAGCGATGATGGTTATGGTTTCGGCGGCTGTGAGGTTTGTAGAGTTGGCGATTGCCTGTTGTTGTTGTCATTAGCAGCGAAGTAATTGGAGACTTGATGGTAAATGATGAGAAGTTAGGAGAGATGAGTATGATGTTTTGTGGTGTGATGACGATTGTTTTCAGAACCACAACTTTCTGTATTGTTGATCTTACCGTAAGTGTGCAAGAGTTTCACAGTCGTTGAGGTGGGCACCAGTCATATCTTCCTGTCCGCCACACAGCACGCGTGACGGAGTGTCGACGACACCTATGCGATGGAGGTGCACCTTCAAGTAGTAGTGCCCTGTATGCAGTCTGAAGCAGGCTGCGGCCACGTCTCTGAGAAAGTCGGAGGCAGGCGGCCACTGTACCCCAACAGGAAGGACCACTGCTTGCCTTCTGCACCCACAGCATGTCTGGCTTTCACCTCACTCCTTAGTGCTCTTCTTCGCAGTCTTTTTGCTATACTGAATTCCAAGGATACCTGTGGTTGCTGCTTCTCAGAGCTCTCTTTTGTCAGTCTATCAGCCTCCCCTGATTTCACAGTGATTGGGGATCTACTGTAAGCAGATAGTCCACCTAGATCCTATCAATTCTGACAACAGTTGCTGACTGCGGCGGACAACCAGCGCTGAACAACTATCTTCCAAAGACGCGAGAGCGAGAATAGCTGTCTGGGAATCAAGCATCAAGCGCCGAACCATCGGTGTACACGTGGATCCGCTCTGTGGCTGGATATCTTTCATAAATGTTAGTGAATTTTTACTTTTATTCATTGGCTCGATCAAATCTAACCTCACCTTAGGGATGTGGCGCACCAAGACATTCCTAACTGCAAGTCCTGGGAAGGGCACTCTCTCTTTTGTATCCAAATGATATGCTTCTCTGAGCTCGGACGCTTTCGCAAGGCAGAATGTCTGTGTTTTTGGTCGTTGAATGGGCGGCCTATAGTTTTTCCAGCAGTTCATCTCTTGGTGATTTACTTTTTCATTTAGAATTATTACTGCCAGGTATCTTCTTATCGATAGGGGATCTACTCCGATTTGCAATCTATCCCATTCGTAGGGGTAGAACTGGGACTACAGTTATCAATCTCAGGGCTTGGTGCGAGGTTCTATCTAGCTTCTCCAAAGTTGTCTTGGGGGCTGCGGCAATCAATTCCTTTTCATATTCCATCACGGGTCTTACATACGCAGTGTATGCTTGCGTCAAATCGTTTTCCGTGGCTCCCCTTTTTGTTTCTGGTAGTCTACTCAGTAACCTCATTCGCTTGCTTCCCTTCAGTGCTAGCTGATCGACGTGCTTTGACCACCTAAATAAGTTGCAGCTTTTGTTTCGTTTTGGGACTTGAACTCGTAGAGTAAAGATTGTCTTTCTTGTTGCTTTGGATAAAGTTGGGCTAAGGTCTCGTTTATGGTCGTCTCTAACGCCTTTATCTTATTGCTGGTTTCCCAAATGACCAAGTCATCTGCATAAAGTAAAGCTGGGGTACAAAGGATACTCTGGACTGCAGTAATAACATCATTGATAATTAGATTAAAGAAAACAGGGCTGATGACAGATCCTTAAGCTAGTCTTTGCCTGGTCTGCCTGTACCATATTTTACGCGTATATACCTTTATGAGAGAAAGGAGGAGATAGCTTTGTACATATTTCTTTTGAAGCCGAGGGCTATAGTTTGATAAGTAGTTTCTTCCTCCATGCTCGGTCAAAGGCAGTCTTAAAATCGATCAGACTGTTCTGGCAACTTGCTATATTGTTTCTGCATGTCTTCTAAAGCCTGCCGCTCGTTAGTGATATGAGCGGAAAGTTTGCGGGTGTGTTTGGTTTCTTGCCCTTTTTGGGGATAGGAATAACTTCCGCCTTACGCCATTCGCACGAATAGTGCGACCTCCAGATAAGGATTACGAAGGCCAAAAATGAAGTCCGAGCGCTTAGTCCAAGGTGCTTGAGGAATTCAGGGTGTATTTCATCTGGACTTGGGCCTTTTCCCGTTTTTGTTTTTTAGGGCCAGATTGAGCTCAAAGTCGGTAAAATCGGAATACATCAAGATCACCTCCTCTTCCGGTGGGCAGTCTACCGTCATTTTGGTTTTCGGGGGAATCATTCTCTTTTCTCGGGGTGAAATTGCTGAAGTCTGCTAACCGTAAACATCTAGCCGTTGCATGTCTTTTCTTAACATATACGAATCTCACCTAGATTTGGAAGTAAAAACTGTTTCAAAGTTTTATTGACAATATTATAATAAATATTTTTAAACGGCAACAGCCGCTAGCTCAGTTGTTTAGGGAAGGATTGCAAATCAAGACATATCCTGTTCAAACCTCGACGCGTCTATTTAAATTACAAACAAATGGTAAGTAACCCTCATTTTATCTCGATCTTTACTTGAAAAATAGGTAAACAAGAGCAGAATGAATACTTGTCATTTCAACCTTCTGACCTTACACATTAGTGTAATAATATTACAAAGCAAATGACTCTTCTTTACATGGATATGTTAGTTAGTATCAGAAAGGAGCAAATGATAATTATACTTGTGCTTCATAAAATTATTCTAAATGACTTTTATTGCTAGTTTGACACGCTAACTGTTATAATTTCCAAGAGGAAGAATAAATCTCCAAAATGTGAGAAATTAGATAGATCACACTATTTAAAGTAATTTTACCGTACTCTTTTATCTTTCTATTTTATTATACTGATACATAAGGAAGAATCAACTTAAGGTTAAATAAACCGTATTAAAATTTAAAAATTCTTTTGGGATTCGTCTAATAATACGTAACAGAGACACGTACTACTGCTAAAATCTTAATTCACGCCTGTAACACTCCTTATTTAATAAAACTGACACAAACATAGCAACAATAACGTAATAATATTGTTAAAATTCCAACGGTAGATTTTATTGTAGTCGACCTTTCCTGCAGCAAATTAAAGGAGGACTTTTCATCACAGATACATATAATACAAAAAGAAGCTGAATTTCGACATACCTGCCTCTAGGTTAATGCTGTTAGGAAGTGTGTCTTAACAATATAATGGCTCCTTTATTAATATTGTGTACACAATATGCAAAACATTAAAATCATTAAATTCTGTTCTACTTTTTAAATAATAATATAAAAATTAAATTAAAACGTGACAGATCTGATTAAGGAAAAAAATATGTGTATCCTTGATGCTTTTAAATGTATTCAACATATATAGTTTTGTACTAAATTCTAATTTTACAAGTTGCTAACGTTTTATGGATTTAAAATTGAAACGATAGCAAGGCCGTTGAGAAAACAACTAATGAACTTGGTATTTATTATTGATTTAACAAAAAAATTCTATTTAATGAGGTTTGCATTCTTGATCTATTTCAGGTTTAATTACTAAGAATAATAAATCAGTGATACAAAAACAAATAACAGAGATATGAATTTAGATGAAAGAAGATAAGAGCTGAACTGGCATGTTACATGAAATAATCTTCTTGTAATGAGTTAAATAATTATAAAGGTGAAGTTTATCACAATTCATTTCACACAAACGTTCGTGATGTGCATGGTTTCCATTACAAATCATTTTCTTATTAACTCTAATCCAACAAGGAATAGTTCAACAAGAATAAATTTGCATTTATTGTAAAAGGAAGTTGGAAAAAATTACCTTCAATTACAACAAAATAATTAGATACCTAGTAAGCAAGTTAGTTTTATTGAGCTTTTTTAAAGTATGTTAATCACCTTTCTATTACACTTTTCTTCAAGAACATTTTCAAGGATATTACTTTTAATGCTGCTGCTGCTGCACAGATTATTTTTTTTTACAAATATAGCGAAAATTCCAAACTCACTGCAGGTATCGAATTATTATAGTTTTAATGATTAACTGTGGGTGGAGTTTAATTTATTAACGTGGTAGCAGACGCGCCTGTAAAAGACCAAAATAATTCATCATCCTTAATCAGCTCTCTTCGGTTACAAGTGTTTAAAGCTTTTACAAATTAATATTTTATTATTAATTATGATACTCACTGTTTGATATTTTTAATAGTTTACGTAATTACTTGAATTTTTTAACATAAATATCTTTGTAACTCATTAATAAACTTATAACGTAACCTACTTTATGGATCGGTTTTAATCTTATTAGTACTGAGAGTTATAATTTTTTTTTTACTATTGTCGCATAAATTAAGTTTCTAGAAAGAGCGAAATTGGTTTTTTATTTATAATAAAATGAAGAACTTGAACATTAACTGCATTTTCTAGTCACATTCTGCAGTAAACTTAATTCTCAAGTATTTGTTGAGCTGTTAGGTGTTTCGTGTACTTACTACGTGATGTGTTAAAAGATTATTGCAGTAGCTAATAATGAGAAGCTAAGCTTTAATTATTGTTTAGAATAATTAACAAACATCGTGTGACATTTCAATTTTTTGTTAAATATGAAACACTGATTTATAATTTTTCATTTTAAATTACAAGCTTTGAAATATCTTCATCAAGAAATGACTACATTATGAATTTTAATCAAGTAATTCAGATTCTACTGTTACTAAGGTAAATTACATTTCTTCGCCATAATTATGCTCGAAATTCTGATGGTTGATGAAGAAAGTCAGTTTTAAATGAGAAAAACTAGATTTTAACCGTATCTTTCTATAATGAGGTTTCCTCTCTACCCTATCTGTATGTAAATTGGGGGCTATTCTCAAAAGATATGTTAAAAATCGAGTACCCATTTTAAAGGCCCGATGTTTTTCAAGCAGTCATATTCAGCAGTTAAGATAGAAAGCATGAAAATTGTGTTCCGCCTCGTACAGAAGAGTTGTCACATAAGTATTTTGCCTGTAGGGTAGTATTACTTACAATGAAGTTTAGTTAAACAAGATATTACGTTAAATTTTTCGTTTCCTTGTTAGTACAACGTTAATTACAAGCCATTAAATATACATCCAATAACAAGAATCAGAAATGATCAATAAAATTTCGCAACATTTAAGTTGCAGCGTTCGTAATGTAGCTGCGTCTGAAATTTTGGCACTGCATCAACGTTAATTTGGATTTTTATTTTAATGTCATCAAGGTTTATCACTTTCGATTTTAATTTAAATAATTAAGATAATAAGTATGTAGTTTACCTTTGCCGCTAATTCGAGATTAAAGTAAAATAATACCATTTTACTTTCACTGTTTGATTTCATATGAAATATGAAATTGTAAATATGTTGATATGTGGAATTCGCAGTTAATCTAATGGAACTTACCTTAGCAGCAGCATGGCACGGCAAGATTCCTATAAAATAAAACAATCTGAATTAGAGTTTGGATTTACTCTAAAATTGAGTATAATATACAATAATATAATAACCTTACATCTACTAATTGTAAGTAATATTTAAATACAATTTTGTAAACTATCAATCTTTCATCAATATTTGAACTATAAGTTTTCGACTTTATTTAATTTTTTTTATAGTTTGCACAAACCGCTTTGCAATACCATTGGTTTGGGGGTGATAAGGAAGAATTTTAGCTTTCAGTTAGCATTATTTGTGTTCGTATCATTTCATTATGAAACTGAAGAATCTAACACTTCTTTCTGTAATTCAACGGAATAACCATTATATTGTTTAAAAGAGGAAGAGGATAACGATCTAAGTCAAGAATTTTATTAACGGTTACTTTATAATCTACACATAAACGAACATTTTGCCTTTTAGGAACCACAACCATTGAACTAACTCATTACTTTATTGTTGAACTTATTATATTTTAGTTAAAATCCCTGCTGCTGCTGACAGGATTTTGTCAGACACAGACAACAACCTAAAATTACATTTTTTATAATTGCACACATGCATTACAGTTTTACAAGTCCCAATGTTGTAATCTTTTGGGTAAAAATTTCAATTAGTCCTAAATTATAGACTATTTTTTTTTATTTGCACAAATGGGTGGTGCTAAACTTATTTACGTGCGAATCGGATCGAACAACACAAGTTCGTGTCGTTGATATTGATGCATAGCATAGCACTTCCTTCTGCCACTGAGCAGAATGCAACCGCTCTGGCTATAAAGAAGATTTTTTCTTGAAAAGCAAGACATGTTGAAGTTGTTTAGAATTTACTGATTAAAGTCTGTATTTTAAAGGAACTGCAGGAGAAAAAGAAAATTTCGGAACTAGTCGGTTCACATGCGAAATCAAAAACTGTATGTTCTCATAAAATTTTATTATATAAATTAGAGGTTCGAGAAGTTATAGTTAACAGTTAATAATTAGACTTCGCGGCTTCTTGAGTTCCTATAACGCTCCTTTTGTTTTAACCCTCTTGGAGTAGAAACGGGAGTGGCCGCTTCGATTGCACTCCCTTTATTAACCACGGAATCAGGCTCTATACTCCATTAACCACCTTGCAAGATCTAAACCAAAACACGGCTCGAGCTGCGCCCTCCTACATGCTACCTTCGGTGGCTCGAAGTCTTGAGAAATCCAAACACAAACACAGTTCGGGCCACGCCCTTGTATTTGGCACCATCGCTGGCCCAGAATCAAACTTCATCTTCATCAATAACCTTTCTAAAAGAACCTAGTACGAACACGATTTGGCCTACACCTTCAAATGAGTCATCTTTGATGATCTAAGGTTTAGTTTAATCCTCTATTAACCTTTTTAAACTTTGGTGGACCTTGCCCTCCTCTAACCTTAAGAGAGTTAGATACGAAGACGGCTCTGGTTACTTTTTCACATCGGATTTTGTCTTCCATTAACCTCCTAAAGACAGCTAAATACGGACACGATTAGGGCTACGTCTTCAAATGGGTTACCTTTAGTGACCTAAAAGCTTTAATCTTCTTAAGAGATAAGTATACAAACAGATCTTGGACTGTACTGGGTCACAAGTTTTGGTGGTCCTAAGGTGGGCTATACTATACCAATACGGCTCAGGCTACGTTTTCACATTGGTCATTTTTTGGTGATCAAAGGATGATCATTGCCTTTCCTTCACCTGCTTGAGCGATCTAATTAAAAACACAGTTCGGCCTACGCCCTCGAATTTGCCTTCGGTAGTCCGTTGTCGATCTTTATCTTCCATTAACCTTCTTAAAAGAACTAAATATGATGCATTCTCACAAGAGTTACCTTTAGTTTCCCAAAGTCAGGCTTCCTTCTACATTAACCTTCTAAAGATAATTAAATAGGAAGATGTTTCGAATTACACATATGCACGGGCCACTTTCAGTGGCTTTAGGTCGGGGCTTAGTCGTCCATCAACTTTCTTAAGACAACTAAATACAAAGACCGTTTAGATTACGCCCTTGCACGGATCACCTACGGTGATTCAAGGTCGGATTTTCCTCATCATTCATCTTCTCGAGAGAGCTAAATAGAAACACGGCTCGGGGTTTAACCTAATCTACATCGGACTTTGGCCTCCATTAATCCTATTATGAGAACTAAATACGAGCACTGTTCCGGTTATGCTTTTACAGCGATTCACTTTTAGCAGCCGAAGTTGCGGTTTGCCCTCCTTCTTAAAAGAGCTAAATAGGAACACGGTTCAGGCTACGTCTGAGTAACAAGGGTTACCTTCGGTAGGCCAAGGTTTTATCCTTTTTAAGAGATCTAAATACGAACTGGGCTTGGACTACATTAACTACACTGTCTCACAGGCCACCTTTTAGAAAGAACTACTTACAAACACGGCTCAGGCTATTTCGTTCTCACAAGGGCATCTTTGGTTTCCCGAGGTCGCGTTTTATAAACTTCTTAAGACGACCAAATAGGAATACGGCTTAGGTTACACCTGTCCACTGGATACATTTAATGGGCTTAGGTCGGACTTCGCTTCTAGATAACAAATTCAAAGACGGTTTTGATTAGACTTTTACACGGGTCACCTTTTGTAGCCCAAGCTTGGACTTTGTCTTGAGAGAGATCTTTACATTAGGCTTTGCCTGCATTAAACATCTTAAAACAGCTAAATACGAACACAGGTGCAGCTATGCCTTCAGACAAGGCACATCCAGTGACCTAAGGTCGGATTTCGCCCTCCACTAATTTTGAAAGAGCTAGAAACGAACATATATCGGTTTTTGTCCTCCATTAACCTTCTTAAGACATCTAAATACAAACATGTTTCCGGAAATACCTTCATATTGGTCATCTTTGATGGCCTTCGCCCTTCACCTCGCCAAATACAAACACGGCACGGTCTACGCTCTCGCACTTGCTGGATTTGACGGCCCGGTGTTGAGCTTCAACTTCCATTAACTTTCTTAAAATAGCTAAATATGAACACGACTCTTGGCTAGATTCTTATAAAAGCCTATTTGGTTTCCTCAAAATTGGGTTTCGCCCAGCATTAACCTTCTTAACGCAGCTAAATAGATAGACAGCTCGGGTTATATCTGTGCACGGACCACATTTAGTGGCTTTAAGTCGGGCTTGGCCTTCCATTAACCTTCTTAAGAATACTATACGGACACGGCTGAGGCTACGTTTTCACACAGGTCATCCTTGCCGGTTAAAGGTTGGGTTTTGTCCTCCATTCACCTCTTTGAAAGATTTAATTACAAACATGGCTCAGGCTACGCTCTCGCACTTGCCACTTTCGGTAGCCCAATGTTAGGCTTCACCCTTTATTAGCTTCCTTAAAAGAGCAAAATATGAACACGACTCTTGCTACGTTCTAACAAGAGCCACTTTTGGTTTTTCAGGGATCGGCTTTCATCTCCATTAACCTTTTAAAGACAACTAAATAGGAAACGGCTCGGGTTACACCTGTGCACGGGTCACATTTAATGGATTTAGGTCGGTCTTTGCTTCTTCTTAAAACAGCTAAATACAAGAACGCTTTGAGTTACATCTTTGGTAGCCCAAGGTCAGGCTCTGCCTGCTTCTTTAGTCTCTTTATGAAAGATAAATACGATCACGGTTCCGGTTATGCCTTCACAGAAAAGGTTTCATCTTCCTAATCTTCCTAAGAGAGCTAAATACGAACACAACTCAGACTACCCCTTAACATGGATCACCGGTAGGCCAAGGTCGGGCTTTGCCCACGTTTAACCTTCTTAAATAAACTAAACACGAACACGGTTTAGGTTACATCTTTACGTAAATCGTGTTTGGTAGTTGAAGATCGGACTTTGCTCTCAAATCAACTTCTTGAGTGGTCCTAAATCGAGGCGTACTTTCCATTAACCTTCTAAGAGAGCTAAAAAATATGAAAACAACTCGGGCTACGATCTCACAATAGTTACTTTTGTTTTCCCAATGTCGGGTTTGCCTTTCACTAAATTTCTTAAAAGAAGTACATACGAACACGGTGCAGGCCACATTTTTACATGGATCGTCTTGGGCGACTCAAGGTCGGACTTTGCCCTGTATTTACTTTCTTGAGAAATTTAAATGCAGACACGGTTTGGACAATGTCCCTGAACTTGCTATCTATGGTGGCTTTAAATCGAGCTTTACCCTCTATTGACTTTTGTAAGAGATCTAAATATAAAAACGACTCGGTCTTCACTCTCCCAAGAGTCACTTTTAGTTTTCCAAAATCGGGCTTTGCTCTCCGTTAACCTTCTTAAGAACACTAATTACGAAGACAGCTCAGGTTACGTCTTCACATAGGTCATCTTTGGTGTCTCAAGGTAGGGCTTTGCCTTCCATTCATCTTTTTGAGAGATCTAAATACAAACACGGTTTAGAGGCGGGGGTTACTTTAGGTCACAACGCTGCTATACAGAGATGCTTCTTTTGTTAACTCCATAATACAAAGGTCATAACTTTTGGACTCCAGATTTCAATGCACTTTTATAGAATAAGAATCTATAATCAAACATAAAGTATTTATCTAGGTAAACCAGTGGTTTTCAAACTGTAGGGCGCACCCACCTTGGGAGCGCGTGATTACGAGGAAACAAGAAAAATATTGTATAAAATTAACTGTTCTATAGGAACCACAATCGTGTTTTTTTCAAGCTCTTTACAATATTTCATGAATAAGAATTCTTTATGAACAACCACTCCTAAGTAGGTTATTAACTCTCTACTGTCTGCTTTTGCCTTATAGGTGACTGGTTCTATGCTGTATTGTAGCTTGTTCTTTCGTAAGCTTTCCAAATTACTACTCATTTTTTCTCAATCTTTTTCAAAAACATTTTTCAATAAAGTGACCTGGTCATCTGCAAACTCCTGCTTGTAAGATTGTCAGATATGGAGATTTCTCTCTAACACTAGTGACGCTCATATGTACAACATTTAGAGGTATCTGTTGGTTTATGTTCTTTGCCAATAAAATTTATAGAATGAGTAAGTAGTGTTGCGGCGTTGCTAAAATGTGCAACTTTGCGAAAGCTTTACTGATATAAAAGGATTTGCAGTAAAAATAATTAAAAAATAAATTCTTCTCAAACAGATATGTAGAGATTAATATACACGTGGTATAACTTGTAGTAATGTCCAACTGATAATTGATTAAGGGGAGAATAAGTTTATCCAGGTCAAAAAGGGAGCGTATACGTACAATGGAAGTAAACCATTCTCACTACGATTTTCGCATTTTACTTATGACTACCAAGACTTCTGTTGGATATGGTTTGCCTCCGCCCGCTTATACTCTATAATAAAAAACTGCAAATAGAAACTTCGAGCTCTTGGTTTGCCATAAAGGAACGGAAAAAGTTTATTTAATGCAAGACTTTTTATTTAAATCGAAAAGGCCTAGGCAAATAAACGAGAAAACGAAAATTCTCCCATTCTGATATTGGTTGTTTATTCTCTGGATTATCTTGTAGGACAAACATTCGCGTAGGCTTTTAATCTTGCCGCCATAAATCTTCAAAAGCGTTGCTTATAGCGACGATTTACGCTTGTCAATTTCTTTTCTTTTGGAAGGGAAACACCTTTTCAAGCATGGTGTATCGAGATATCAGAAGTTTTGTTTTAAAAGTAACTAATTTTGAAATATCAAGGAATGTAGAAAGTGTCCTCTTTCCAAATAGATGGCTGTTAACCCGCATGTAAAGTATAGATGTGTGTCTCTTAAAAAACGCTTGACCTTGATATTGTAGAAGTTTTGGAAGGCCATAATAAAAAATTTTAAGTCTTGAGTAGTTGTGGCTTAAAAGCATATTTCAGGTTCTATATTTTTCTCAAATTCCAATTCACTTTAATCGTTTCCTAATATTGTAGTTGTCATAGTGATTGTTTAGGACAATTAAATGTCAAACAAAATGTTGAAATATTCATTCATCATTAACCTTTTACTGTAGGAGATGTAGTACTAGCATATTTTAGATTCTATAAGGACCTTTTATATAAAATTAATTTTTAGTTACGCATCGGTTTACAAAGAAACCATGAACTATAAATAAATTGAGTAGGAAGAAAGTGATATTTATTCGCTTCTTTTTTTATGATGATGATTAGTATTTTGTCGGCATAACATTTGCTGTTTTACACCTTGATTGATTAATTAGCAAGAATGATTAACTTTTTGTTACGTAGCGTTCCTAAGCTGATATCAGTGAAATGTTCAGAGAGAAACTTTTAAATTAACTATTAAGTAAAATGATTATTTGTTGTAACAAATACCTTGCATAATGCAGATTAATAGAGATTGCGAGCAATCAATTTCTTAATTTATTATGAACAAAAAATTGAAAATAATCCAATTATAAAAAGAGAAAACCACAAAAGTTGTCAAAAACTATGAAGATTACAACGATAAATTTATAGAAACTAAAAAACGCTAAAGAATTCAGTTCAATTAGCGCATTGAGGCATAACAACTATAGCAGTGCAACTTCCTTACAATTTAATGCATTTCCCGCCTTTTAGTGAAAACAACTTCATAGTTCGTGCATCTCGAATTCCTTACTGCCATAATTTATAGGAATTTTCACGCAAAAAAAACTTACCATCCTTATTATTGTTAAATTAACAGAACACGGAGTTAAACAGCAAAAAAGAGTTCCATCTCAGTGAAAGGTGTCTCTCTCTCTGTGATGTTGCACAATACTGCTTGCCGAAATACAAGAATATGCTACAGAAATTTACGATTACATACGTACATATAAACATAAGATTGATGTAACGGACTAACCAGTTGAACTAATTATTTTTTATGTAATTGATTAATCGAATTTAACAAGACTAGTTTTAATGATATTTTTTTTCTTTTTTAGGTGCATAATTCAAAAAGGAATAAACAACATATTCAAATGAAGCCAAGAAGATGAACTACAGCATCACTTTAAGTGTGATTATTATTTGGCTGTGTTACGCCAAAATAGGTAAGTAGCATTTATTTATTATGCAAATAGTTTCTGAACAATCACGAGAAAAATTTCAAATAATAGCAATCAACTTCCTCTCACCTACTACTTAAAAAATAGATCAAACATGATATACTATTCTGTTAAATTACATAGAAGAGATAATGTGAATGCATGCAGCAAGCCATAATTTAGTTTTAAATCGATTTAAAACAGTAAAAGAAACAAACGCATTAAAATCAAATTATTTGCAACAACAGTGAACGTTATTCTTTTTTTATTTAAATCAATCATCAACATTTCATGGGAACTTATACGCCCAGTTTTGTACTACTACGAGAATTATGAAACCGTTTAGTAGAGCTCCTTTCTAACATTTCTTTTTTCTTATTAATAAAAAAAGCGACAACTTCCAATAATATTGAGCAAGTTCTAGTCGTCAACAATAAATTATAAGGAGGAAATCTCTGTTTATGAAAAATAAATACATAAAAACACCTATTAACGTCGCTATTATGTAATTTGACGGCGGAGACTTTAACGCCAGATAAGAACAGTGCGCGACCGTTAAATGTGCTAGTATATTTCGTTACTGTTTCCAAGATGAAATCAGAATAACTTTGACAAGATAATTAAGTCATTTCTGTTTTAGTTAAAAAGCGAACACGTGTCGAATATATTTTATTACCAATTGTTATTATGTCATTTAGGGAGAAACCTTTTAAAAGGATACACCTGGGTTATTTAATATTGAATAATAAAATAAACAAAGACACGCATTATCAAACCTTTAAATGTCAAATTTGTATAGAAAGTATCTAAAAGGATTTCATATGTTAAAACATTTTAAGATGAAACTGTGCGTTATTATAATGCAAATTACTACTATTAGTAGTAACAATAAGGAACCACTTATGACGGTGCATATACTAAAAAATTGTAACTATAATTTAGCAAAAGGTTTTTAATTATGTTAATTTTCACTTACACTAAAAAAAATTAAATTGCTGAAAGTAATTACAATGTGGCGCAATACTAATCGTTTATCTATTAAATTGATTATTCATTCTGTCGGTCAATACTTTCCCCTTCAACGCTTTTTTCATGGTACCGTTACTTAATACATTAACCCTAAAGATTGTATTTTAATAAAAAAGAAAAGATATTTATAATTGCGAGTCACACTTGAAAAGAAATCAATCGTTTAATTTAAAATGTAATGTAATACTTTATAACTAATTCTGATTCCTTTCTAAAAATGTCTACAACAAGAATTTCCTGTGATTAACATTATGAAGTTGAAAACGAAGACGAAGAAACATTCAGAAATTTCCGTTTTATAAGTGTTGATTGCTAATTCATTCAATTAAAATGTTTAAATGGTATTTATTATTGTTAAGTTGGATAAATCGGTTTTATCTTCTTAAGGTAATTTGGCATTTAGTGAATCTCAAGATTTATTGTTCTGTTGCAATATTCAAGATTTTTATACCAACTGGATATGTACCTAAACCTCTTTGTTTACACAATATCTCTAATAACTGTGCTTTATGATTGTCTATCATTATTACACATCAAATCAGAAATGAGAACTCTAAATCTTCCTCACACCTATAAATGATGATTTTTAGATATAAAAAAATTAGAAATCGCGTGAGACTTGAGCCCATAATTTTGATCCTCCAGCCCAAAGCTGTAATTAATTGAACATGGCAAGTTCTTCCTCGAATGTAAGCTAAAGATCCTAATACAATAACATATAGTGAACACGAATATGGGTAATTGAAGAAAAAGGATTTGTTTTACAATAACAAGTAAACTACTACACCTTTGAATGTTACAGGACTTGCCACAGTAGACCCAAAATTCCGTGGCTAAATATTTTACTTAGTCAGTTACAAGATAATTAATAACTGATGTGTGTACTACCTATTTGGGGTGTTTTCTTTACAACCAAGTTGTTACAGCGTTTCAGTTCTGGCAACTTAATCGCATTGTTTCCATGGAATTTGTCGGCAATGTTCACCAGAATTTCTAAAAAAAAGAAAACTTGTCTTTTCTTCTTCCCCAGGCTTGTCACCCACTATGGTGAAGTTGCTACATATAATTCCAACAACAATCATCATAGACAAATCTTAACCATCAAATTCCAAGACTATACGACTATAGTGCTTTCATTTTCTGCATATTTTCCATTGAAATTTCTGTTTGCAACTTTTACTGCTTTAATATTCAGCAACTTGATGTTCAACTCTAACATTTGCATTATCTAAAACTAGAGCATCTTTAACTAGATCGTTCCTTGACTTGTCTATCAGTATTTATAAGTGGTAAGTCCTTCAATTCGTTTTAGTTAGCTTCGCTATAGATTCGCCATAGTGTGTGGTGCACAAGGGCGGTCATCTACAGCAGCTTTAAGGAGTTCAGTTAAAAATCTTGCACACGGACGACCAAGTTTTCAGAAACATCGCTGATTGCTATCATGGTCGCGATGGGATGGAGCAAGCTGAGTTGATTTTCTGCAGGAGCTTGGCAGCGATGTATGGAGTGGACCGGTATCATATCTTGGATCTCCTCGTTTACCAATTCTGGCTATTAAAATTACCATGTCCTGTCATTATGTTGACTGTTACTACGCCCATGTACAATAACATATAAAGTTATTAAGGGGAGAAAACCAGAAAACAGAACATTAACACACTTTATAAACTTGATGGTACATAGAACAATACAGAGAAAGAAACACGTTTGGAGATGCTAAAGAAATACTTCCCGGGAGACGATATTGATGAAGATACGACAGAATATAAAAAAATCAGGCAGGAAGAAGCGAGATGGAGTCAGCTCCAGGCTGAGACAGTTTCACCGTCCCAGTAGTGAAAATAGTCTTTAGCTTCCTTGAAACCTTCTTATGTAAACTTTACAGTCCATATTAAAAAAGTTCAAGAATACCCAACACGCTGGAAGAAAAGTTTATTATCTTAGATCCCCAAGGGTCAAACTAAGGATCACAAATCAATATGCCTCTTACCTATATTCGAAAAAATATTGGATTAGCTAACAGCTAAAACAATTAGCCATAGTTTGGAAAAATCTAATGGCATTTTGGACGGACAATTCGGTTTCGCTTTTTAGAGTTTATTCTTGGGAACGTCCTTTGGATATCTCTAATGGAAAGCTGGTTTATTAAATTGGACTCAATAAAAACACAGGAAGGGGAGAATTTATACTACCAGGTCGATGATCGAAGTATCATTATATGGGGCTGCTCGGCGAAGAAGATAGAAGATATCTGAAGAACCACCGTAGAAACCTAACAAACTGCGTTATAACATTCAGACAACGCAAGCAATGTTTTGCAACGTCAGAAGAGAAATTTGAGAACCCTCAATCAAGTGGGGCAAAAAAAAGACTGAACTCAGCAATCTAAGTCGAATCATGGATAGAAAGTTCTTATGGATAGACCATTGTAAAGAATTAAGAAAAAAGGACATCGGGTTGGTAATCGAGCCATAGTAATAAGCAGACGTCTATGGGGAGCAACAACATCATTACTAACAGACATCTACATCAAAGAGATACAGCCCGTGTTCACATACGGGGCAAAAATCTGAGGAGCGAGAACTCTAGATACACAAATCATCAGACATCTTACAGTACTAGAGTGACCTATAGATGCTACAGGACTACTGCCAACGCCGTATTATAGGTCCTACTAAGCATTGGGTTGTTATGGCTTGCAGATAAAAGCATTTCTAAAAGTTTATGGCTTGAAGAAACTTTATGATATAGAAACTAAATCAGGGGCAGAACGAGCCAAAATTACAACTCTGCAGAACGTTGGTCTTCTACCCTGATGGTTCCAAAACGCAAAACGGAAATAAAAAGGCAACAATTTTCCAGGAGGAAATGTTCGATATTAAAAAATCCCCTGACTAGGCAGCGGCAAAGCATAATTTGTATAGAGAAATTAGAATGTATTCAGACTCTTAATCCGCTTTATTAGCCACAACGGATTTTACAAGCGTGAACGAAACAGGGCTGGCTACATATAAAAGTTCCATCTAGCTACAATCTCTTGGTGAAGTCATACCATTATATTGCAGAGCTTAAAGGAAGAGTGAAAAACCAACTTCTAAGAAGCTTTAGAAGACATGCGTCCAAAACTGACAAAGTAAGAAAGATTTACAAGGTTTATAAGACATCAACAAATAAGGGGATTTAATAGAGCTTTCATGATCTTAACGACGGGACATGGCCCATTTAATAGAGACTACTGCAGATTCGCCCATAGAGAGGTAGAACTAATATGCGTAAGTGATCTAAACCACATTTTGAATAGCTGCAGAGAACCAATGATCTCTTGCTGGGAATGTATTGCTTTTCTTCGTCTCGAGTCCTATTTCTCCCGTCACGTTGAGCACCGAGTTGTCAAAGGTGAGTTCTTCTTTTTCTTTTTTGCCTTCATATTCTACCGAGTTTCTAGCTTTGAATATAAGGGAGGACTTTAGACCCTAGACAATCCTTGACCTTTTAAGTACGAAGCTTTTTGTTTAGTTCTTTTTTTCTTAAATTATTTCAAGTTTGAAGTTTTCCTTTTAATGAGATTCTAGATAAACTACAAGCCACTGAATTTGGAATCTTTTATAAACGTAAAAACAGAAAAATATAAAACGAACCAACGAATTTAAGGAAAACTGTTATAACCTACGATAAAATAACACTAATATGCGCCACAGAGTAGTCTCATTAACATCATCGTCATCGGTTTCTTTCTTCCACTTCTTATTAAACTGTTTAATGTTCAAGAGTGTCTTCAAGAATTCCTGCTTCATAATTGCCCAATAATTTTCTATTTTCTTAGGACAAAGCATTTAGAAACATTTTCAACTCCTTCCGGATAAAAGCCAAACTGTCATTGGGCGAATCCAAGGACCTTCAGCTACTTAATTCAGTTAGACTTTGTCAGAGCACGCTAGGTTTCAGCAGAGAACGATTCCCTAAATAACTTTACCGATGCAGCTGTCACTGTATTAAGTACATATCGCAACTTGGTTTTTCTGATTGGAGGTTAAACTAAATTTGAGGTTAAAAAACTGCCTCAACTGCCTCTGACGGCGCACCCTAAAATCTAGACGCTAAGTAAAACTGTTAGCAGCGGCATATGCAGCTTAGAATTTCAGCCGTTAAGCGCTTTAGATGCGCATATTCATTCATTTAGTCGGACCCCTGCTGTGTTGAGTTGGGGCCAGGTCCACGCAAAACAAAACTAACTTCATTGATGAATTTCCCAAATGGTTGAATTTTTGCTTTTTAGAACTTTTTTTTGGCTAAAATAAGAGTCAGTTCTACGGCCACACGTACAGATCCCTTGCCAGAAAAGGTAGACTTCTGGAGATCTGATGTCTTCTTTTTACCTTTCCTTCTTCTCCACGTTTTTGTCCAATGTTTCTGAATAATGCCCCACTACGGGGTATTTGACTTTATAGGTTTGAAACCCCAATTGTTTTTTGATCAGTGAAAGGAAGCAGTTCAGCTCTTTGGCCACGTTTCTGACAGAGATGTTGAGGTTTTGGATAAACAGAACATTTGATCTTTCTAGTTAGCGGTACTCAAGCGTTCTTCAAACTTCCTGATAATGTCCATGACAATCAAAGAGGCATATCCCACACCTTTAGCAATCGCCCGATACGACATCAACTTTTCTGAGTGTGTGCACCATTTTGTCTCCACGGTGTAGTACGATCATAATTTACACTTTGATTATCTTATCTATAGTTTTGAGAAACTGCCAAGTGTAAAGTAGATCACTCAGTATTGTGCAGATACACATTCTAGAGCTGCAAGCAATTTTGAATTTGCAAGGTTTCTCGTTTACAGACTATTCAAACGAATTTCTTTTTAGTATCAGGCTCTAGACGCAATACTGTAAGTATTGCGAAAAAAGGTCTTGTCTCTGCTCCTATATTGGAGGATTGCAAGGCGGTTTTCTCTATTTGGCATTGCATTACGGTTTTGGCCCTGGTAGTACCTTTATAAATTTGGAAATTGAATTTGAGATCAATATCTACGTGAGTTTCTTGGTACGCCTAAAATCATATAAGTTTGCCCATTTTCATTGTTTTTGCTTTTGATCGCCTTCAAAATAGAAAAGATATGTTACCTTGTATACTGATAACTGCAGAGGCATGATAGTAGATATCTAAAACTAAAACTTCTTTCTTACAAATACCAGAACCAAAACACCTTTTTTTGGTGGCAATAGATGGCGTTAAAATCTTTGCTACGAGAATGTATTTTTACTGTAATTTTCAAATTTTATTTTGGTTTACAGTTTTTAGTGCTATTGTGCATCATTTAGAGTCTTGCTCTTCCTTCGCAAAGTTTGTAAAATTGAACTCCGGTGACTCTTTTTTTTTCGTTATGTAGAAAAGTTACGCCACTGATCTTTTCAGTAAAATAATTACAAACGATATTTCTGATATTGCTCCTACAATCTTTCGATATTTCCCAAAAAAACTGAGAAATCGTTACAAAATTTAGAAGTGGGTATGCTAATGTGATTTTGGACTTGTATGGGTAGTTATTACTCGTGCGATCTTATTATTGTAAATATTGACTATTAGGTCTGTGTTTAGCTTCCTTTTTAATAACACAATAGATTGTTTTTGTCGGGAAGATTTTTATTATTTGCTCTAACTTCCATTCGTTGATCTCTTCTGTTATGCTTACAAATTCTTACTCGAATTCTTGGCAACTGAGTCGTTCATTGGAGTTTCCATGCAGCAGTTCCATAGTAGCAGTCCAGAGTGGCCTCTTGGATACAACCTCTGGTTGGAGTTTTCTTAATTGTGATACTGGTTGTGAAGCGAATTGTACTGTTCAATCTTCTAGGTTGCTTTTGATAGTCTTGATTATCTTATGGGACAAATCTAGTTTGTGTAGGCGTTTGATCGTTTTTGACTATTGTAAATTGTCAGAAGCGCCGCTTATATCGATGCGTGTACTTCTTTCCTTTCGGTAGCCGTGTTGGTTATCATGATGGTAAGGTTTTTCTACAATGTGCTGGGTCATTTTGGAATGGAAAACTCTTTTAAAGACTTTTCCTGGCTTGGGGAACAATTTAATAGATCTTAGTGATTTTGAATCGCTGGGGTATTTGTCCAGCGCTTTGAGGATCGTGACTAGGTTCCCAAGCATGCATTGTCTTGAGACGTATCCTAGTCATTTAGAATTTGAAGTACGAATCATCAGAAGGATCTTAATTGGTTTCTTTAAAGCATTTAGATTAAAGCCAGTAAACTATAGCACAGCCTGGTATAAGATGTTATTATCAATTAAAAGATATTCTTAGTAATATTTAGTTACGTAAATGGTATTTTGTAGAATTGAATATTTTTTTAAAAAATTTGAAAAGTAATTTTCTTACTTTCTTTAATCTTTTTTATTTCAAACAATGGACAGTGTCGTCAATTTTTATTTCTTATCTGTGAACATCCAAACAATGATATAATAAAGGTTCCAACGGTACTAAATGCGTTAAATGCTGAAGATGAAGAATTCGGAACTATGTGAACTACTTTATGGTCAACAATAATTTAATTACTCTAATGGTAAAAACCCAGAATGTTATAGTACCATAGAATACTCGCTTTCAACCAAAAGCTGCTTTTAATAAATCTAATTGACTTCCTATTATGTATATTTATGTTAATAATATAATAACAGTATAAAGTAGTACCAAACAAATACAATGTCTTCTCTAACATGACATGCTGGAATTCTACAATTAAAATTTAACTAATTAATTTGGAAAAAGGAAGATAGGTACTACTATATATACTAACCGTTAAGGAAGAGATAATTTATACAGACATCATCATTCTTTTGCTACCTTGTTTAAGTGAAGAAAAAACAAAAGAAAACCATTAACATTTAACACCGACACTGAACTTGGCTATATTTTACTTTCATTCCATCTACCATACACACTAATTAAAGTGAAACAGCGATGAAGTGAACTAATTTCTAAAAACATGTTAAGTAGCGTCTAGTAGTATTATTTACAACAATTTCTCACGAACACTTGAAAAGCAAAAATATTGGTTTGGGAATTTTGCTGTAGTAGTACAATATTCGAATAAAAATTTCATTCAAATGTAGCATTTTTTGCTTCAGCTTTTTTTTCGTTACTTTCTTCCATAGAAATGTTTTAATTTCCGTTTACATTATTAGAAATACGCGGTGATTTTACAAAAGGAAAATATAATGACAATGATGAATACAACGGTTTCTCTCTTGGTGCTGTACCCAGAATTGTAAAAAATATTACAATCGTTTCTAATTGTTGTTATCAGTGGCAATATTTCAACTCTTGCTTATGCAATAACCGGAAAAACGGAAAATTATAATAACAGGTGGCTGAATTCACTACAGTTAAACTCAAGATAATTGAAAACAAAAATAAAGCGAAACCACTTTCTTCCTGCAGAAAGTAATGATAATGACATTTCAAACAGAGCAATTCTTTTAAATGAACTTTTAACATTATTGCTATCAATTTATGATTCCCATTTTAAAACTGGAATTTTGTAATTTTTTCCTTTTTAATTTGAAATTATTGCTAAACTCTCACTTTGCCAATTTAATGCTTTTAATAAAAATTATTATTATCCCATAATTGAAAGAGCATTCACCTTTAAAATGGGTGTTACCATTTTTGATAATAATTTAGAAATTATTGCAATATTTATAGATAATCGTAACAGAAGAAATATTAGTAATGATCTGCACCTCAAGCGGTGTTTCCAATTATAGAGAAAATTATATTTAATAATTAATTATGGAATGAAGAAAAAATTGTTATTTGTTGCGTTATACTATAGGTTTACGTAACATTTTATGTAAGACAATATAATCAGTGCATTAGAGCAGTATATGAATTGTTAAAATTTTTTTAGGAAGTCTCACCCGATTGCATTAAATTAAAAGAGTTATTTCGGTTTCTAAACTGGCTAATTAGGGTAAACTGAGGAAGAAGTGCGAAAGCACGAACAAATTATGTGTGTTCAAGTATGTCCAAGAAATTCTTTCCAAAATACTGTTTTGTAATAATTATCTCAAGTACTGGTATGCGTTGAGAGAAATTGACTAATAACGGTAAAAGAATGTCTTATTAGAGCTTCTTCGTGTGGCTTTTAAAAATGTTGGTTATGTTAGTATTTTGTTTTAGTTAGGATTTTTTATCTTATTCATAATTAAAATCTTATATTGAAGCAGTTAGTACAGTAATTAATGCTGCAATTACGGTCTAACTGCTGATGCTGGCTTGGATGTTTCCTGTTATTTCTAGAACTTTTCATGCAGTAATCTTATATTAATTCGCTAGAAAAAATTTGTATCAAAGCAAGCTTGTTTCAGTCTTTGAGGTGCAAGGTGCCAGTGTCACAGGAATACATTGGTCTGTGATTTCCTGCATTTGCAAATAATTCTAGTCACAAATACAAACAATTAATTATTAGCACGTGAAGTTTCTGTGCACTTTTCGCTCACATACGTTGACTGTCGCCAAATTTAGCATACATATGTTGCAATGTTTTAACTCTCCTCCTATACAAGGTATACATTTAGAAATTGTGTGTGTTACTAAAGAGAATAACATCAAATTTAGCAACATAAAATACTTTTTCTTATCTTTTCTTAATTACATTATGGTTTGGGCGCGATTGCGTTAGAGTGCAAGGTCGTTTAAGCACGAGTTTTTAGGGCGCGAGATTGTTAAGACGCATCCGGTGTGTCATTTGGATAAGAAATTTATAAATTTCCAGTTATTGTTTCCTATAAAAATGGAATGTTATGCATGTAAAAATCTAAATTTCTTTTCATTGAATAATAAAATTACATTTACCTCAAACCAATATAACAAATCTTGAATTTCATCCGACAATTCTGAAAGTTATGACGTCAGACTCAGGATTATTATTATATGTTGATATCATTATATTTCTTTGTATCTTTCTAACCTCAAAATAAAAGAGAATTAAAATCAATATTTTCCGCCCGATCGGCTGGCTGCCAAACAACTTCGATCCCAAACGTCCTTGCGCCCAAACGTTCTCACATCCAAATGACCGATGTCCAAGCGTCATAGACCTATCTATTTATTCAACCATAGATAGAAAAAGGCACAACTGCATATGAAGTCTTAATATTTGTGTTATTTTCAAAAATCCCATAAAACTGCGTAAGGTTTAAAATAGTAAAACTGGAACCTCTAATTGCAGCGACCTTAGAAAAACATGTGAATTAATGCGGTTTATGCTTGCATATTTTGAGTGACTAATTTTATAAATTGAATACCCTTTTTATTATTATTCCGACACTTCGAGTTGTTTAAAGAAGTAATAGGGATCTTTGGACTATAAGGCGATCATGTAACTAATTACTTATGCAAATACATACATTTAATATCCGCTTCATTTTCTAAAACTTACCTGAAGACAAAATGCCGTAAACTCAGAGCTAAAGGCCTGCACGGGCCGAGTTTCCTAGTCGGGCTTTTACGTCGCCCGAATCAAACTGGGGTTCGGGTCGGGCAGGACCTCAGTTTAAAAATTTATCTGATTTTTCAAGCCTATGTCCGGTGCTCTCGGGCTGTTTCGCCTTTTCGGACTGTCAGGCCACACGGGTCTTTTGATACTTTTGGATTTCTCGGCCCTTCGGGTCTATAGGGCCGTTTCGATTTCTCTGCCTCTGTCTGTCGAACCGTTCAAGCCGTCAATGCTTTCGCCCCCTTTGGGCTTATCAGCCCATTTGAATCTCTTGGGCCTGTCAGACCATTCAGTCTTGTCGAATCTCGCATGTCTGTTGGGTTGTTCAAATTTCTCAGGCCGAGTCTTTCTAGTCTATCAGGCCTGTCAGACTTCTCGGATCTGTCGGGCCATACCGATCTGTTGGGCCGTTTGGCCTTTTCGGGCCTGTTGGATCGTTCGGACCGTCGGCGTCGGGCCTTTTGGACATCTCGGCCCTTCTGGTCTATTGGCCCGTTTAGATCTCTCGGGCCTGTCAGATCATTTAGACTTGTCAGACCTCTCCGGCCATACGGATCTGTCGGTTTGTTTGAACTTTTTGGGCCTGTTGAACTGTTCTGGGCGTCGGGCTTGCCCGGTATTTGGACTTTTTGGTCCTTCTGGTCATTTGGTTCTCAAGAGCCTGTCGAACTATTCGGGCTTGTCGGACCTCTCAAACCTGTCGATCCATGCTGGCCTGTCGGGCCTTTCAGACTTCTCCGGCCTGTTGTACCGTTCTGGCCGGCGGGTTTGGAATTCTCGGTCGTTGTGGACTTTTCGGCTTTTTATGTCTCTCGGATTTATTGGACTCTTTATATTTCTCGGGCCAGTCAGATTGTTCGGGCTGTCGAGCCTTATAAACTTCTCGGCCTTTCGGGCTTCTCTACGGGTTTTCTTTCGAGTTGCGTCAATTTTGTTCTCAGTCGGGCCGGGTCGGGCCTGGAAATTTCGGTCTGTGAGCTTCACAAACTACTAAAACCTAAATCATCCAGAAGGCAACTATAGCTTGGCAATTTTTCTAAGAAATAACCGAGCTATTGGGTAACCACTTTTTTTATGAAAACAACAGTAACTACACTCAATGATATTTTATAATTAAATTACTAAAATAACATTGTTATAGAAAGTATCTAATATTCTGTGACTGTAGAAAAATTAATCCTGCTTTGAGGTTAAATATCTTTACTTGTGATGAAGATATGAGGAAGGTATTTCGGTGTTTTAGCTAAACAATCAGATACCACGTTTGGGAAGTTTTGCTTCTTAATATTGAAAAACATCGACGCTAGTAATTTCCAAATCTGATAGTTCGAAAAACAGATTTCCCGTGGCAAATAATGGGATTTTTACTAGTAGAGGCTGCTGTTAAAACAAATGAATATGTTAACAGTTACTTTTCCAGAAGAGACTGACTTTTCTTGCTAGGGCAAATGAATGGTCATCAAATTTTCTCGATTACCAACTCTTTGGCTTAGTGTTTATGAATCATTCTTCAAGAAAACGTTGATGATCACTGTCAAGAACCTTTTGAAAACTTGAAACAATTCCACGACAGAAATGTCGTAAAATATAATTTGAAGATTTATCCTACAGTTTTAATTCAGATTAGGGAGTGTTACAAATGGCAGGCCAATTTAAAGTAAATTATCTACAGATAAAATTTAAAACATTCATAAAATTTACTTTTGGGAATCTCTTTGTTGTTCATCTTTATTATTAAAACATTCAGTTGCGTTTATGAATAAATGATTTTCTTTTTTAACACTTATTTTTGACTGCTGTATCTGCTACCTATCAGAAGCAATCACCTGTTAAACAAGATGCATTTTTTTATAGCCATCCGGTATTATTTTGTTTGTTACCGTTGCGTAAAGTCACCTTTAGCATACCCTCTCTAGCAAGCTATGCCAACTATTAATTATAGCAGTGTAATTCTGCAATGTGCACTTGTTACACTGTGTTATCGTTCTCGTCAGAAATATTTGTATTTCAGTTCTATTACTTATAAATTACTTGTATAATATCAAGATACCAGGTGACTCAAATCGTGTAACCAGGTCCACTTCTAAAAAAGAGGCCCTAATACAGATATGGTTGTTGAAAAAATCTTAAATTCTACCACCTTTTTAGATGGTTTGATGAATAAAATCCGAGCAACTATCAAGGATCAGTTTAAATTGGAAATGGAAGCATACCAGGATACATCTTGAAATGGAAATTGAATCTATTTGAAAAAGAAGCAAATAAATATAAGGATGAGTTGGAACAGTATACTCGCATAAACAGTTCGAGAATTTTTAACATCACAGAAAAT
Organism: Ignelater luminosus; assembly: GCA_011009095.1. Lineage (NCBI taxonomy): Eukaryota > Metazoa > Arthropoda > Insecta > Coleoptera > Elateridae > Ignelater > Ignelater luminosus. The sequence continues at coordinate 91,101 of VTPC01089972.1, forward strand.
TCAGGTGAATGCACCGATAAATTATAATCACGTTGTATAAAGAAAAACTAGAAGTTGATATTTCCCTTACTGCAGCATCGATTACCAGCACGAGAACCGAATCTAAAACCATTTGTTGTGAGATTCGTTAGTAGAAATATAAAAAAAAGCTTGTTTACTCTACAAAAAAGTCGTTAAAATTCACTCGTATAATAATAAAGGAAGATTTAACTAACGAACGTATCCAGCTTCTAAAAGAGGCTCAAAAAACGGATGTTCGCATGAAGGCAAGATTTTAATAAACTTCTAAAATAGAATAAAAATTTCACTTCCTCATCACAGAATGTTTATTTTTAAAAGATCTTTCACGTCTCAGATTTGTAAATTATATAATGATTGCGGATGAAATTTTCACATCAAAGCATGCCTTGATTAATATAAAATCGACTTGTGGTAGGGTTTTTCTTTTTACGTGATATAAAAAAGTTAAGGCTGAAGACTTCAGCGTCACACTGTAGAAGGCGTGTGTAGTTTTATGATGATTCATTACACGCGTATTATAACACTTTTAATAATCCCATTTGCTACATCATTATCTATGATGTTGCTAAATAACAACTTAAATATTACTACTAAATATCCATGGGCGTTCGCACAACTTCCTCCAGAGAGGAGCCAGCCGTATATAAAGTGTAACTCTTTTATAATAATTTACTTTTTCGATTCTGTAATGCTTGATGTGAGGATGTGGGAAATGTTATATTTAAAATGTTATTTCTTTCCTAAATCTTTCTGCCCTTTTATCAGACTTTCAGAAGTAGTTACGTAGATTTGGCCTGGAGGGTGAAGCAGTGGTTATTCCAACACCCGTGTAAGAATGTATCCAGAAGCTTTACTAGTTAATTTGCGTCATATGAGCAACAGATATTTTAAATTTTGTTAAGAAACAATATGCGCATGTTCAGTTAGGTGCATAGAATAAATAGATCCAGCGTGCGACTCAATGATGCACAGAGGGTTGGATGCTCATTTTTTGGGAAATCTTTAATAGACTCCGAGCACACCTAGACGCCCACGACCTCCTCCCAGAGCATCAAACAGGATTCCGTCCTGGCAGATCCACAACGGATCCCATTCTCCGCCTACACACCGACGTCTCGGTGGCCTTCAACTCGAGACGGTGCGTAACGGCCACATTCCTCGACATCGAGAGGGCTTTCGACAAGGTCTGGCACGAGGGGCTTCTCTTTAAGCTCCGAGCCGCCGAAATCCCCGCCTGCTTCGTCAGGTTAATCAGCAGTTTCCTGTCCGCCCGCCAACACCGCGTGCGAGTGCACCAGGCTAAGTCCAGGGTGTACACGCCGCGAGCCGGCGTCCCTCAGGGGTCCATCCTTTCTCCTCTTCTATTCATCTTCTTCTGCCACGACATCCCTCGCCCCGAAGAGCCGGAGGTCCGCCTCTCGCAATTCGCGGACGACACAGCTCTTTGGGTGACGTCTCGAAGCTCCGCCGAAGGATCCAGAATCCTGGCGTACGAACTAGGACGCCTGGAGACTTGGTTCCGGAAGTGGAGAGTCAGACCAAACCCCCAGAAAACCAACCTCATCTTATTCCGCCACCGCGACTACAACCACACGGCCAGATTCGATCCCGACGACGTCCGCCTGGAACTGTGGGGCTCCCGCCTCCAACTTTCGCCATCTATCAAATACCTCGGCATCACTTTCACCCCCACGCTGAGATGGAGCGACGAGCTGAAGCACTGCCTGGACGTTGTCCAGCGGCGCAGCGGCTTGCTCTCTAGACTCTGCGGCGGCATTCCAGGCTGCCACCCTAGGACGCTACTTCACACATACAAAACTTTCATAAGACCCGTGATCGACTACCGATTCACAGTCTACGGCTCCGCACCGCCATATGCGATCAGAAGACTTCGACAGAAAGAGAGGGCCATCTGCAGGAGGATTTTCCGGCTGGAGCGCTTCTTCCCTTCGGAGGAAGTCTGCGACAGGGCGGGTATTCCTCCTGTAGATGCGCGCCTCGAATTCATGAGGGGTCGATATGTGAGCAGGGCGGTCGAACAAAACAGAGAGCACGTTCTCGACATCCTAAGAACCCGGGCTCCGGCCGCCCGCAGAAGACCCAAAAGAAAACTCAAACACCCGCCCTCCATCATGATGAGACGTGCCGAGAACCTCTCCCCCGAGTTGATGGACATACTTCTTGACACCCCACTTATCTATAGATAAGTTCCCAACCACAGTCCTCCGCGAAACTACCGAGCAAAGTAGGCAGCGTCCTGGCGCCACGTTGCATTCGGGAGGTCCGGGACATCCCCGGGCCGACTGTTCTCACTAGGGTTTTTTCCGTGGTTTTCCCTAGTGGTCAAGGCAAATGCCGGAACAGAAATTTCCACGGACCCACCACCAACACCGAACTAACGCGCCGCGTCACCACCCCTTCTCCTCCAATGTTGCCACACCGAGGAACCGCCACTGCACCACCACCCCACAACACCAAACTGCTGCTGCCGCTACACACAACTACCGCAGCCACACAATAAACACACACACACACACACAGGATGAGCGCGAACCGAACCGTTCTCTAAGTCGCTGACGCTACAAAATTCCTCCCCTCATCAGGCTGAAGAAGCTCCACGAGGAGCTTAAAACGGCCTCCCGCCTTCGGCGGGAATTTAACGATTGACTTGACTTGACTTGACTTGGGAAATCTTTGTTTTAACAAGAAAATATGACATAAATCTCAAACACACGTAATAATATTTAAATGTAAATATGTGTTAAGAGTTCTGCAATGTCTCGGCGAAAACATTCAAGTTCTGATAACTGGAAAGGATCTCAGAGAGAGTTGCTACTATCTTGAGTTACATATGCTGTCTCAGAGCTGATTCCAAAATCTGGGTCTGAAGCCTTTTACTGAAATACACTTCTTCTTATTTTTCTTTGTGTAACTATGGTTAACCCTGTTTATCTGCCTCTTATTCCGTTGCTGATGAGAACCAGATCTGTGCCCACCTCTTGGGCGGTCGTCCAATTGGTCTTTTCCCATTTGGTCGTTCGGTCATGCAAATCCTAGCTAGTCTGTCCTCATCCATTCTTTCGACGTGCTCTTGAATATTGCATCTTTCCCTTATCGATACATTGGTTTCTCTGTCTCTCAGAGCATTGATCTCAACGCCCTCATCTCTAGTACCGTCATCTTCTGTTTGGCATTCTTGGTTTCTGCTCTACTTTTAGTGGCATATGTTAATATGGGTCGAACCATAGGCTTGTATATTTTCGTTTTTCTCTCCATTCTCATGTATTTATTTGTTTCTCCAGATTGCATCTCTTAGGGCTCCTACTACCTAAGCTGTTTGAGTTTGTGTTTCTTCAATTTGTAATTTACAGCGTCTTGGTCCTTTCGAGGTTACCATACACTTTGTTTTTTGCGTTGATATTCGCATGTTTAATTGCTCGGCTGTTATGTTAAATCTGTGCACAGTCTCTGAATATTCAAATACACTTCAATATTGAAATTCTTAATTAGTGTAGTTGCTAGTCCCGCCGTCTGATGATTTTTAAGGTAGCAAAACATCATCTGACCTAAATCTAGGATATCCTTAACCTGTTTGCTTGAGTATTTCACCTTTTTTGATGTGCTGAATCCTAGTATTAGTTGTGAAATATACGGCTCTGCACTTTTTATTAATAAGTTGTTAATTATGTTTCCACTGGTGGCAATCCTAATGCATTTACTGGTATGGTCTTCTCGGTATCTTCAAAATTCCTTGTGCGTGGCTTTGTTTGCCTCTTCTAAGAGCAGTTTAATGGGAACTAATGCATGTTCAATGATGTCAATGTCATGTATTAACAATTTATGAACTGTATACCAACTTCTTTAGCTGATGTTTTTACAATTTGTTCAAACTTGTCTACTAAGTTGATGCCAATGCCACAATCAATAGCTTTGAGAATAATAGAAAATTTGTTAATTTTATTTTCATTTAAAAACTTTGTAATTCTTGAAAGACCGTCTAACAGTATTACTGTCTTTGGTAAAGTACTCCTTGTTCTCTACTGCATCATTGCACCGAAGTTTTTTTTTCTTACTTTAAGGCTTTTTCTTCTTTGGTTGTTGCAATTAATTGTTTGAAAATGTAGCAACACATTGCAGATTTTGTTTCAGTAAAGATATTGCATACCTTGCCGTCCATCATAGTATAACCCATTTTATACTAGATTTCGAAATTCTCGGTAGCTAAAGGTAAAAGACTAGTGATTTGAGACTTGTTTCTTTTTTAAATTAAGTCTTATTGGACGACAAAACCATATCGACAAAGTCCTGAGATTTTGGCTACTTCTAAGCTAATTTTATCCTATAGGTTTACAGGAACTAAACTAGATAAAAAGACAGAAAGATTCTCACCATAATTATACATAAACCGTTGTTTGTACTGGTTTTTGCCTTGATGAGCCATCGCAACCCCATTTTAATAAAAGTTCGAAGTATCGATACGTTTTGAAATTCATGAGCTGTATGGTCCAGTACAGACTGTAATTTAATTTCTGAAATAGTTTCCAGAATTTTTGTTGAAGTAACATTCCGATTTGGCTTGCTATACAGCAAAGGGCACTGATCGAAATTATTTTGTAACGAAGCGCTACGTATTAGATCAGTTTAAAAACATCAGTTTAGTTAGACGTGCGGATATTAAAATACTTAACGCTATTTCAGGAGGAAACTTCTTTCGGTGTTTCTGAAATAGTACCCTGTCTAATTTTTTCAGAATCTTTGGGATTTTCTAACAAATGTTTTACAACTTGGGCTGAACTGTCTTTTCTTCTTGAGCTTTTAAACTAATCAGTTGCGATGCATAAAGCAACTCCTTCAAAGAAAAGTTCTTTAAGCACTTTGGAACCGGAATGTTTTTTTTCCTGTTTCATCACTTATGAATGAAGCAAATTGTCATAGATGCTGCGATGACTAAGCCCTGCACAGTGGAAAATAATTTGAAACTGATACTAAACCCACCATACACAACTCAAATACGCTAGAGCCTACCCTGATCTAAAAAATCTTCTAATTTTCGAATGACATGACGTAATTCGCACTTAAGATCTAATAACCTGTTGGTCATTTAGTGTCTTTGAGTGTTTAAAGTCGATTTCCAACGTTTTTCTCTAAATAGTTTTTTTTAATTCATTCTTTTTCATTTCTAGTTTCCAGCATTTCTGCTATTGTCTTTTGGGTCTACCTCTCCTTTTTCCTGAATATTTGGCTTTCCATACTTACTTGACTTGCCTTGTGTTACTCATTCTGTAGAGGTAATCTCATTAACTTAATTCCCTCTTTTGTACAACGTAGATATTTCATTTCGACAGCTTGCAATTTTTTTTGTTAAAAGTTCCATGTTTCACATCCATATGTTAGTGTTGGTGTATATATGGTTTGGTAAACATTTATTTTTGTCTTTCTTGAAATTTCTTTTTTGTTGATGAAGCACCTCTTTATTACGAAGTAAAGTTTTAGTGTAACATTAACTTTAAGCTCTTGATCACCCGTTATATCTAGTATCACATCTGGATATTTATATTGATTGATTCGTTAAATTTTGGTACCTACCATCTATATGGATGTTCATATCCTGTTCTTTTTCTGATATCGCCATTATTTTAGTTTTAATTTTATTTATCTTTAAACCATTGTTTGTAAGTTCTTAATTCTAGACTATCGAGTTGTCTTGTATGAAAGTGTCTGTAACCGACGAATATTTTTGTTGTTGTGCTACATTCTTTAATAATATCATCGATGAATATGTCCAAGGGTGTAAGACTCAACCCTCCTTTGTGTCGTAGTTGTAAATATTTCAGACTTCAAACTTTTCCATATAAGATACTTTGCAGTGCTTTTATGTAAACTCTTGACTGCATTACTTAACTGAACATCAACAGTTATGTACAAATTCTTCCGTAATTTTAATCTTGGGATCGAGTAGAACGCTTTCGTTAAATCTATTAAAGCCATATAAGCTTTTTCACCCAGTTTTCTTTTTTTCTTAGACCCGCCGTAAGCGGGCAGCACGTTACTATCTATTTCAAGTTTCTTCTCAGTCTTTCCATGAAATCTCTTTAGCTGATGTAATCAAAATTCTTCATTTGGAAAATATTCTTAACATTTTTTTCCTTATTTTTAAGTTCTAATTGCTCTAATGTTATATTTTGTATGTTTCCTATCGTTATTGCTATTTTCTGTTTCTTGTTTGTGCATAGTTTTCTGCTATTTCTTTGCCTTTTAGTTTGTATGATTTAATAGTTTCGAAATCTATTCTTTTATTTATTTCTTCTTTTGATGATATTTTCATGCCAGATTTCAATTAAGCTACTAGTAAATAATTATCACCGTTAGTCTCGGGTCCACTATAATATCTAAAACTCTATCCTCTTTGTCTTTTTATATTAATCTGTAGTTAATAATTGACCTTTTCTGTCAATTTTGTTCTACTCGTGTTTATTTATGTGCTCGAAAAAGTGTTGACCACAATAAAATTGTACATTAGGCAGTAATCAAGAAGTCTTCTTCCATTATTGTTTCTTATTCCTTCTTCATATTTATCGATGCCCTTGTGTAGCTTGAATGTTTCCTTTCTACTCTACCATTGAAGTCACCAAGTGCATACAGTTTTTCCTTGGATTTTTTTAAGCTTTTCCCCATATATATCTTTTACTTCTACCTACTCATCTTCATTGGGACCATATGTCACCATTACTGGCCATTCTGTTTTATTATTTCCTGCCGTTCAGATTAAGAGTATCCTTAGTCTGCGGTTAGGTATCTTTTCTATTAGTCTCTTATGTGTTAAACGTGATCTTGGTTCAGTTCAGTAAGCTCTTGACCTTTTTTTGTTTCCTTAACTGCCAGTTAATCTAATTTAGCCTCTTCAGATTCTCGTATTAGCTTATTTTCTTTTCCGTTAACATTCCTTATATTTTATCTTTCAAGCTTCCAAATAAATCCTTCAGATTTGTCTACATTCTTCTCATTGCATGTTCGTTGCCAATTTCGTTGTATTTGCAATTATTGATATTTATATTTGCTAGTTTTTTGACCATGTTGTTCGTGTTATTTCCTCAATTGATTTTGGAAAGAGAGTCTTCTTCTGATGATTTCTCTGTTACAGTTCGTTTACCAGTACTGTCGTTCGGTTCGCTTTCAGATTCTCTTCTTACTTGGTTATGATTTAGAGCATGGATTCTATATGTTTCACCATTAATTGTCAGCTTATTGCATGTCATTTGTACTTTACATCCTTTCTGCTTCGCATCTTTATAGTGTGGTATTAACTATGTTCTTTCTTCTTTTTTCTGCTGCAAAATCTCGATTTTTCAACGCCCTCTTACTATCAGCTTTAAATTTTCTAAGTCTTGTAACATCATCAATATCGACTTTTTCATTAATTTCAAGTCTATCTTTTTTAATACATTTATTACTTTACATCTTTCTCATTTATTGCTTCTTTTACTTCTTTAGTTATCAAGATTATTCTTTTTATTTTTCACTCTGAATATTTGATTTTATTATCTTTTTCTTATTAGTTTTTCCTCTTTTTATTTATATCTCCAATCAAATGTTTGAATTTGGTATCCAGTAATAATTGTAGTCTGTTACTTATTTCACTAAACATGCTTTCTGTTCTTTCTAACTATTACTGAATCCGTCGATGTTTGTTTACTTACTGTTTGCGCAATGTAATTCAGGATCGAACATTGATGATGCATTTTAATATCTAGGAACATAAAGCTGTTCTTTAAGGATGTCTTTCATTCTTGCTGCCCATGCATCCACGATCATTTTGGTGGTTATAGGCTTGCTACTCTTCTTTGCTTCGATGCGGTTGAAATTTCTTGAATTTTGCGTTTCTTATAAAGGTTCAAAAGCTGTTGCTATCCATAAAGCTGTAGCAAGTACGTGCAACACGCGGACGGTGTAAATCTCAATAAATAGCACATGGTTTCATGGCTTTATTAAACTTGTTTATAATTAATTAATGTTTAACTTCCATTTCGCGCAATTTTTTAAGTGACAATCAATCACAAGTTGACATCTACTGTTTTATAGAATCGAGCCATAATAATCGAACTTTTCAGTTATGAGAATCTACATACAGCAATTAGATTGCTTAAATTGGGCCAACTTGTAATTTATAGTTCTCTAAAATTTACCTAAGCGTTTGGCAAAAATTGCTTTTATACGGATATCATTTTTTCTGCAATTCACACTATTTCATATGTGTACTGCACGGTAATTTTCACAGAATAAACTTGTCTATAGAAAACGGACTAGCGTTGATTAACATTATATACGCTATAGAAGGCAAGCAGACGCTCAATGAATAAAGACTAAAAAGAAAAAAAAAAGAGTAAACAGCATGTTCAACTTTATTTCACTAAAAGCAATTTATTTCTATTTAAGTCTTTCTTTTTTAATGAGTGATGACATTATTACAGCCGAAAATGTTTTCTAATCAGTCATTGAAATCTCTACCTACTTAATTTACTTTTCGAGTCAGTATTTTCTACTAATTTTATTTTTTTGCTTTAAGTAACGCGTGTATAGAAATAGAAATTTAAATCTAAACCAACGGGATGTAATGCAACCCATAGTCAGAGAATTATTATACTGGCAATGCAAAAAAAAATGTAAAAACAAATACAAAAGAACTTTCCAGAAAAGAAATTTGTACATGCACCAAAGATAATATTGCAAGCAATTTTGATGCAATGCTCTAATAACTAATACTTATTAAGAGCATTGTTGTACCATCAAATTACTTTTACATGCATTTTTTGCATCACTCTTAGTTAAAAAAGTGTTAGAGAGTTATTTATTAAATGAATTAAAAAATAATAATATTAAAATAATAACGGCAAGGAATAAAAGTGCAAGAAACTCCTTTCCATTGAAATAACTCATTGAGCTACCAGTTGTTATTAAGTAACAATGACAGCAGCATGCTTTATACCTCTTTAAATCATGAAAACTACAAAATCAAGAATAATAAATCAAATCATTTATAATAAAACACTAACTGAACAGTTGCATAAAAATTTTTTCAAGTAGTTGCTCTGTTACTAAATAGTAAAAGTAAACTCTTTAAACCTTCCAGAATTTTCATATAATCTTGATAGCCTCATTCTGAAAATAAATCGCACCTGTTATATTCTGAAACTACATAATCATATCTTATATTAAGATCAACATTTATTCATCAATATTACCTTTCCCTTTTACCCTCTCTTTGCTAATTGTAAAATAATAGAAAGACTGTAATTGATGATGTAACTTCATATAGTAATAGCAATGACATTTTAGTGTCTAATATTAAGAGACTGAATCTTATTATGTTTTCTATGTCAAATAAATAATCGCAACGTAACTTAATACGTTTAAGGAACAGGTGATTGGCGAAACAACTTAAAAATCTGTTTGTTAAACCAAATTAATGAAATGCTCTGTTAGAAGTGCTACGTCACTTTCATAAAACTCTTTCTCAAGTAGTAGCTTTTAATGTTTAAGCAAATTTATTGTTCCTTTCATTTTTCGGTTCCGGTAGCCCACGGAAGTAAACAAGAAGTAACGCAAAACTAACGGCTTTACATTGCAGAACGTGCTGAATGACCAGTCATTTAGTAATTTTCAACTCGTTTTCGTTAATGTGAGAGACTTAATTAACCTTTGTAGTTTGTTCTTGAATCCGTTAGTTTGTATATTATAGTATGTGTGGTAATATTATTTTAATTTTTTCTGAATTATGCAAGAAAGATTTTTGTTTTATTGTGTGATAAAATTTGAAAACCTTAGTCATTTCATAAGTTTATATTTACTTATTATCGTTATAAATCTAAAGGAAGTGTTACAAACGTGACTGATTTTTTCTGTATGTAGGTACCTCAGCTAATTAGTATCTATGGGTCAACACACCTTGCAAGTTTTGATAAAAATGTGTACAGTTTGCTTAGGTTTCCTAATAACCTATAAAATTTAAAAGAATAATGTTCGAGGTCTTCACCCACACTGCAAAACAAGCTGGAAAGAATGCGTCAAGTGATTATAACAGGATCTAAGGAATAATTTACATAAATTTTCTGGGAGTTGAAGCTCATCCCACATTTGTAGGTGTTTAGTTACCTTTGCGGTACTTTAATGAAAATGATTTAAAATTAATTTTCTATTTTAATTTCCAATGGTATTGGAGTGCAAACCGCACAGTTTGTTTTTCATTTCAAAGTCAGTAACTTTGTCTACTTTATGATATATGTAAATTTTGCTTATTATTATGACCTACTCTCTTAGGGTTATTTCAGCTGTAATGTTCGAATTATTAAAAAATTGTCTTGATATATTTCCGTCAATTGTGCTTCCCACCCACTGTTTAACGGCATCGATTTTCTAGTTCTTTTAAGCAATCCGTTCTCAATCCTTTTCTTTGTCTCTTCCTTGTCATTTTTCGTTTCAACATTAGTTCTTCACCTTTCAAATTGACTTGGAGGATGCATTCCAGAAATTTTATTCGAGCTTGCACGGGCGACAATTCCACCCTGAATGCAGCTGTGTTTTCTGGTATATTACCAACGTCGGACTGTACGAAAAAGGCTCACCGAAAATTCAAAAAAACGGCAAAAACACTAACACTTATCAAATATGAGGACAATAGTACAGGTTATTGGGATTGAGAAGATTTCAAGTTTTATTGCTCTTAGTATTCCGACGCTTCTATACATACAGTTTCTTTAAGATGCTGAATGCGGCAATGTGTATAAAGATAAAATCGTGACTGATTTTTACCATTGTAATAGCCAAGAAGATTTAAAGTATTGTCGCCGTAGGCGGCGTAAGTAGGAAGGCAAATGATGACTCTTGAATCACTTAGAGAAGGTTAAAAACTGCGTTATACTGTAGTATACATTTTCTGCACGATCGCGTGACAAACCTGCAAATGTAGGAGCGACTGGGGGTAGCAGACACGGCGGGCGTCGCTCGGCGTTTCAAAGGATAATTAATTCAAGCGGCGACCGTAGTCTATCCTACGTCATTGAACACAAAAGAAAATTTACTGGTCGGATTCGAAGTAAATAGGGCACTTCCAGTACGATATCTGGAAATTTAGTTACGCCCTATCTTATAAGGTAAAGTGCGTTTATTTCTATTTGGCTTATCTTCTTATGCGAAAGTCAAATGCATAACATCCTTATGATTTGTTAAACGGCATTTGCTGTTGTTAGAGACTTATCTCCAAACGAAATGTGTTTCGACAGGGACGTACTTGGTTTGTCTAAATATTTCTTGTTCGGAAAGTTTTAAGAAGCGGATGAAATAAAACTTGATCATCATCATTCCTATAATGCCAAACACGAGCATTAACAAACCTTATAATAATAAAACTAAAGAAAAGATTAATCTTAATGGAATTGGAAGGAATTGTTCTCTGGCGTTCGGAGCACCTGCCCAAAATCTCCACACATATAGTCAAGAAGGTAGAGAAAATTTCGACATTGAAGGAACATGGTTTGCTACCATGATATAGTAACACAGTAAAAAGATCATGAGCAGATGATACGTCCAGAAGTACGTTAAGAGTACCGTGTTCGCGTGGAAAGTGTCATTATACTTAATGCAGGTGGAGATTTTGAATTTGTAAAAGGAACTCTGCTAATATCTGTAAAGAAACTAGCATATAGCTCTGCTAGTTATCACCAAGACTTCAGCTAAATTCTTTGAAGAGTATTTAAAAAACCAATTATTGTCGAATATTCTAGAAAGTTTGGTAATTGTTTTGGATAACGCTAGTTATCCCTCAAGGCAACTTGCAAAATACCATTTGGAAACACTAGAAAAGCGAAAATAGAGGTATCAAATTCAATTTCAGAAAAGGAAGAATTATAAGAAAGGTTAGAAGAAAGTGGAGCATGGAGTCGCAAGGCAGCTAAAGAACTCACACAGCCCGTGTTCGAAAAAGTAAAGCGGGCGGGAACGGTTTTATTATTTTTAAGATTCCAACTGACACATATAATTATAAGACTCAGTAAGGTGACTCTTATCCGTACGATAGATAAGATATTTAAGATGTAAACGTGAAAGGCGGCGATGACGTTGAAGAAAGCGAAATGCAACGGTATGCCGCCGTAGGCGGCCTTAAATGTATGTAAGTAGAACAATAACAAGTGATAGATCCGCAAAGCTACGTAAGAGTCTTGTTTTAGGACCATAGCGTGTTTAGAAAATAATGTTCAGATACGTTACTGAAAAGAAGATTCAAACAAGTTCAAGGTGCTACCGCTGGAAGAAATAAAATACGACAACAGGCCGCCATAGGCGGCTTCAAGCGAAAGCGTGATCCTAGATCAATAATAACTTACCATAAGAAAATTAAATAGTAAAAAAAGCACAAGAGGACGTAGGAGCTTTGTGGGCAGCGCTGCAGAGCGATGAAAGAGCGTTTATTGAAGACACAACGTACTCAAACGGTGATGTAGTAATTTTTTAAGATAGCAAGTTAATTAAAGGCTATTGTTATTTTTATGATATACAAGAAAGTGGCAAATGCTTACTTAAAATGAGACGCACGACGGTAGGCTGCCATAAGTGATTTCAGTGGAAGCGCAATTCTGGATCCACAATAACCTACCTTAAGAGGGTTGAAAAGTAACAGAAGGGGAACTAGTCTCAACGAAAGATCAAGATGTTACCCCCAAGGCGGCGTTGATGAAGAAAGTGAAGCACAGCGGTTACCAAAGGTTAAAAAGTAAAAAAAAGTTGAACAATGACGACGATTGCGTAAAGGGCAGGGATGCACGATGAAAACATAACCAGCGTCGCGTCGGACTAAATCAGAGAAATTCAAGGAGAATTCATGAAGCGCGAGAATACTACTTATTACATGAAGACATTATTACAGGTTTTTAGTTTGAAGAAGTTGTAGTTTCATTGCTCTTTGGGGGGTTTTAGTCCCACACTGCAAACATTACGCACCAATTGGTTTATATCTGAAGTTCTGTTTTCTTTTGAACCTAGGCCTGACATTAACCTTCTTTTTATTTCTTCAAATGCCTTCTCTTGGTCTTCCTTCCACTTAAAATCTATTTTTTAATAATTCATTTTTATGTGTTAATCTTGTTAATGGTTCAGATATCGTTGCTAAGTGTTTTACAAATAGTCTGAAGAAGCTTGCTAAGACCTAAAAACCTTTTAACACCAGGTACATCTACAGACTTTCCTCGGTTCAGGTTCAAGGCTTGCTTCCGAAATAATATACCTCAGGTACTCTACTCATTCTTTACCAAATGGACATTTTGTGAGTTTGATGGTCAATTTTGCTTAACTTTGAAAACTTGTCGTAAACGCACATCATATCGGACCAGTCTTGTGTAGGAATCAAAATTTTATCTAAGAAAAATAATAAAGTCTTATCTCGCAAAGGCCCTAACACAGTCTACATGAGTTTTGAGAAATGGAGAATCCATCAGTCTAAACGTAGCTCGGGTAAATTCGTCAGTTTCATCAGGCGCGATGAATCAAAATTTACTTATGCAAGTGTATCAAAGTTTTACATCATTGAAAAGAGAAAAACATTCTCTATCAAATGAGTACAATAAAGGTATACCTATCCATTAAAAAAATTGAAGCATTATTCAATGCGCTTTTGTTTTTTAAAAAATAGTTATTTGGTATTGCCCTGTAATGTAAAACTAAACACTAAACAACTTTTATAGGAAACATTTTTCCATAAAATGCATATTTACTGAGGTATATATAGGATATTCCATACTTTTCGGACACACTGTATATTATTGAAGTGTTTCTGGAAAAAACTGATTCATGAGGCGTTGTCGTGTCTGCGGCGAATGTAATAGGCCGAAAGCTATTCGGACGAACTTGAACAATCCTCTTTTGGGTACCATAAAGGTACACTTTTCACAACTAGAATGATCTAAAGGTATCTACTCGAACGTATGTTTTATGCCTGTTAAGGTCAGATATTAGGCATCTCTTGATTTGTTAAGAATATTTGAAACATACGCGAGAGAGAATATGCATCACGTTTGGTTAAGGAGTTTAGTTTACGTCCGTCAATTTTTTAACCAACAAAACGGGATTACTCCAAGCAGCAGGAGTAAGTCGTACCACACCTAGGGGCGGGCAACATCTTATCTAATTCCTGATTCAACAAGATCTGCGTGGCGGAAGAAATACGGAAATATCTCTGTTTAACGAGCTAAGCCTGTGTCTATGTGATGACTAACTAAAAAGGTTCTTTTCAGACCTGTTAGCACTTATTAATTTCAATGAGTTGAACTTGTTGAGTACGGCTAAAAAATCTATCTTTAACAACAAGAGTTTACAAAAAATCTACCCCAGAATTAACTTGTATTGTATTGAAGGGATGGTCCAGGCCGTAAAAAACTTAGTGGGCAAATTTTTGTACAGGTTGTTGGATCCCAAAGACAAATACATTTTCTGAAACTTAGACTTCAAGATCGTGTTAATTTAACAAGTCAACACCAGGTTGTATAATGATAGAGATCTCTACTCCGGAATCCAATAATGCGAGGACTTTGACACTATTGATTTTGATTTTGATGATTGGCCTCCGACTGAAAGGATCAGAACAAACTACAGGACTGACCTTATAATATTTGTAAAATGACTCCATCTCGTGTAGTGAAGACTGTTATTTCGCTGGGGAAGTTTTGGGAACTGAACCAATAGAAGAATCAGTTGAGACCTTCATGGGAAATGTTGTGCAGCGTCGCCGTGACGAAGCTTTAAAACATTTTAGACAATTTTTTGTAATGCCATTTCTATACCCGCACCGGTGACAAAATTGGTTGTTCGTCTGTTGACAATATTGAAAGCAATGTCCCTTTTGTAAGCAATTCCAACAGGCAGTTCGTGTCTTCATTCCTACCTCGCAACTTGACGCGCTGGATGCATCCTATTAAGAGATTTGTAAACAAGTTCAGATTCAAGTAACTCAGAAAAGTGTTTAGAAGGATGCTTAAACTGATTCATGATGTGTACCCGGTTTTGCTCAATAAGCCTACTGCCCCTTTTAAAGTTATGAATTGTATTTATATCTAAAGACAATAAACGTTCAGAGAAAGACAATTGTAGATTTCTCATAAAAAGTCTTGATTTCAATTTCTAAGAGGGTGAGCAAATGGGCACGCAGATTTTAAAAAACTGCAATAAACAAGGCAATCTTGTCTTCATTACCATGGATTCTGTCTTAATTTCCTCCCATAATTGGTTATCAAAATCAAATGGTAAGAAATCTTGCTTTAAGAATGTCACAATATCCTTTCATACTCTAACTTGGTCTATAATGGAACGATACCTAGCTCAAAGATCGATTGTTCGCTCAAGAACCTCTTACTAAATACATTTCCTCTACTCGCTCTAAGAACGATATAAGTTTGCTAGAATCGCCATCAAAGTAAAGATTCCAACGAAAACTAGAGTTCATGTTTTAGAAATGACCTACGCTAGAGGAAGTTGATAAGTCAGTTCTGACAGTAAAGCAGGTTTAGATTATCTACTGACTAAACTATCCCTCCACAAATTGGAATACTATATCGGAAAGGAAGGGTTTAGACTAATTAGAGATTCTAAACTGTCTATCGTTCTTGAGGTCTATCAAACCTAGATTAATACCAGCTGCCTGATCCAATAGCTCGGGAACAGAAGATGTTTGAATCGCCTGAGTCACATCTGAGAACGAAGAGGATGCATTCAGACTTAAAGCTAAATCGTTCTGACTAAGATCTAGCAATGATGATTCTGGCACCGAATTTAGGTCAGGTGTAAATAAATCAATCAGAGAATCAACAGGTACTACAAAACTGAAGTTATTCCATAACCCCTATAATCATTCGATGTAGAATTTCTAAGAGGGGCAAGGATTATACCTATGCGAATGCGCTCTCGTTTCATTTCAATGACAGAAGATGTGCTCTCATGTGATTCCGGATGTAACCTATTCAATTTTAATATTATGTAGTGCTGGAGGTTCCACAGACGCTGAAAAGAATAGCAACCTGTGCTACGAGAGTAATTAGTCAATAACCTTTTAAGCTCCATAACCTTTTCTTGGCAAATGAGATCTAGTCTCAACATCTAAAAAGTTCTCTAACATTGCACGTCTAAGATTACAATTACCTATTGACAGAATAACCCTAATTGCCAATTAATATTCAATTTCTGCTAAGTTCGAATATCGGAATTCCATTTTTAACATGCAAACACACACCCGAGCAACTCAGAAGGTCTGTTGCGACCTCAGTGCCTATACCCCAAGCTCCCGGTTGGGCATCAAATTCATAGTCAACTCCTCATCCTGTTGAGGGACGAAGTTTTAACTACAACTGGGTTTTGGGTTTAATCCCATGATAATTAGAATTCGCAAGAACTTGACAAATATAATTTTTGTGCTCTGCATACTTGTTGGATTCAGTAATAATAATATTGCAGAGTTCTTCGTCAAACAAACTGAAAAATATTTCTAAAGGGGAATCAATATGAGGGTTGCTATTTATGTATCAGGAATAATCACTAAAAACAAATATTTATCATTGAAAGTGGTCTTATTGTTTTTCAAAATATTCTCCGCGATGATCGATACACTTTTGCTTACATGTGAACCGATTTTATTAGCACTTTTTCCATTCCGATTGAGGTATCTCCAAAAAATGCATTCTGAACGCATCAATCGCTTCTTCTGGCGTCGAAAATCCTTGACCACGTATAGTTTATTCTTCACGAAAGGGAACAAAAAAAAATCATTGGGTGCCAAATTAGGACTGTACGGTGGATGACCCAAAATTCGATGTTTTGATTTGTCAAATATTCAGATGTTTGGGCCGATGTGTGAGAGCTCGCATTGTCGTGGTGAAGGATGATCCTGCGTCGCTGGTTGTTTTTTCTTATTTCCCCAAAGACTTCTGGCAAGCAAATGGTTGTGGACTATTCAGAATTGACAGTTTTACGATCCTTTACGGGCACTCTAACCACATGTCCATTTATCCCAAAAATACAGGCGGCCATTTGCTTCGAAGTGCTTCTTGCGCGAACAGCTTTTGTTGGGCTCGGCTCATTTTGGGAGACCCATACAGTCGACTGCTGTTTACTTTCAGGCTCATATGCGTAGATCCAAGATTCGCCACTTGTGTGGATGTTATACACGGCTTTTGACGCACCACGATTGAATTTTTCGCGTATCCCTTTGCACCAATCGACTCAGGCGTCTTTTTGAGCAACTGTCACATTATGCGGAATCCAACGCGAACAAATCATTTTCACGGCTAAATGTCCAGGTAAAAGCTTGCGTATGCTTGTGATACTAATGCCCAGGAATGCCTTAACCTCACGGTATATCACCTGACGATCTTGCCTTATCAGTTTACGCAAAGCATCGATGTCATCTGGTACCACCGCTGATTTTAGACGACCTTCTTTAAATTCGTCCGTGTACGAACGCGGCCACGATTGAATTCACTAAACAAGTGATATACAGTGGTGTTAGATAGTGCTTCGTCGCCAAAAGTCGAAGTGAGTTGATCGATGAGTTGCTGAGATAATTTTCGTTAGGAGTCGTAATAAATCATCGCTCCAAAACTTTTGCGAGTTAATTTCATTTTTTGACTGAGATAAAATTTTCGTCACTGTACACAACACAAGTAGCGTCCGTATGACAAAACGTTCTGGGTACTATTGTAGGAAAAACATTTGCCTGAGGTCACTGTCAAACTTATCAAAGCATATGGAACTATCAAGCTTTTTTTAGGTTCTATTGAGCTATGTGAAAATGCTGGAATCGATTTATATTCGTTATCGGCACCATTGTCGCTACAGCGTCAGAATTCTCAGCTTAATCTAATAAATTTATGTCAATAAAATCAAACATTCGTTAGGTCCTATTTCGGCTAATTCGTTCAGATATATTTGTCCTAAAAGTATCTCAAATTGTGAAAAATCTAAACAACATTTGAAGTTAACAGTCGCATAAGAATAATAATAAAGACTTTTAGAAACACTTGTCATAGTTTTAGTATTGTCTTGTTTTAGCTGCAGGCTAGAATTATTTATTCAATGGAGCTAATCCATCAGGATATTACGTTAAAGTTTTCTCCTCGTTGTTAGTATACCTTCAATTAGCATTCAAGAGCAAAAAAAAATTAGAGATAGTCAAGAAGATTTTGCAACCAAAAATTACGTGCAGAAGAAATCAACTAATTAACATGTAACCAGAAGTAAAATAATTATAATACAGTTAATCCAAATATAAACAATCAATTTTAAAACATCTCAAAAGATTATTAACTTTCTATTTTTTTAAGTGTAATCTGCATAATTCTTCCTCAAACCAGGATATATTGTACATTCTTATTATTGTCAAGTTTAATCAATAATAGTCAGTTGGTTTAATCACATTAACTCCTTTTCGTTAAGTGTCATTTTTCACACGACCATAATTTTTTGAGCACTTCCTGTTTACACTTTAATAAGTAAAAAAAGTTTTGCAGCTGTCATTTCAAGCTGAATGAAAACTTATCTTTAAAAATAACTCACTTTCCATTTTAGTAAAGTAGTGATTACTATAATAAAAATATAGTAGTTACTATTTATTACTAGATCATTGATGTTGCTCTTGAACTACTAAACAGAAGTGAAATCGCTGCAGTTTCTTCTTTAACCATATCGAGAGATCGTAAGATATTTTTGTCGATGATAAAAAGAGAGGAAGAAATGGGTGCTCTAAAAAGTACAAACAACATAAAACAAGAGCTTTTGCTTTTTTTAGTGTACATTAAAATGTTGTGTAATTTTCTTTTATTAATGAAACCATGTTTTGCAAACTGGTTTTCTAAACAAGGTTTTGCTCATCAGTTAGTGTTTTTAAAAAAGTTTACTTTAGTGTGACTATAAAATATGGTGGGCGCGGCCGTTCCTAATTTAAAAGTAGAGTATCAATATTATAGTTAGAACAAGTCAGAAATAAAAAATTCAGGGTTAAAAGATATTAGAATCGTGATACTAATAGAATTAACTTTTATAAAACAAAATACAATTATAAAGCTATAATAATTTACAAGGCCTCAATTGAGAACAATGGGAAAACTTGAATGAATGGACACCTTTTATTTATAGACTATCTTTAAGGAACTATTTAAATTCTAAAGTCGAACATTATACTCTATAAGCTTGCTTTCTTGGCGGCGTCGTCAGTGAAATAAATTTACGACTAAACTATAAGGTAATCGATATTATAAAATATCAGTATGGAAAGAAAATCAAAACCATCCATAAATATTTACCACTTGACAGTAGATAGCTTTATTGCAAGATAAGAATTTTCGTTGCCATTCATCTTTTAAAACAGGTGTTGGATACATAGATTAAAATCTGTGTCGGTAATCAAAATATTTCTAGTAGTGACAATAAAGCAGTCATTTGGGACCGAATTAATCTTAATCGTAAAAAATATTTCAATTAAAATTAAAAAGAGATTGTGGATTAGAGAAAAACCTCATTACATTATATTCAGGTGTTATTAGAAGCAGAATATTCCTAGTTTTTTTCTTCTAAATATCAGAACAGCACTTTCAAGATTGTCATAATTATTATAAGCCCATAATTTGTTACATAATATCCATTCCAAAAATAAACTGTGGCTTAGGACCTTTTATTTTGAACTTTTTACAAATTAACGCAACTTTTATTCTGTTTATTTGCAAGTAGTTTGCACGAAAGCGTTAACAAATTCCTACATATTAATAACCTAATAATATTTTAATATCTAGCAATATTGTTTGATAATCTAATAGAAGATAAAAAAAGTACTCTTGATATTCTTTATTTTATTTTGTAATTGGTTGTTTGTCGCTTATTTTCCTTACACCCTTTCTCTTTTAAATCACACTTTTATATCCTGCAGTTATCCTTGTAACATTCCTTAAGTACGCTGAGGTATGTCTGTTTTAGATGCTTTAGAGCAGGGGGTGAGCAAATGTGGCCCCCGGCGAACCCAAATTGGCTCTCTATCAGGTCGCTGACATGACGTCGCTTCTTGTAGTGCTCGCGGAAAAACAAAATATCGCCCCTTTCAGTTATTTATTGTGGCACGTTCACTTATTAAATAATATTTATAATTTATGAAATCTGAACTGTATAATTTAGTGATAAATCAATTAGGTAGAATTTAATGAGCTCACGACCTAAATTTGATAGATTTTCTTCTATTAAGAAATATACAATGATTGAATAATAGCTCCCATTAGTTGATTCAAAATTATGTTTTTTGACGGCTTGAAAGCCTAAAACTAGCCAATGTTATTGTACCTTTACCTATTTTCAACTTAACCTGAAAATATCCCTCTTCGGATGGTCAAGATTCCCTGACGACACTTGTCAGTGAGACATCTTGCACTACACATTAAATATTTAAAAACAGCGACCAAAATTGTATTTATTTTCAGAACAACTCATGCACACTCAGTTATTATATTTTCCTACATTGTAAAGATGATACAAACACCTAACATCGGAAGATTTCTTTAAGTATTCTCAAAACGATTTTACGATTTTAAGCAAGTTAAAAATCTTATGACGTTGGTATACTTTTAAATTGATTCACAAGCTTTAATATACATCACCCTTACTATATGGGGTCAAAACTTCCAGTTTTCCCACATATGGTTACTCTATACGCTTTAGACTTTACTTTCTCCCTTAGCTCTTTACAATGTTCTATGAACAACAATTCTTTATCAATTGCCAACCCCAAGTATTTTATTGACTTGCTACTTTCTACACGACTCTGCCTTTGCTTTGCAGGACTGGTTCTCTGGCAACCTCTTCGTACTTATAAACTTGCTCTGTTAAAATTGTCATTTATTTTATTTATTAATAAATTCGGTCTCGCATTGCTTATCAGTTATTACAATGATAACTTTGTGAGCGCACCCTGTATGCTGCTCTGTATTAATTGAAACACGTTTGTTGTCTAAACGCTTAAAAA
The DNA here is from genome assembly GCA_011009095.1 of Ignelater luminosus. Lineage (NCBI taxonomy): Eukaryota > Metazoa > Arthropoda > Insecta > Coleoptera > Elateridae > Ignelater > Ignelater luminosus. Next base: position 112,156 of record VTPC01089972.1, read on the forward strand.
ATAATTTCTTAATATCATATGTTAAAATAACAATTTTAGCAAGACAAATGTTTGAATGCGCAATCAATTTTGTTAGGTGACGAGATAATGTGCGTGCCTTTGTAAACAAATTTTCAATGCTTTTCATTTCTTTACAAAATATTTCGAAATGGTGAGTACTCCCTTGTATTTATTTCAATACCTTTGCGTTTCTTTTTTTGTAAATTACTCTTAACCTGTTAAGACAAAGACGATTAATTGCTTTCTAGAGTAATAGGAACATCCTGTTCTGTCTTGCGAAATAATATCTTCCACTGATCTTTTAGGAGCGTGTGACCATTTTGTTCACCAATCAGAATTTTTCTTTTCATCTCTTAAATGTTCTCCACTCTGTTATTTTCGTCAGGGCTTTTTTTCAGTTTACGAGCAGACGCTATGTCCTTTTGAGTCCTGGAGACCTACCTGGGCAGCCTTGACGGTTTTGCTTTTCGTATCGTTAGTTAGAGTATAGTTCGCGTTCTGTAGTTTTTGTTGTAGAAGATCTTCTGTCTATCGTACCTTATTGAGAACAGTATTTACCGTGGGAATCTAGTTTGAAGAGTAGATTTCTCAGTGCAGTCTTCGTTGATGGAATTGTGCCACATCGAATTCTAAGCTATTTCATATCTCAATTTCCTGGTATTCAGGATTAGAATTAGAACATTTATGCAACCTCAAAATATATTTATATCAAATTTTGTTCGCAACTTAGACGATAAACTGCATTTAATATAATGTTTGTGGTAAAGCAGCAGGAACTTCATCGTCAAAACCAACTACTGAACTGACGCGTTAAGATAACGTCACACTCCAAGTCATTTTAGTATTGGTGATCCGTATAAGTGAACTCTAGAGGTAACCCCTTTTAGTTAAATTATTAAAAATTTTGTTTTAGATATTTAAATCGTAGCGGTATCCAGCAATTTGTGCATCTCGCTACAATCGCAAATTTATCTTAAAATAAACTGTGCGCGTACCGCATTAAATAAATTGTTGAGTGCAAAGATAATGTGAGGATAAATAATGCTCTCAAGGATTAATTATTGCTACCAAATACGTAAGTCCCATCTTTTGTATTAATTGCTTTGCTTATTTCTATAAAAAACCAAACCGATTTCAAATTAGTTTACTGAATTAATTGTAAAAACAACGTTTGTATCGTCTAACAATAACTGGTCCGTTGGGCATCTCTGTAAATTAAAGGTAAAGTGAGCATTCGCTTAGCAAACCACGGAATTTAGCGTTAGGAATCTTCCAACAATTTGCAGTAAATTTGAGGTTGTTTATTAGTCTTCTAAAACGATTGAAAGTGAATATTGCACAATTTATTTCATTTATCGAATTGTATGCCACTTCATCCATTTATTGTATTGACAATATAATGTGCTTGTTAAACGGTATCTTAGTGTTTGGATGCTCTACTTGAAGTACTTTCAGATATACATGAGCTGTAAGTCACCATCGAGCCGTTCAGAATCCGGAATCCTTAATGATTATTTGTCACAAAATACTCAGCATTAGTAGTATATTATTCGTGTTCAGTACTTTTTCGTATAAAAAAGACATTATCGAGTTCTATGAAGGAAACTCAAAAGTCCATATACTCGGCTTATGATGTCAAGGCTTTGTTATTTAGAGACGACCGACTATTGTCACTGTCGCCCAGTGATTTTGACTCATTCCCCTCCTTGGTTTTTTAAGACTAAATTATCCCCGGAGTATACCGCCGAACCACCGGATCTCTGACCTGCCAAGCTAGGCAAGAGGTAATCGAATTGTTTCCGCCCTAGGGTCACTAATTCCCGTTTTTCTTGCAACAGCCTGAAATTTCACTTTTATGTACGAGTATGTATCATGCTGTCATTTTAATTCTGAGACTCTTAGCTGTACTCATAGCAAATACCATTGTTGGAAAAACTTCTCCATCGGAAGAGTGACAAAAATTCATATATGTTATATTTTTCGCCATTAAAAAATTGACAAGTGATGTGATAAATGAAGTCAATGGGAGGTTGCATTCACGAACTTGGCCTATCCAATGTCATACTTGCCAAGTGGTTTCGTACTATGTCAACAACAACAGAGATTATCAATATGGTCTGGTCCGTAACCATCGATGTTCCGCTGAACACGAGCCCGTAGGGTCTTCATAACCAAGTAAATATTTTTTTCATTGAAGATAAATGACCTGAAGAGTTTTGAATGGATGGTTTTCCCAACTCGAATTCTTTTTTTCTTACATCCAAATGTTTGGCAACGACGTAACAATTCACTTAAAACCTTCAATAACCTTGTCAATCAGACTTACCAGTTTAAGAATTAATTAAGACAAAAGTTGTTGTACAAACAATCTTGTCAGAACTGTATGATATAAAACTATGAAGTGGCTACACAGATTTGGCAAGTGTGCAACATGCGTTTCGTACGCGTGGACAGTGCATTCGAAATTGCATTAAAATACATGGAATACAAATTAAAAACGTAGATACCACCTCTCATTCACCTACCACTACGCAAATAAGTGAACCTGTAGATGCAAAAATTAGTAAATCTCAAGCAACGGTGGCGTTCATTTAACTCATAATCTGGTGCAGCAAAACCGAAAAGAAAGAAACGCGATAATTTCCTGTGTCTAAAGATAAAGATAGCAGTCAAATAAGGGAAAACTTGAGCTTCGTGAATCCTCCACTTTCGAGTGCCATCACAGCAACAGACACTATCAAGTTTTGAAGTTGAACTAATTTCTACATAAATCATAGTAGGAAAACCATTGAGTGATTTATATCTTACAGAAAACAACAAAATCTGATCGTTAGAAGTGTCACTCGTAGAATCCGCATTCGAGTTACTTAATATTGTGGATATATCGTGAAATACTCTGTATCGTTCGAAGTGACAACGAACTTGCAGGGTGTCTATCTTACAAATCGGCCCTATTGTCTATTTGATGATTTGCGTCTAGAAAAAGGAACTAAATCAATTTTATTGAAGCGCTTACATCGTTAACGATGGTAATCTCCTGTAAAGCATATAAGAAAAGCTAACACTTATAGCCAAACCTTCAGAAAATATTTGCATATTTTATAGCTACTGAGTCAAACAGCTGACTATTGTCTTTGATGATTACCATGAGTAATAAACAAGAAATGTCGATCATGATCGATGAACTACACACATACTGTATTGTCCTCCCAGACACAAACTTACTAAAGACCAACTAAAGCATTTCTCTGAATCTCTCGGTACTACATTTATGGTATCTGCAAAAGAGACTGTAACTGTAAGCATGTAATGAGGGAATCTACACTAACCACAGTGAAGGATAAAAGATTATATATTAGTCTTATGCAAGAATCACATTTCACCCATTTGTGAAATGGAGAGCCCACGTATTGGCCCACCGATCCCAACAAAATTCCCGATTTACTAGATTTTTACATCATGAACGGAATTTCAACCAACTTCACTGATATTGAAAGCAACCTAGATTCATCATCGGCCCATACGTATGTCATATCATAACAATCATCAAAACATTTCCAAAAACCCTCAGTCCCTCACTGTATAATAAAAGAACAAACTGGACCATTTTTAAAAACAGTGTCTCTCGAAGAATACAACTTAACCTAAGATTGAAGATACCACACAAATTAGATGAAGCTACCAATCATCTAGTAACAACAATACAACGGAATGCTTGGGCAGCTACACCAACCATCTAAAACAACATCAAAAGAGAGATCAATTCTTCAATTAGTAAGAGAATTAGGAGAGCAATAGCAAGGTGTCTTATCTAACAGAGAGACACTTTCAAAAAGATATGGAAACGAGCATTCTATTATCTACCCAATTAAATCAGTAGGTCCTCAAGGAAGTGTAGGTGGGTCCGCCTTATACACTCTATATACGTCAGATATTCCAGAAACCCCTAGGACACACATTGGACCATATGCGAACAACACTGTGATTGTAAGTAGAAATCACAATCTACAACCAGCCATGGAGTTGGTACAAACCCACATAAATGCTTTAGAAAACTGGGTACAGAATGGAGAATTAAAGTTAAAAGCACATACGTCATTTATACCCTGAAATGTTCTGACTGCCCAGCTGTGTAACTGAACAATACAGAAATTCCCACAGCTCAGGAAGGGATTTTATTTACACAACAAGCTGACTTGAAAGAAACATCTAACTACAAAGCGTGAAGAAATGTACTGAAAGGTCCAAAAGGTGCACTGGTTGCTCGAAAAACGATCACAACTATCTTTGGAAAATAAACTTTTCTTGTATTAGGCCATTGTCAAGCTCATATGGAATCGAACTGTGGGGCTGCTCAAGTAAATCAAACGTAAAATTCAAAGATTCCAGTCAAAAACACTCTGACTTATAGCAGATATCCTATGGTTCAATTAAAACTTCATGCTTCATGTAAATTTAAAAATACTAGTGGTAGCAGAAAAACTCAGAAGAGTACAGAATCATTCTAATAGACTGAAAGACCATCCACAACTAGAATCCGGCTCCAAGACTAAAACAGAACTTACCCCATAACCTACGCGACTAACTGGCTTCAGCGGGGTAACATTGATAGATGAATTTTCCCTCGTGACCTATACGTCATCTAATTAGCTCATAGAACTGTATTGTATATTACATTTATGGTAGTGGTTCTGTTTGTTAATTATCTAATAAAGACAAAAAGAATCTTTTGAAACAGCTTTAACACCCTGTATTTCGGAAACGGTAAGGAACTGGACAGATGTTACTTGGAACTTCTCTGCATCTCCTGAAGTTTGTACACTTGATTTACCCAATATACCTTGTATAGGTTTCAGAACATTGTTCTACTCTCAGAGACTTAATTTTCAATGTGAAATAATATAAAGGTTTTTTAACTTCCTTGCTTATTGCAATCTGTCTTACACATAACAAACAATTAGGAATGTAATTGACATACATAGGTACATACGTAGAAACAATAACATAGTGGAGTCTTATCCAGTGATAAGCTCCTTTAGAGTGTATCACACCTAGTGTGTGTATTGTGGCTATTATGTGAAGTAGTTATGAGATAATTAATACATAGTTCCTTCACTTCACTAACCGCACAGGAAGAGCTGGTTTGATTTGGTTTTTTGTAGAAGATCTAGGGTGTCAAACCTGTTGAGTTTCTTTTCGTGGGGCACTATGAGAAGATTCCTGGCAAGGGTATTTGGATAAGCATTCAGACAGTCCAAGTATGTTGCGCTCATACAGACAATTTCTTCTTTAATGTATGGGATTTTGAGGTCAAGTTGTATAACGTCATTAGGGATGTACCAAGACGCATTGAAGATCTCCCGAAGTACTTTGGATTGGAAGCGTTGTAATTTTATAATATTGGAATCTCTTAAGGAGCCCTAGAGTTGGATTCCGTAAATCCATATCGGCTTTAATATTACTGTGTAGAATAGAAGCTTGTTCTTCATTATTAGGCGAGAATTGATTGAGAAATGATCTTTCTAACTATACGGTGGATTAATTGTTTTGTTGTTGCATGCTTTTGACGAAAACCAATTTGCTAGTTGGGTATTAAGTTATTTTAGTTAAGGATAGGAGTGATGTGTTGTATGAATAACTTCTCGAAGACTTTCGAAAGTGTGGGCAGGAGACTGACGGACGGTAAGACGCTACTTCGGTAGGGCCATTACCGGTTTTAGTATCAGGATTATTTCTGCGACTTTCCACTGTGATGGAAAGTATTCTCGTCTCAGTATTGCATTAAAGAGGTTTGATCATCACAATCCCTTCAGGTGGAAGTTCTTTTAAGATTTTGGCATTTATCAGATCGAAGCCAGGAGCTTTCTTGGGATTTAGTTTATTAATAACGTCTACGATTTTTTACGCCTTGAACTTTTTGATAGGTACGTCCACCTGGTCGGGCACATTGAGAAATTTTACGATGGCGTTTTCATGGGAATGGTTGCAATACCTTACCCGGTATTGAGCAAATGTATTGGCTATTGGCTTTTTCCAGATCGCTTCTAGCTCATGCGCCTTCGTTCTTTCTGGCTGGGGAAGTTCTATTAGGTGCATTTAATCTTTTTGATAACTTCTCAAAGTGAATAATCAGTGTCTTCAGATGCAGTGAGTTTTTCGGAAAAGGATTTGATACTTGGATTTGTGGAACAAGGACGGCCCCGAATCACACTCAAGAAAACATAAACAATCAACTTTAAATAATTACTGGCGGAGTAAATCTATTATCACCACAAATAAATTCGACAACCTAAAGGATGAACAAGCCGATAAAGGGAAGGGCGAAGAAGTCAATAATGATCAGAAGTCAAACCACCCCCCGTATTTGTTGAAGGAGATAAATTTATACAACCCTTAACCCATATTTTAAATTCCATTGCTCCAAACAACTACATGCTAAAAAGTATGAATAACAATGAAGTAAAAATACAGGCTTCTACCCCTGAATATTATTCGGCAATATTATTAAAGCATTGACCGCCAAAGGAACCAAATTCCACACTTATCAATTAAAGCAAAATCGATCATTTCGAATAGTAATTCCTAATATTCATCTTTCGACAGAACATGAGTTAATAAAGGAAGCTATCGAAATATTGCTAATATCCGCCAAAGGAAAACAAAACAGCACTCCCACTTTTTAATGTTGAATTGGCAACTAAAGCAAACAATAAAGAAATGTATAAGATATCTAAATTATTAAACTCAGTAGTGATCGTGAAACCCCCTCATCCAAAACGAAAAATACCGCAATGCATGAAATGCCAACGATTGGGGCATACAAAGAAATATTGCTAATAATGCACGTTGCGTGAAGTGCACTGGAAATCATACCAGTGAGCGTCTTAGAAAGGAAGGAAGTAGGGATGTAAAGTGTGTAAACTGTGGAGAAAATCATCCTGCTGATTATAGAAGTTGCATCATCTATAAACACTTATAAAAAAAGGTTTTGCCTTCGCTACGTGAACGACACCTTACATCATCACAAGCTAATAACAAAAGTAACCCACTATTAAAATATGGAATCTCCTTTGCTCATAAAGCCATAGGAAATACTGCAAGAAAATAATAACAATTATACCTACCTGCAACTCCCCATCAACCACCAAGTAATGCTTTGGAGAAAACCATGACAAAAATGTTAGAGAAAATGGATAAATGATGGATCTCCTAATGATTTTGATTACAAAAATGTTATAATGTCTGACACAAGATTCCTAATAGCAATCTGAAATTCCAACGGCTTGACTAACCATGTTCAGTATAAAATCTTGGCAAATAAACAGTGACGCTGAAGCGGATCAAGTGGGAAAAGCTCCCGTCCAGAATTCGAGGGACCTTTTGATAAATGCCGGATATTTTTGGAGGAATCGTGCGGGGGATCCTCAGGCACCCGTCCCACCAAAGATCGTCGTATTTGCTGAAGTTTTAGAACTCAGATCTTCGAAATCTTTTCCATTTGAATATCAGACGCTTTTGGGAAGGCTTTTTCGGGAAATTCATGGCCCATTCGTTTAGGCTCCGAAATCGACTTTCATCAGTAGAGGGTGCTGGCAGATCTGCATCCAAGCTAGGAGTCGTCGTGCTTTCCACTGGTGGCGCCTTCTAGCGGCTGAACCATAGAACGTGGAACGTCGGTTCTAACGGCGTCGGTCGCAGGTAGAGGACACTGACCGAAACACAAAACGACACATCTGTATCTTTAGATAACTCCTACCTGGATCTCTATGAGGCTCGAAATCAAATTCGTCTGGAGCATGACAATCCTGCTCGTAAATTATAACATTTTTCTGGATTTGCGAGACTGTGATATTTATGTACAAGAGTTTGAAATTTTTGTCATTCGTTTAAGATGAAGACTGACAGCACATAAGTAAAATAAAGAACATTTTCTCGAGGATCAGTAATAAAGAAGATCTCATAGCAAGTGATGTCTATTTCAATAATTTTCATATGAAAACAATAAACAATAGTAAAGAGCACCAAGAAAATGAACTAATAACTATTTCTAGATGCAAGGTCAAAAATGATTGAATATTTCTATGTTTGTTAAGTACTTTTGTGGCTCTTTTTAAATCATTTATTTAGTATTTTCAGAGTGAAATTTATCGTCCCTCGTCTGAAAACGCTAGCGAATATGATATTATTCGTTGTGATAATAGTTAATTCAGCGGGAATATCTCCTCTGTGGTAACCAAATAAAAGTTAAATCAGCTAAATTTAGATTCTCTTTTCTCTTAATTTCATTTGTTACTGTCAAACTGACATTTTGATTGACAGATTCAAGAATTATGAATGTACGTCACTTACGTCTTATTGTATGTTTATTGATGCACTTATTAACAGCAACTGATAGTCAGCTCAATGGTATGGCCCTAATTAATTTCTAGGATATATAATATATTCATTTTATTTTTCATTAAGTATCAGAATATGATGAAATAAATGTTGACGAAAACGACACATACATAAAGAAATACAAAGATTTAAAACGGAAACGACCTCAAAGAATCGAAAATGAACACACCAGGATTGTTGGAGGCAATGCAGCACCTGTTGAAGACAATCCATACGTAGTAATTTTTATAAAAAGCAAAAATCTGTCGCTTTTAAAAATCATTCTTAATACATTCTGTAGGTTTCCATACAACAAATTGAAGCTTCCCACATATGCGGAGGTTCTATAATTCATGAACGGTGGATTCTCTCCGCATCTCACTGCATTACTGAAAATAAGTGTGTAGGAAAAAACTGTAGAGACGTGCTAAAAGATCCTCGCGAATTTCAAATATACGCTGGTACAGCAGATTTGGAACCTCTCAGTGGTGGAGCCCAAGTTCGTGAAATTGCTAAGTTTGTTAAACATCCTTCCTTTAGCAGGCCATTACTGCATAACGATATTGCTTTAATCAAGGTTATATCTTTTCTTTTTGGTTGTATAATTCGTCACAGCTGCACGCAATATCTCTCTCTTTAATTCTAGATGAAAAATCCTTTTGTATTTGGTAAAAAAGTGAATCTAATTCGTATACCACAAGTACCTTTTTTGAGAGGGAGAGACGTCTCTCAGAATTATAGAGAGTGTAGAGCTTTGGGATGGGGAGCAAGGAAGCCTCGTAGTGGTGTAGGTTACGAAGAACTTAGTGAACAAGGTATGTTAAAGCTGTTGTCAAAATAAAAGATTCTATATATCTTTCTCTATATTAGAGAAATTGGAAATTCAAGATGATCTTGTATCACCTATATTGTTGGAAGTTTCTTTACCGGTAATTCCTCTAGTGTGGTGTCAGAGTTTAATAAACCGTCAATATATTACTACACGGCATATGTGTACCATGTATGTTGCTGGGGGTAAAGATGCCTGTGAGGTGAATGGAATAGAAATGATAAAACATGTTTACATGAGATATTCCATATAATTAGGGTGATTCTGGAGGTCCATTAGTGTGTAACACAACTAATCTACCTCTGATGCAGTATGGGATCACATCGTGGGGTCATGGATGTGCTAGGCCCAATACACCGGCAGTTTTTACCAGGACTGATACGTATTATGATTGGATACAGCGGGTAATATCTGGAGGTCCTAATGTTGATTTCTATAGTTCGTCTAATAATATAGTTTGTACGAAATGGCTTTTATTTATTTACGTAATTTGCAATAATAATGTAATTTATCATTAAGTTCGTGTCTTTACTATTATGTTACTTTGCGTCAAATGTCAATATGACATTTACATTTAAAGACAAATATGAAAATACGTTACACTCCACTTTTCTTGGTTTTGTTAGTAAATGTATTGGTAAGTGCCATTCATGATACTGCTCGGATTGATGGTATAGTATCAATTCAATGATTAAGCCCTTACACATGTTTCATTTATCACTTAATCTTAGAATCTGCAGAAGTAAATGTTGACGAAGACTACGAAGTTATCAAAAAATTTAGAACATTAAAAAAGAAGCGATTCACCAAATTCCAAAATCAATATCACAATAGGATTGTTGGAGGCAGATATACATCTATTTCACAACATCCGTACGTGGTAATTTTAATAAACATAAGGCACATCCACTGAAAATACATTTAGGCAAATCTGACAGGTTTCCTTACAACAAGTAGACGCTGGTCATTTATGCGGAGGATCTATAATTCATATGTGGTGGGTTCTTACTGCGTCTCATTGCATTACTGAGAGGGGGAAAGGAGGAAACAAAGATATACTAAGAGATCCTCGTGAATTACTGATATATGCTGGTGTGTCGGATGTGCAAGCTTCAAGTACCGAAGGTGAACTACGTGAAGTTACTCAATTGGTTAAACATCCTTCTTTCAGCAGACCGCTACTACATAACGATATTGCTTTAATCAAGGTTAATCCTTTGTTTTGCATTATGTAGTTCATTAAGTAGCACAAAATGTTCTCTGTTGTTTTAGATAAAAAATCCTTTTATATTCAAAGACGAAGTAAAACCTATACTTATACCAAAAGAATCCTATTTGAAAGGAGGAGAGGTTCACCAGAGCTATAGGGAATGCAAGGCTTTAGGTTGGGGATCCAGACAGAGTCGTAGCGGTAAACCATTTCACGAGCTTAGTGAACAAGGTATGTTGGAAAGTTAGGTCAGCTGCCGAAATAGATGATTTTAAAAACTTTGGTTGTTCCTTCTAGAAAAGGAGGTAGTAAAAAATGATTTGGTTTCGCCTAATTTAAAGGAAGTAGATTTGCCAGTAATTCCTTTAAAGTGGTGTCAGGGTTTGATAAACACTCAGTATATTACCAGCCGGCATATGTGTACCATGTATATACCTGGGGGTAGAGATGCCTGTGAGGTGAATAAAATAGGAGTGTAAAAATGTGTTTACATGAAATATTTCTTATAATCAGGGTGATTCTGGAGGTCCACTGGTGTGCAAGAACGGTGATGCTATTCTGCAGTATGGAGTCACGTCATGGGGTCATGGATGTGCATTGCCTCGTACACCGGCAGTGTTTACCAGAACAGATACGTATTATAATTGGATACAGCGAATAATGTCTGGAGGTTCTAATGTTGACTTCTATAATTCGTCTAACAAGACCGTTTGTACGAATTGGCTTTTATTTGTTTATGTGATTTGTAATAACAATATAATTTTTTATTAAGTTGTTCATGTTTTTTTTTCTTTAGCGTTAACATTACTTCTAATAGTTTGAAATTAAGTTTAAAGTAATTATTTGTGTTTATTGAGTTTTCCTGAAAGAAGTTCTACTAATATGTTTTTGGTTGCTGCGTGTACAGTGTGTCCAAATAAGTTTGTTCAGAAATTTATATGCCAAGGGGAAGGTTACAAGAAAATACTTCTGTCTCCAGGAATGCAGTTTGCAAAAGAAATCTTCTCAAGTTGGTATAATGTTTGAATTTTTATCTTCATGAGGAGTTGATGCTTAATTTTGCATTGCTACAGTATAATCTCTTCGTCTGCAATCATAGTTTAAGCACCTACTGTGTGACTGGTCTTAAAGACCCATTGCTTGTTCTCAGCAATGGTTCCAATGATTTTGGTCTCGAGACTACAGTCATTACATCAGTAACTATTGAACAGTTTGCAGAAACGCTTCACGTTCTACTATCCACCGCTATTTGAAATGTATTGATAAGATTTCTAAATTATCTAAGTTATCTGATACAAATTTGCAATAACTCCGTGTTATTGTCAAAATTAGAAAATGAACCGCTTTTGGACCGTTTCGTTACTGGAGACGAAAAGTGGATACGTTATCACAATGCCCAGCGCAAAATGCAATGGTGTTCCCCAGGAGTTGTTCCCCAATCACAACCTAGAAAAGGATTGCATCCAAGTAAGGTATTGCTCTGTATTTAGTGGGACTCTAAGGAGATCATTCATTTTGAACTGTCGAATAGAGACAAACCTTTATTGTGCTCAATCTGACAATTTGAAGAAAAACGGCTGGCTTCAGTGAATCAAAACGGAGTTTTACTTCGTCAAAACAACGTCAAGCCAAATGAAAAAAGCAAAATTGTGTAAAGTTGACAAGCTGAATGAGCTGTGGACTTAGGAACATTTCTTGGATTAAATAGAAATAAATAAAACGAAGCAGAATAGGTCCCAAACGGATCCTAGCAGGACATCGTTTGTTACAGATTTAGACTGCAATACATATGTCTTTTCCTGTCTAACACAAAATATGTGATAGGAAGTCTTGAACCCACTTCTGCAGTTTGCCTCTTATATTGACATGATCAATCTTAGACACAACCTTGTCGAAAGCCCTACTGAAATTCAGATATAGACTGTCGCGTAAAAGCCAATAGCATTTCTACAAGTGCTCATTGCGAATCTGCAAATAGAAAATTTTTCTACGGCTTAATTTTCTTGTACACCTTTAATCTGTGGAAACAATAATTGCCCTCATTAATTTCTTTTTCAGTGATGTGCAAACTTGAATTCTTACAAAAAGAAATAAATATTGATCTTTCTTTGCTGTGTTTTCGACTAGAGAAGTTAGTGCGTCATCCGAAAAGTTTAGAGTTTTACTCCCTTGCACACCAGAACAGTTAAAGTAAAAGTAACAGCTAGTAAGAAAAACTTCATCCGTTCGAATAACTTACTCAATAAGTATAAAGACAAAGTCGTCTTTTCCAAAAATATATAAAACTTATGCAAGCATTAACCATAGTACCTTCAGACGACTCAGTTCAGCGGAGAATAATGACAATCAGTATAATATAACATTAACAACATGAAATAATTGCGGTGCCATCTAATAAAAACGTCAGTACAAATCCCATTTACAGCCGACTCCGCTTATTTGGGCCACCGGATAATTGGGACAATCGCATTATTGGGACATTTTTAATAAAACGGAATCAGAAATAAGTAACATCGGGCCAGAATGTTCTGGAACCTCGTCGTTTTCCAAGAAGCAAAATGTAAACAACAAGTGAGTTTATGACCTCAAGAACTCGACTCAGATCTTCGGCCGAGCTCAGTTTTCTTTCAAGTGCGCACCTCCTTTGCTTAAAATGCCCCGTAAAGACTTAAGTGTTTTTTAAAAAGTGGAACTTTTAAATAACATAAAAGGACATCTAAATCAGGGTTTGTCAGAAATTTTAAGGGTTTCGAAAATTACAATTGCGCGAATTCGAGCAAGTGAACGGGAACTCCGAGAACAAATCATCGCGGGGGCGAATGGAGTGCAGCAAAAACGTAAACGAGAAAAAAATGCTGCAGTTGACAAAGTGTTCAGCAAATGGTTCAGCATCGTTACTAAAAGGGATGTTTGTGTGTCTGGGCCCACGTTAAAATGCACAACCGAAGAGTTTGGAAAGAATATGGGCCAGAAGCATGAGAATTTTAAGGCGACTGAGGGATGGCTTTCTCGTTGGAAAGAAAGACACGACATCAAGTTTAAAAAAAAGTTCGTGAAAAAAAAGACAATTTAGCAATGGAACTGTCTTATGTTGTACGAAAATGACGGGGAATGATGAGGAAAAACTTCTTGTCATTGAAAAAAGCAAAAAACCCAGCTGTTTTAAAGAATTGGATATCAAGGAATTGCCTGTTAAATTTCACGCAAATTCAAATGCATCGATGACGTTAATTTTTCTAGATTGGCTGAAAAATTGGGACAAAAAAATTGCAACGCCAATCAAACTTAACAGGCAAAGAAACAAGCAGCAAAGTTAACATCCTTCAAGTCATAAACTTCGTTGCAGACAGCTGGAAGGAAAATTGATAGCAAGACAATAAAACATTACTTTTTTTATTGCAATTTTAAAGTGAACACACTCACACAAACTTTGAATGAAAGCCCTGAAAAAATGGATAAAGAAATCAACTATGACATTGCGTTGCAAAAAGCATGAGTACAAAACCAAGAGGAATTCATGGATTTAAACACAAATTGAAATTGCTGTAAGGAGAAAGAAAATCTTGATGAAGATATCGCTGATGAAGTGAAAGAACACCTACGAGAAGCTGAAAATCTTGACTTCGATAGCAAAGAAGAACCCGAGTCTAGGTCTATTCTTCACGAAACTGCTTCCAGAATTTAAGACAATTTTTTTTGCCCAAAGAGAATGATGGAAGTCCTTTGGACGCCCTTATCACTTGTGCCAATTTTGATAATGCTGAGTCAATTAAGCAAATAAGGTAAGGTACCCTTGATTCTTACTTGCTAAAAAAGTTGACTTAAAACTTTTTACATCCTGTTTTTCTCGTTCTCTTGTTTGTGACTAACCACCAGTCAATATGTGGATTTAGATATTTTTCTTTGGGTTTGTTTATGATCTCCGGCTTATTGGAACTTCGGGATTATTGGAACAAAATACGTTTTCCTTTTGTGTCCCAATTAAGCGAAGTCGACTGTATATGGAAATATGAATTGCTCAACAAACCTATAAAAGGATAATAATTAATGTTGACTATTTGCATCATAGAATTGCAACCAATAAAAAAACTTGGACTTTTATGGCACCCGCTGTCGCTCGTGCCATAAACTTCCTATTCATTCAAAAAATTTCACTTTACAGTCTTGTTATACAAATAACTATTATTACTTACCACTTACGGATGGTAAAATTAACTTACTGCCCGCAATACATGGCTTGTAAGTTAGCAAAACCGTGTTTTGAGCTTTGCGTAACTTTTATTTTTACTTCAATAATTAATTATCTTTTGCAATGTACTTAATCGTTCTAAACATCAGATATGAGGGTTGATTTTGGTTAGATATTATTTTAAATGCTAGGCATTATTCACGCTCAAATCAGGTTTTGATTCTATTCATTGTTTATGGGGTTGATTGATACATTTTTTCGGTGTCATCTAACCCCGACTTTTTTTTCAATCAATTGTAATGTAGATTGATTCTAAAAATTTTCCATTTGCTTTAGTTTAACAAAATGGCACGCACATACAAAAGAAAACCAGCACATTATACACCAAAGACGATGTGTTGGAGGCATTGAGGAAGGTTCGCGATGGAGCTTTGTCTCTGAGAAAAGCAAGCTGACTATGCAATTCCACTGAAGACCCTTGCTCGAATTAATACAAAAATACCCCAATAAACTTTTACTAGAGACAGTATTGAAGTTGGTTACAAAAGAAATCGTCAAGTGTTCTGCGACGAAGAGGAAAAGTTACTAACATCATATATAAAAAAGGCAGTAGACATCTATTTTGGTTTGAACCCAAAAGAAATCAGGGAGCTTGCTTAGCAATATGCTGTTTCCTTGAAGAAATCAACACCAGAAAGTTGGATTAAACATGAAATGGCTGGAGAAGATTGGTTTTCTGCAGTTCTGCAACAGAATCCTTCAATGCCAATTTGTCCAACTTGGGCATCTAGTTTTAACCGAAAAATGTCAACTACTTTTTTGACTTTCTGAAATTTGCCCTGGATAAATATGGCTTCGAAGACCAAGATATTTACAACATGGACGCGACTGGTATAACAGTTTCTTAAATAGCTCAAAGAATAGTTGTTCGAAAAGGTTTCAAGCAAATAAGAAGAGTCACGTTGGCTGAAAGACGACAACTAGTGACACTTGCATTCGTAGTTTCAGCAAGTGGCAGTAAAGTACCTCCATTCTTTACGCTCCCACGGGTCAATTACAGAGATCATTTTGTCAGGGGTCAGCTAATCCTTCAGCCTATTTACGAGACCGCCCTGTTCTCCTTTTGGACAACCACGATTCACACTTTTCTATCGAGGCCTTGGACATTTTAAAGAAGAATAGAGTTGTCGTGCTGTCGTTCCCACCCCACTGTAGTCACAAGCTGCAGCCCCTAGACCGAAGTCTCTACGGACCTCTCAAGAAGTATATAAACAACGCTTGCGATGTATGAATGACCAACCATCCGGGAAAAACTATGTCATACAACGATATCCCTGATATAGTCAAAATTGCCTTGCCACTTGCAACCACTTCAGAAAATATTAAGTTGGCAGGATGTGTCCTTTTAATCGCGACATCTTTTCTGACGCTGTTTTATGCCATCGTACATGACCGACAGACTTGCTCTTGTCTAGCAGCCACTGAAGGATACTCTAGGAGTGCGTGAAAAATTGTTACCGCATGAGGAAAAGCACAAAATGTGCGGGTGCTTTCGTCTTTCCACTAGCGGAAGAGGTTAAGTTTGCCGAAATCTTCCTTTGATAAAGGGACAAAACGCTTTCAATCTTTCAACAAGAAAATCAGGTAACATCATCATCATCAGTAACTTTTGTAACAATAAAAAATGTTTTTTTCATAATCAAGCACACTTTAGGTGTAATAATGTCAACCTACCCCGAGGTATGTGTGTCTACCTGCCCCGGACCCGGAACAGGTTGACACATGTATACCTGTCTTCCTTAATTTGCTCATAGTCGTTCCATAGAAAGAGTTAGCGTAAGAAAGTAAAAACGTAGTTAGCCCAATTCGTAAGGTACACACTAGTGTAAAAAGATGTAAGAGAATGTTATCAGGGACTGAGAAAAAAAACCATTACTGAAAAGTGTGTCTACCATCTCCGGTCTCTCCTACTCAATGTATTGTTGAACATACTTAAAGTCCAGACATGTCTAACGTGTGCATTGGCCACTATTTTAAAAGAATGGCGTGAAATGTGTTAACAAAATGGGTATAAATATAATATAATTCAAAGAAATGTAAATTTCGGCATACGTTTAGATTACATTAGGAAGAGTACTTTCCCAAGAATCGTTTGCTTTTCTCGCTAGGCCACCCCAAATATTGTAACTGCAGGTTTGTCGTAAGTTTACTGGCGAATATTCCTTTTATTTTATTTCTACAACAGTACTGAACATTTGCATACAGACAGTTAGGTTAGTTCCGACTTTGATTCTGTATAATAATTAGTAATCAGATCGACAGTTTTTTTTATATTTATATATTTTGTCAATTATCGGACGCTGGCGGTCGCTAGGCTGCAGCACTACTCGCCGTTGTTTGGCAGAAAACGCAGTATGACTTTGATGGCATTAGTCTACTTCATTTTAATTCATTGACACCTGCATTGCTTTTTTATTGCTCTAATGAATATCCTTTAGAATTTGCGGTGAAATAGTATTGAGAACCATAAAATCAATAATAATGGAATTATAACAAAACAACGGGGTATTTTGCGTTCACTCGTTCTTTCCACGCTCAAGTAGCATATGATCAAAATAAAAATGACTGAAATGGAAAGTAAAAATCCAATCGACCTGCTAACTGGGGAACAAGGTTCCATAGACCTGACCACTTTTTCGCTGCCAAAGTTCTTCTACCGCCCGTCACAGCGTTTATAAGCCCTACTATCCCATCCTCATTCTTATCAAATCCACCGCCGCCGTAGTCTAAGCTACGGGGGTTGTGGTTCTGAAGAAAACTCTTTTAACCCCAGTTTCTTCCTCATACTCAAATCCCTACCAAAAGAACACTTATAAAGTCTCAACACACCACTCCTTCTCCACCACCATCAGCTAGCAACCACTCACCATCAACATCAACCGCATCTTCATACTATCAACAAGGTTTAACAATAGCGGCTACAACATCATCAGCATTGACAGTTCGCCAGCCTTGCGAACCCTCTTTAGCACCACCAACTCTACCATCTCCAAGAAACAGCCGCTACAACATTAGAACCAGCTGGAATTGCAATATCATCTCCAGGGCCACCTTCAAACGCAATCTTTGCTTCATCCTATCAGCTACGTCAATCGGAATTAAAGAACAAGTATTTTCGTGAGGCAAGGCTTAATCACCACACCTTCCTTGAGCTAGGGATTGGGATACGCCCAATTAGCGCGACCCGTCAGCTAAGCCGAACCTATCAGTAACTCAATGGTCGAAACGACAAATTATCTATTTTCTTTCTAGCTGAGCAGGCTAGTATCCAAGCAATTTACTGTAGCTACATTCGGCATGCGAATTTTCAACCAGTCGAAAGGTACTTCAGCCCAATCTGCCAAACAAGGCATTGGTATCGCCGATAGGAACCTCACCAAGCTACTATTGAACTGACTCCATCGCTGCTAACCAACATCACTTCAAGTTCTAGACGATTGTCGTGGACAGCCAAAAACAACTCTTTTTTTAGGACTTGAAATGAGCTAAAGGGATTTTTAAGCTTCTGCGTTTTTCGAAAGGAGCAATTATTGTTGATTTGACTCGATGCTCTGGAGATCAACAAAAGAACGAGATCTCAGTTCGAAATATAGATTGTAGAATTGTTGCATCTTTATAAATTAGGCATAAAAAAGGAATCTTGAAAACATACGGTGTTCAAAGTACATGGAAACGGTTACAAATTCAAAGCGACACTCATTGGCTTACCGACAGCAGCGTTAACACTTGCCAAGGTTTTACAGTATGAGGATCTTTATTGGCTTGATATTCCATTTTAAATGCTTAAAAGGCGATTTTAAAATTATTCAACGAAGTTGATCTAAATTTGAGCCTAGAAGATTGCGACTTTTGTAGGCACAAGTCAAATATTTTGGTTACGTCATCATTACAGAAGGAATTACTATTGGTGATGAAAGGATAAAAGAAATAAATAATTTTAAACTAGCAAAGAACCTTAAGCAAGTTTGTAAATTATCTAGAATTCATCTCAAATCAGGGTTTTAGAGTTAACTCAGAAAGAAAAATATGCGCCATATACCTTTCGAAAGATTTATAAGCAGAAGTTTGTTTTCAAAGACGTCTACAAAGAATTTTTGATAAAACATGCTTCCATTTGCAGTACTGACGTGTAAATAAATTAATTTAGCTGCAAGAATAATTATTGTAAAGTAAAGTATTATTCTTCTGATTTATCCAAGTTTAAATCTTATAAGCTTCCATCTTAAAGGGTCAGGTTTCTTTTATTCTACATTTCTTTCAGACCGTCCTCTAATAAATTTCTCTGCATTAAAATTAATTATATTTTTGCCTTATTTTTGAAATGTAATTAAGCTCAGTAGTTTTGGAGAATTATTAGAAGCCAAGACATACCGAATTCGAATTTCGGACAAACACATATTTGTTAAATCTTCTGTGAAATCTATAGAAGAAAATTTCTTATGAGTAGAGACTGGTAGACAAAAAATTGAAATTCTTATTGTACACCAATTGCATTTAGCATTTACATAATCTTTCATTTTTTGTAAAGCATTCAAATAAACCTTTCTTAGTACACTCACTTTTGTTATATTTTGACTGAAATGTTTCTCTAGGAAATTATTCGAATGTTTATCATGATACTAGTTAGAGACTGTTAGGGAAGTAAATTCAACAGACAAAGTACTAAAAGAATGCTTTTCCGTATAAGTTTATTTCACTTTTTATTAATAATAATTACTAAGCGTACATACTAGTAATGTATTCATGTAAAAACCTAACACACTTTTGAAGTTATTAATTAATTTTAAAATAAAAAATTCATTTTAACAAACAAGCAAGTCAGCAAGAGAAATTGTTCTCTTTTAAAACCGGCAACACAACTGCAACCTAAAATTATTGTTTTTAAGAATACAAATTTGTTATTGTTTAGTTGCACAACTGTACAGTGTACAGTCGTGATGACATGCAACAGGAGGAATTGCTATAATTTCATATTTGCTGACCTACCTTAATAATACGCCCACTGAACATTGCTAGTTAAGTTAGAAAAAGACGAAAAAAACGCTTTTAAAACAAGATAAATTTACTAGAGCAGAAAATTGTTCGATTCAGAGGTTACGGGCTTGAAAATTACTAATTTCGTAAAAGGACTGCTATATTTTAAAATCGTTTTTGTCTTTCAAAAGGTTAGCGATGGTAAAAGTAACAAAAATTAAAAAAACCATGAGCAAAACACTACGGAGGAAATAATCATTTTGTAATTACAGCGGTTTTTATTAATACTAATAATATAATTTGTAATAACAATCGATTTTTTCCTGTAAAATAATTAAAATTAATCTGTAATGACTTCTCTTCAGCTAATAGGACTTTCATTTTTATTTTAATCGTAGTGACAGTTTTAGAGAGCGGATTCTAGACAATGGAAATCTAGAACGGTAACGATTTTGAATGCAATCTCGAATTTATAACATTATAAAACCTATTTTTAGGAAATAATATAATTTCCTGTAGAAAAACTTATTAACACTTAACTTTGTTTCAGTTTCAGGATGTCAATTTTATCCACCGGGCGAATATTTACGTTTCGTGAGGGTTCCTGAAAATTTGAAAGTTGGAGAAGAAGTTTTGAAAATTGATGTTCATCCAAGGCGAAATCTCAATTTGCAAGCTGTTGATAAGGTGAATAAGTTTCTTATTACCATTGAAATTGAGATAGTAATTTTTATTTCGTTTGCAGAATGATGACGTCCACTACTTTACTTATAGAGATCTTAACAAGACAACTATCTCCTTGCTACTTGCAAGATCTCTAGATGACCTCGTTGACACTGAAAGTCCGCAAAATGTACTGAAATTCAAACTAGTTTGCGATTACGATGACGGAGAAGATACGGTAAGTGCCGTTACTGTCATAATGTTAACATCAACGTTTTCTTTTTTTTTTGCAATCACAACTTAACTAAGAATTTGTTAAAAGAAAACTTGACACAGTTATCAAAAGATTGTAGATTAATAGACCATAAAGCGGAAAAAGAGTAAACAACTAGAAACACAAAAACAGATTCATCGGGTATCACGTAATCTAATTTTTTATCCGATAATTACATCAATAAATTGTGTTCTAATTTATTTGTAATTCTCACTTTTCATCATTAAAGTGAAAACTACAAAGATTAGTTTTGGTTTGTTTTTTTCTAGTTTAATTAATTAATAGGTATTTAAATTTTGTTACATCATCAATTCATAATTTGTATAATTTTATGAAAGAAGCTGACTACAAACTACGTACATACAATAAATTAAGCGTGTGCAGGTAAATCAAACATATGTTAACTTGCTTTTGTAATTTTGCTAATTTACAAGGCTATCCGGACTTTTTAATATTATTAAATTATTTAATTTTTGCTTTATTAATAAATTGTGGTAATTAACTCATATTGTAACGATTTTGAAATATTTTACAGTTACAATAAAAATCTGTTTTAATATTAATAATAAAACCAGCTTGGTTAGGGCGATTAGTTCTGTTAAAATTAAAATTCCATTAATTATTGTAGGATTAATTTTTATTTAGTAAACTATGCAACTGTTGTTAAATAAAAATTCGCAATTAGTAACAAAATTAATCTTTGAAATCGGAAGTAAACAACTGTAAATGTTTTTGTTTATTATTATTAAGAACGTGCTAAATTGCAAAATGTAGTATTTGCGTTTACTTTTTTTT
>VTPC01089972.1:138525-176847 GCA_011009095.1 Ignelater luminosus
TTTTGCGGCCAAAGACGGCCAATTTTTTTGGCGCGGCATTCACAAATTGCCTGAGAGATGGGTCAAATGTGTCGCTAGCGATGGCTATTATTTTGAAGATTAAATTTGTAACCATTTTTTGTTAATAAACGGTTAAAATTGAAAAAAAAAGTCTCATTTCATAGGTATACACCTATGTAACCATAACAATGGATCGAATGAGGCAGTAGAATGTTGCCAACCCTGTTGCAAAGATTTATCGGATTTTAACTGAGAAATTATCGTATTTTTACGAAACTCATTGTATATCTGTAATAGGAGCACTAATATATGGTGGTTCCTAGTTCTAGAAACTCTTGATTTTCGTGTATGTTCTTTGCTTTTTTTACAAACACCCAAAAATCATCAACGTCTTTAGTTAATGTATCATCTAGGAAGACATCCATTGGATGCAAAACCAACTTCGTTATCAAACGATATTTTATTTTTAACAATAGACTTCTTCAAGATTGCATACAATCGCTTAGCAGTAGCCAACTAACATTTTTACGTGTTTGCTGCCTATAAAATATCAAACACAAACGCAAAATGTCTTTGATTTAGAAATATCAGTAGGTTGACGGTATACACTACATTTTCTATAGAAAATTACGATACAAGTAAACATCTTGGGAGATGTTTGATGGAACTGAAGATATGATATCTTGCGTGATAAATTAGCGACAGAAAAACCTAATATGGATGAAAAGTCATTGTTGTCTAGAACCATTAGAAATATTTCAGAGAGAAGATAAAGAGATGGCGAGACAGTGAAAGATTATCTCACGGCATTGAAAAAATGTAATTTGGAGATTCTTTAGACAAGGCTTTACGTAATCAATTTGTGTTTGGTCTGCGCGATGCAGAGTCAACTAGTGGCGCACAAGAATCTTACAACAGACAAAGGTTTGGATGTTGCAATCAGTATGGAATCTTTAAAGCAAGCCTCAGAGCAGATACAGTCACACAATTTGGAAAATGTAAAAAGTATCTTTCCAAAACAACAAACTCGAGTTCACAACCCTAATTCTCAACAGAAATAACATCAATAACACACATCAATGGAGGAATGTAAAAGAAACCATTGTTACAGATGTGAATCTCCACAAAATTTAGCAAGTAATTGTTGCAAGAAAAACTTAGTCTGCAGTTACTGTCGAGAAAAAAACTACGTGGATGCTATGTGCTTCAACAAATCTTTTCATCGAACGAATGAGCTGAAGGAGTTGTTTACAATTCAAACAGAACACACCTTCTACAGAAAAAGATTCATAGTAAAATAGAAATTAAATAGAGTATCTCTGTTATTCCTTTTTATGGGGATGATAATTGCCGAAAAGTATTTAATAAAGTTAACGAAGAAACACAATCACCTCAAGTCTTAGTACATTTTGACCCCCGCTGCTGCTGCTCACTGTTAGTTCCCCGCCGAAAGCGGGAGGCCGTTTTAAGTATTGTTTGTACTTCTTCAGCCTGTTGTTGATGGTGGTTGTGTGACAGAAGGCGTTCTCTGTTCTCGTCCATCGACACCGGGTCAATCGTTGGAATTCGGAAAGATAGGTTTTTGGGCCGAGGAATTGCAACGGAATGAGGAGCGCCGTTGACAGCATAGATGGTAATGTAGCAGGGCGTGTCCAGTTATTCGTTGCAAATGTTGTTGCGGCGCTAGGCGGCAATTGGAGTTACTACCTGAAGTAAGTAGGCGGTGCCTGGTGGGCATGACTTGTTGTGTTGAACTTATTGAATGTTGGAAAAAGGACATCGGTTAAGCTACATTGACCCCAATGTAGCCTAAATTAGCTATTTGTTATGTTCTCACCTTTCTGTCAAGCTGGTGTTTTGCCGATGTAGAGTTGGCATGGTAGAAGGCCTCGCGTGAGGCCCACGACAGAGGCAATGGATATGATTAGATATTTATTGACTGTCGCGGGCGGTGTCTTCAGATGATGATGGTGGTTGACGATGGATGTGAAGTAGCGAACAACGTGCAAGACAAGAAAGCTTGTACTCGCGAAATGAAAGGATGAATGATGCGGCATACAAATGGCTTTCAAGAGCCCATCCCTATCCGCTCAACGTAGGGGATGATTTCGGTAGCCGCCGCTAGGCACAAACAGTGACAGTGGCAGCAAGGGGACTTCGGGCCCGCAAACGACGCAACAACGCACGTGGGTGGAAGCGGGACGCCGGCTCTGGGAGCCTGCACCAATCTTAAAGGCAGGGAGGTCCCGGCTAGAACGCCGACGCTGCTCCTTTGCATCTGTTCGAGCGAAAGTTCTCAGGAGCCAGCAGGTACAGAGAATACGGGGGAACACTGGCCAGCCGGGAGCCCCTGACACGGGCAAAAGATGATGATAGAGAGGAACCACTGCTGACGTCTAATCCAAATGGACACTATGCGGAACTGTTTTGACCACCAGTTACCACTCGTTCTAGCTACAGATGCTAGCTCTTATGCTGTAGGAGCTGTTCTATCCCATTTTTATCTTGATAATTCAGAAAGACCCATTTGTTTTGCATCTCAGGTACTTACTCCAGTTCAAAAGAAACATTCTCAAACATATAAGAAAGCGTGCAGCATTTGGCATAAAAAAATTATTATTTGTATGGTAGGCAATCTACATGGTTCATAAACCGCTGGTTCATATATTTTTTGAATCTAAAAGTTTTACCTACACTTACAGCTATTACTACACGCATGCAGCATTATGCATTGTTTTTACAGTGTTTCCAATGCAGTATAAAATACAAAAACACAAGACAATACACAAATGCGACGCAGTATCCCATTCATTTATTGACGATGTAAAAGGTAATTTGCACGACAAATCTGACATAATATATGAAATTTTCCATATTTTATTGATTACACAACATGAACATAAGACTGAAACTTAAAAAAAAACAAAGAGGTAGCAAAATTATAGTGCATCGGCTAGACGTGCTACAATTAAGGAAGAAAACATATTGAAGATAAACCTCGCAGCGGAAGGCCTGCACCTGCATAAACTGACGAAAATGTTGCCAGAATCCGTTGCTTGACAGTCAGAATGATCAAGCAACAGTTCAATTTGAATGCTTGTGAGAACAGGCATCGAGAGCAACTGGGTGCTGCATCACGACAATGCGTCTTGTGACAATGCATTTTCAATTAATGAGTTTTTAGCAAGTAAAGACATCCCCGTGGCTCTTCAACTTTCTTATTCCTCCGACTTGAGTTCTTGCGACTTTTATCTCTTTCCAAGATTGAAAAATCACCTCAAAGGGTGCCATTTTGGGACACTAGAAGACATTAATACTGCCACAATTGACCAGCTGCAGGCATTTTCAGTATCCGAGTTCCAGCACTGCTGTGAAGAGTGTAAAAATTGTCTCTATCGCTGTATGGCTTCCCAAGTAATTACTTTGAAGGGGACAATGTGGAATTGCAATTTTAACTGAATAAAGAAATTATAAAAAAATATTACTGACACATTTCTATATTTAGGCAACTAAATGCTGTTATTCCAAGGTTTTTACGTCACCGAATCTTGCAAGAATTATCTATTACACGTTTTGGAATGACAGAAACGAATGCATTAGCATGCAGTTAGATTCGGTAGCAAATTTTATTTCAGAATTGAAAATGCATCAAATAATAATTGCTTCGAATGTAATAGAAAAAGGCAGACAGATCAAATTAGGAAAGTATGTAAAAATGCACCAATAACTGGTGATTATACAAATACATACTACAACTACCCAATTGCATGCAATACATTTATTTTGAAAACGTTGAAGACGAAATTAGCAAAAAATCTAAATGCTGATCAATCTGGCCCAGTTCTTGAACATAATACAGATTCTAAAAGTGAAACTACAATTCCTCTGGCTAGAGAATTACCCCAATCAAGTACAAGTCAATATAACTTTCATTCATCCATGATGGAAGTTTTCTCATTACGAAGGCCTAGTTCTAGTAAGTGCTATGATTTGGTAAAATATCTAAAAAGAATTTGTGTGTTTCAGTTCTTAAATCATGCATGTTTTAGTAATATCTTTAGCAATTTTAGTATATCTTTGCTGATATAAATTTGGCTTCTCGAGTAAAAATCAGAATTAACTATCCTATTGGAGTCGTCAAGACATCAGAACTAGAAAATATGTCCACAACTTTATAACCACTCTAAAGTAATAATAAACAAATGTAAACCTGCTTGAAGGCCATATAGAAACACAAAGTATGCTGTAGTAGTAAATTTAGTAGTAGACATTTATGTTTCTTCTGGTTGTCATAATAAGAAGGAAGTTACATTTCATTTAATCACATTTTTTGCATGGTTACTAAAAGCAGTACACTAATCTACTCTATATAAGCGAGCTTTACTTAAAACGTTAAAACGAAGTGCAGTTCGACTTCCTACGTAGATTAAATAAAATATTGTGAGCTTTCTAACGATATATCCGAATGATTATTAAACAAATTCACATAAAAGTGATAATAAATAATAAATGAAACTATTTATTGTGCTAATTTAGAAATACGCTTGTTAAAGGTTCAGTTTCTAAACGTATAATGTCGAGAATTGTTTTTATACCTTCATAAATGCCCATTTAAGTAGTAGATAAATTGCGTTTCAAAATATGTAAATGAGACAATTAATGGGCAACTTGCAATTCTTGAAGAGATAAGTTTAATAAAACTCATTTGTAAATAATAAGTAAATTCTATATTTATGTAATCTTTTTAATTTTTTTTTTGTAAAGTGGCCGAAGAAAGTTAACAATAAATCTCTGTAGAATTATAGCCCTGTGTTAATCAACAATACCGCCCTTGAAAATGACTTCGCAGCTCCCAAAATAGCCATAAAGACTAAATGGGCAAAGTTATATAATTATTGTAAGTCGTGTGTATATATAATGTCTTCTAATGATAAATGCAAGAAAGTTCGTGCTAACTATACGGTTATGATGATTATCGTTTTGTTAATTTTATTATATTAATAAAAGGTTTTCTAAAGTTCAAGTTTTAAATAAGTATCTCAATAAACTAATAAAATTTGGCCTAATTAATAATTCAGTTGCTAACAGATATAGAATCAGAGCTCGAAGTTTGATGAACTCGAAAACAATTGGCATTTAACTTTCCAAATAAAAAATTTAGTTAAGTGAAAAGTAAACTAATATCATCTGTGATGTGCTAATATGATTTATCGATATTTTAGATAAATGAATTCAAATAAGCTTTAATGATTATTTAATGGTTTAGCCCGCGCTAAACATTTTTTAATATTTCCCAACATCCTTGTTGATTCAATCACTTTATTGAGATTTCCAGCTGATGCGCTACTGTAATAATAATAAATGGTTTAATCGAAGAAACTAAAGATGACTTACCGTTTCTCAAGAAAACTTTTACCATCACGATTTAAACAACTAAAATCTTTTTCTACAATAGCATAAATTTATTTTATTTATTATTGGGTGATCCTGTATAGGGTAATAGCACCAATCCTCTGCCACCTAAAGGATATTTGAAATTCAAATTCGTTTAAATTTAAAACGAAATAATATTTATCCAATGAAACTTTCTATATAGTTATGCATATTTAAATGATATACATACTCAATCGTCAAAAGTCATTAAACGTTTAGTTTTATATGAGAAAAAAAATAATTCATTAAAACCGACACTTTGGCCCCGTAATCCGCCGCTATATACTAAAAATCCGCCGTTGGGTCCTAGTAGCCGCCCTTTAAGAAACAAAGCTATAAACAACGTATAAACGTGAGGAATGATTATTTCTTAAATGATTACATACGAGTTCTTGGAAGCTCCATTCGGATCACATGTTTGGCAAATTAAATCTGTTTTAGCGATATCTTCGTTACTCGCCATAAGCATAAAATAATTTAACAATTTTAAGCCTTTCTTGCATTTGCTCATAAACGATTTATTGAAACGAAAAGAATTTATTAAAAAAAATACATGGAAATACAAAATTAGTAAATAATTAATAAATAAATGAATTTAATTCCTACTTTCTACATGATACTCTTTAAAAGTTAATTTTTCACTTAAGTTTGGACATGTTGACTTCCTAAAATTAAATTTTTTTTTGAAGAGAATAATAATCATCAAATAAATAATGGAAAGATAAATACATGTGGGTGCTAATCAACAAAATTAAATTAAAAAGTCCAGCAACAATAATATAAAATCTCAAAACCGTGGAATACCTACTGCACGACAGTGGAAGGCGGCGAGCGGGTGACTAGACGAATCTGTAAATACCGGTGCTCTGCCTACCTTATTTTCGACATTTGTTTAATTAAAATTCAGGATTTTTTGTATTAAGTATTAAGAAGGACCATTGCTTTAATTTACCTAACAAAAATTTTTACGAAGATGTCCACAAAAATGCGCAAATCTTACCTAGAACGCAACAGTTTCTCGTTAATAAAAACGCACTCAATGGCAGTCGTAGTAAACACAATCAGGTACTGGCGGTAAATAAATGCTAATAATTAACATATAACTTTTATTTACCGGAATGAATGTAACATAATCCTTAAAACAGAGGATGGTAGATAACACAAAGCTAAAAATCTCCGTTATTTATGGTGCCATAATTTATTTATAAAACAATAACTGATTCGGTGGTGGATTAGGTGCGTTTACCCTATCTCTAGTTTTAGTTACTTAATATATTATTGATAAATAACTTTTATATAAAACATATTAAAATAAAAAAAAATAAAAACATATTTTTGCAGTTATTTTCCACGGTCGATATATAACATGGATAATCGCTCAAGGAGACCGTTTGAAAATAACGTTTTTAATAATACCAGCATTGCTAGTTGATAAATTCAACTAAATTGCTTTTTCTGTACTTTGCAAATTTATTACCTATCTGTAAAGCGTGTAATCAATAAAAGTGCGTAAACTTACTTTGCTGTAGACTTACATATATAATCAATTCCTGTTAAAAAATGAGAACGAAAAGTCAAGATAGCAATGTAGCATATTTTGATACTTTTTTAATTTCTTGCGGTTTTGCTACCGGATACGTTAATAATAAAAACTTTATTATCACATATTATATAATTTTATTGGAAAGGTAATAAGTAAATATTAAAAACACTACATAAAAAACAAATAGGCAGCAACCTACACTTTATAACACAGATTTAATTTAGTACTGTTATTTCGCATTTGCATGCGCGTTAAGAATGCTATTAAATTATCAGTTTTTGAATGAAATGCGTGTATAATTACATTCTTTAGAAAATGTACCACAATTTGCGGTTAACCGCTTAAGTAATGTACACAATATACTATATGTAATTATTTGTCAATTTACGTGCCGTAAACTGTATACCTTATCAAATTTGAGTCTAAAGTCACACGAGAAAGTGCTTCTGCCTTTATCGAAGAGACTTCAGATCGTCTGACAGATGATTTTCAAACTATAACATCGCAATCTGTCTTTAAGAAATGCCTTATTCTTAGAATTCCTGTTTGAATTAGCCTTATGATACGAATTGCATTGATGTAATTTTTTATCTAATAAACTCTTGAAAATACACCGAGTAAGAGTAGTTTGACTTAAAAGTTGAAAATGACCAAGCCGTTAGAATGCAGTCTTGATGTAGAAATCTTCCTGCGAATCTAATCCTGGAACTATGCACAATTATCAAAAAATTCATTTAGATAAGCCGGCGTATTCAAAAGGGACATACACCTTTTAACTTGTTTTAATTTTGACTCGTTCAGTTAGTTATATGGTACGCCGAACTTCTTGTCTTGCAATAACCATTGTTTCTGTTTTTTCTATATTTATTATCATGTTGATATTTTTTAGCTGTTTGTTTATTTAAGCTTATTATAAATCTTTCACGGTTTCTTTAAATATAGCATGTCATCCGCGTAGCAGGGCTCCTAGATACAATTTCGAAAGACCTACGTTCGTCTTCTTTCTATATTTTTTCACTGCTTCATCTAGCACTATATTCAAAAGGAGAAGGCTCAAGATACATCCTTTCTTCAGTCCATTTCTACTACAGAAAATTTCTGAGTTTTAGTTTCTTATCTTAACGTAGTTTTCGGTTTTGTGATACAAACTTTGTATGCATTCTATTAGGTTTTGTTCTACTCATCTGCTTTCCATATTCTTCCAAACTTTGGCCCTATTTATTTTATCAAAAGCTTTTTCCACGTCTGTGTATCCCATATGTGTCTCTCTACCAGTTTTCATTGCTTTATTTATTGCCTTACTGTTAAAATCTGGCCCTGTGTTTCTCTAGTTCTTCTAAATGCGCTCTAGGTATCCTCCAATTGTTTTATAAATATCTTCTTAGCCTGGTTTCTAGAATTCTTGTATATACTTATCCTGCTGCACTCTTCATAGCAACGCCTCTATAATTATTATTATAAACTTTGGAGTCTCTCTTTTTGTATATTGGCGTGATTATTCCTATTTTCCAGTCTCCTGGTACTTATTTTGTTCTTTTATTTGGTTCAGTAGCAGTAGGAGTTTCTCTTTTCTATCTACGTTTATATATTTAAACATTGCACCTGTTATCCCATCATGTCCCGCAGCTTTCCCTAGTTTAATTCTTTTGAAGAATCTTTCCAATTCCTCTCTAGTAATAGCTTTTCCATTTTCTGCATTTTGATTCCGTTCTTGCTTTGGTTCATTGCTGTGGCAGCTTGCTTCTTTCCGCTCCTCCAAAACTTCTTCAAAGTTTTCTTTCATCTTTCTATTATCTTGGTTTATTTGATCAACAGCTTTTTTTTTGTCTTTTATGCCTTTCAGCATAGTTGCTTTCGGTTTCCTCATACGTTTTAAGGCTCCGTAAAATAATTTCTGGGTTTTGTTGTAATTTTTTACTAACTTATATATAAATTCTGTCTATTTATTTTTTTTTTTGCTTTTTCTCGCCAGGTTCTTAGCCAGACTTCTTTTGGTTTTATATGCCTCACAGTCATGGTTTTTGTGGTAGGTATTTCTTCCAGGCCATTTTTTTTCTTTATCTGATTCTGTGTCTTTTGACCACCATGCTGTTCTTTTCAGTCCAGTTTTGTATTATTCCGCTTTTAACTTATAAGTATTTATCTTCTCATTGATTATTTTCTTTTTCTTGCTCCCTTCCTCATTTAAAATTTTTTTGACTTCCATGATCGCTACCTATTTCCACACTCCGTTTTATCTTTATATTTTTAACTTTTGGCCATAGTTGTCTATTAATCAGGAAGTAATCAATAAGGGATCGTTCGTTTCTTGACATTACTTTTCTGGTAAATCTATGTATGCTCTTATGTTTAAATTTCGTTTTTACCACTATTAGGTCGTTTAAAAAACATAACTCTAATTCTTTTTCTGTTTTTTGGATGGTTCCCCCTCTGTTCCCATCCAGCTTTCAGTTTCATTGTTGTTGTTGCCTATTCTTTAGTTTGAATCACCCATTGTTATTATATTACTCTTGTTTATATTATCAATTTGCTCCTAGAGTTTTTCATAAAATTTTGTTTTCTCTTCCGCACTAGCATTTTCGCTATCAATGTATATTCCTGAATGTCTAGTTTGACTTTTGTTTTTAACTATTTTTCATTGATATATTTTTATCACATATTTTTATCTTTCTTCTTTGTTTCAGTGATTTCCCAAATATCGATAACCATTCTCTGTATTTCTTGTATTAATTCTATTTCCATTCCCGTTACTCCTCGTACATTCCATGTTCTTACATTAAGCATTGCTGTGATGTTAAAGTTGTTATTCTTTGCTTGGAAACTCCTGTGTTTATATCCGTTTCTCTGTATTATCGTTACCTTAATCGTCATCTTCCTTCTTTCCCGTTTTTAATCTTTTTAGTTTTCTGTTTGCTTCTTTCTTTTCTTCTTTTCTATAGCTTTATCAGTGTTTCATCTTCTTAGTACCAGTTTTATAATTCCCTATTTTCTTTCCATGTTCGTGATATCCGAATCTATGTATATTCTATGTTTTTTAATTTTCCTGAGTTTATCCTTATTCTTCAGTATGTCTATCTTATCCAACATGTTTTTTATTTTAAAGACGCATGTGATGAGTCCTATTTTCCCAATTGTGGTCACCTTGACTTACAGTTCCAGATTTCCGTTGATGAACAATTTTAGTTCTTTTTTTAGTGACCTATCTTTTGAGTTTTCAATCGGTAGTCCTGTGATGACTAAAATTTTCCTTTTAGCTATTATCTCTTTCCATTCTTTTAATATAATGTCGAGTTTTTCATTTTTGTCTTTTAGCTCATTGATTTGTTTCATATTTTCGCTTTAATCTTTTAACATATCTTTATTTCTTTCATCATTTTCTCGTTATTATCTATTTATTCTTGCTTCATTTTTATCATTACTTTCTCGTTTCTTGCTTCTAGTCTTCCAGTTTGTTTCTTGGATGGTCTCCTTTTAATTATTTTACTACTTCTGAAGATATCTTCCACTTTTTGCGATCTGTTTTTTGTGTTCTGATCTCCGCTACATTTTATTTTGGATTCAAAATATTTTTGTATCTGTTTAAATATGTCTCCGTATACCATATTGTTGTTAATTTTCCTAATTTTGTAATTATTACGCGAAGCGACGTTTAGAATTCACGGACTCGAAAAAATAACCTTGTCCGCACAGCCCGTGATATTCTTCGATGTACGGGAAAGTTACCGTCGAAACACGCGCCTTCGGCTGTCCGCTTGGGCGTGTGGTACTTGAAGCTCTGTTTAAATTTCTATGGATCTATTTATTAATTCAATCACTAGTACTTTCCACCCTTACAACAGCACTTTTGTCTTGCTACAATCGTCGCATCCGTACGTGTTAAGAGTATACAGTTTTGTACCTTTATGGTATTCAGCAGTCATCGGAGAACTGGTTGCTACTCGTGGTTGCTGGCTTCACGTTTTCTAATTTGCGTTTTGCGTTTTATGGACGATTTTTGCCGCATTTTTTAAGTCCTGTTGACGCAGACTTATCTGAGTAGCGTAGTTTAAGTTAGTAAAAATAGTAGACGATCGCAATAATCGTTTGTTTTTTTTTGGTGTTCAAAATAAATCAAATCAATGTTATTTTCCTGCCGAAGGCAGGAGGCCGTTTTAAGCCTCTGCGAGCTACTTCAGCCAAAATGATTATAAATTAAAATGTGTGAGATGTGACATAGATTACGGTCGGCTCGCGTTTCATTTCGGCACGGATGCTTCTGAGATGTTGGCCAGCAGCAGCTTGTGCGTTCGCGGTAGCTCGAGGCCCGGATGGTGCTGGCTTCTGTTAATAAATTTTTAATTAGATTGCCTTATGGCTTTTAGTTAAATTTTGGTGTTCGTGAACTTCCTTCCTTAAATGACACTTTAAGTTTGCTTACTCGAGAAAATGTAGAAGGTTCAGATATAGAACATACAGACGTAGATGGAAGTACTGTTGATTGTAAAGACACTGACTCTTTTCAGGCATTTAACCAAAAACATTTTGTTGAATCAGCCACTCTTCCTTTCTACCACACTTATCAAGTCTTGAAAAAAACTTAAAGCAAAGGGGGAAAGCACTTGAAAGCACGAAATACCGATCGAGTAGCAACTCTACTTTTGACTTTCTTCACGAGTAGACACCTACGTCTTGAGCTGCGGGACTGTTGAGGACACTGGATGAGATGGCCTTTAGGCAGTTTGCAGAAGATAAAATACGGAACCGGCTATCCCCGAGTTTCAACGGAAGTATATATCACAGCAAAAATGTTTTTCCTAATCTGTGAAGATCATTTCAATTTGTCTGAGTTTTGAAATTTGTAGTCACTTTGAGAAAAGAACTTTTGTTCTGACCAATAAAAATGAAAAACACACTTGTGTAGACTATACGATGTCTTCTTGCTTTATATCACACAAGAGTAGTTTTTCAGTTCTTTTTCAAATGAATACAGAAAATATATAAAATAAACAAGATGTTTTCTCTCACCAACCCATACAAAAGATCAAGAAATTCTCGTTATGTTTTTATAAACCCAAATGTACGTTTTCTTGTTCTAATGAGCACAATACATGAATGCATTCCTGCTGTCTCACGAGTTCCATTTGGATAAGATGGAAAGAACTTTCGCAAAAGTTTGCACATCAACATATTTTTTGTAGAAGTTTTTTTAGACTACAATGGAAGAATCCTGATATTAATGCGCTAATATGGTTTGGCGCAACAAAACGACAAATTCGTGCCGAAATTTTATTATGGCATTGATTCTTAGGCTCAAAGTGGCAGTTTTGAGGTGTTCTAAGTGGAGATGATATAAAATGGCTTACATGCAATTAGTTTCTGAATAGTAAGTCAGTCAGTTAACTTCATTTCCAAATTTCTTCCATAATTAAGATTAGTATTTCATTGTTTCTTCATCATCTTTTTTTCTGCACCAATGAAAGAGCTTCATCTATTTTATGTTGTTAGAAACAAATTCAACTAATTAAACTTAAGGTAGGTT
Source organism: Ignelater luminosus (assembly GCA_011009095.1). NCBI lineage: Eukaryota > Metazoa > Arthropoda > Insecta > Coleoptera > Elateridae > Ignelater > Ignelater luminosus. The sequence continues at coordinate 151,020 of VTPC01089972.1, forward strand.
TTAAAGAACTAATATGGACTACAATACATAAATTGTCCCAAATCGGCTTGCACATTATCGGTTTTCGTATCATTATACAGATGGCTGAAATTCAAATGCGTTCAAAAAAGAACGATTGATCCACAAAATCCAATTCGATTGAAATATCTAAAAACCCTGAAAGATCTAACCGACTCAAAAGGCTTAACTGGTTTAAGTAATCTAGAACGACCAATACATATTTAGGAAGCCTGATATTTTCCAAAACTCGGTCTGTATCCAAATCCTGGGCCAGGGCCGGCTCAAGTCATGTTGGCGGCCTTGAGCAAAGATTGATTTATGTCATTGGAGGAGCTCTTCGGGTATATAGCGTCTTCTTCGGGTTCCATGCCAGATGGGCTTCGAAATAAACATATCGGCCGGGTAGCAACCCTACTTTTGTGTCTCTGACAAACAGCGCCCTCAGACTGTGCTTAAGATCTCTAACGTCTTGAGCCAGTTCCGGTCTATGGCCACAACGGACATCGTGAACTTAGCAGCCACCGCTGAAATTGATGGTAACAGCCAACATGGATACAATGCTCACGTATCTAACTATACATCTGTCATCACTATCGTCAGCCATACAAGAAATTGAACACATACACATACTTGCAGTAAATTATTCTTTCCTGCAAGAAGATCAGCTAAAATAAAAGTTTTAACTTGCAGATTGATTCCGGAAGTATTTATAGTTTCCAGGTAGGAATTGTTTTAAATAATCCGGGAACTTAAGAATTCGTACAAACCAGAACGAACTTCAAAGTGATTGAGTTATTAGAATGTAGCTAAATGTACATTTTTTTTCCGGAACTGCGTGTAGTTTCCAAGCAAAAAGTCTTGTTTTAAATATTCTGGGAAACTTAATAGCGTAGCTTGCGGGGGAGCTGTACTTTTCATGTGAGACAGTTTTATTTTTCGACGATTCTTTAATTTATGTTAACTTAGTGATTTTTATTACTCAGTTAATAATAATTAGCTATAGCAACCGCACTTAGAACTAAACCTAACAAAATTTACATTTCCCTAAAGTTTTGAACGCACCGTCAATGGGTATTGTTTCTGTATAAAAACAGTGCGTGAGTAAATGGGTCACTACAAGTGATTCAGGTGAATAATGCGATTAATTTATACGTATTGATATTGAATACTTAGCGGATTCATCATAAATTGGCCACGGTGATGCCGTAGTCTGCATGTTTACGGCAAAAACTCCTGCCCACCAGATTGATGAGTGGTGACGGTAACTAAAAGCTTCAGATTGTTGTTTAAACATAATCTGATTTCGTTAAGAGAATATAATAGTGCCTTAGTGGTTTTATATCGTTTTTACTTTCTTTGTTTCTTTTTTGTTTTTCTGAGGTGAGTTAGTATCACAATGTTTTAGGCGTGCAGACTGCATAAACTAACATTTTAAAAAGGATCTATTTATCCCTGTTATTGCTTATTTAATCATTACTTATGAAGATCTTTCTTCTTCCCATTATTCTTTCAGTTTTACTTAAGGTGAAAAGAATAAAAGAGAGTTATGCAGCCTTTAGAAAAAAGAAAAAGCTAGGGATCAAGAATTAAAAAAGAATGAAGGTGCAATACTAAAATACTTCAAAAAGAAACGCCTACACTAGTATTACTGTTGAAACAATTTCCGAATCGAAACCATCTGATTATTCAACTTTAACAAGCGATAAAGACAGTGACAAGCAAAATATTCCAAGATATTGGTCTTTGGGCAAGTAAAGGTTTTATTTCTATTTGTAATGCATTGTAGCACAATTGTTCACAATTGCTGGAAGTGTTGCTAATTGTGAAAAGAGTTTCTTTAAATAAAATTGATTCAGAATTACCTGAGATCTACAATGAGTGCCTTACGTTTAAGTCTTGCCATATTATCTATAGAACAAAATAGACTTCGGCAATATCATTGCCGATTTTTTTTATTAAAAAGTATTGAGAAGGGCATCAAAATCAGGAATCCCCCGGGCGGCAAAAGCTCTAGCTACATCGTTGCGGAAACTTAAAAATTCTTATGACCGGCCGCAAAGTTCAAAGCAATTAAGACCTTAGAATGTGATCTGGATGTAGAATTCTTTGGGAGAATTTGTTGCCGGAACTATATATTCAGTTTCCACGCAGGAATTTCTTTAAATAATCCGGGGAACCTTAAAGCTCTTAAGAATTGCTTCCAAATTTAAAGTGATTAAGTCATTAGAATGTAATCTTGATGTAGATTTCTTCAAGACAATCTGACCCCTGAAGTTTGTACAGTTTCAAGCAAGAATTTCTTTATACAATTTGAGGAATTTAAAGCTCATATGTACGGCTTCCAAGATCAAAGTGGTTGAGTCATCAGAATGTAGTCTTAATGTAGATTTCTTTCAGACAATCTGATTCCGGAACTATATATAGTTTCCAAGGAAGGATTTCATTAAATAATCTGTGGATGTTAAAGACCGACAGGACCGGCCGCGAAATTGAAAGTGATGAAGTCGTGGAAATGTTGTTTGAAAACAGAATGTTTCCAAAACTGTGCACAGTTTCAAAAGTGGAACTTCTCTAAATACTATGGGGAAGTTAAAAACAGTGTACAGTGTTCGGAATATCCTAAATAATCCGGAAAGCTTAAGGCTCATATGAATGACCTCGGAATTCAAAGCGACTAAGGAAACTTAAACACCAACAACAACGACCGCGAAGTTGAAAATGATTAAATCGTGGAAATGTAGTCAGAATATGGAACGTTTCAGGGGAATCTGATTCCGGGACAATGTACAGTAGGGTGGATCGAAAAAATCTTTTTCTTAATCGGATTTTATCTGCTACCGCCAGTTTTGCCTCAAATATTACATCACCCAGTGTAATTTACTCTCGAGTCTGATTCTTGATATTCAATGTCATTTTACAATTAATTTAAATTCTTCTAGGAATCTGTAATTCTATGAAACCTAACTACCTATCACGGTCATAGTTATCTTAGGTGTCTAAATTCTTATTGCTTTTATCTTGTGAATATGCAAGGTGCTAGAGGAATGGTTTCTTGCTTGGCGCCCGCCGCCTGCGGATCGTCGCCACCTTCTCTCTGCTCCTCTTCCTACTTTTACCGTGAATTTCATTTCAGTACCTCTAGTTACATCATACCGGCCGTACCAGCTTGCTATAGAACTGGTGTTTCTGACAAAAAGTTATAGATCGGAAGAATATCAGGCGGGAAAAGTAAAAAGTCGAGATAACCTCAGAAAAGAAATACGGAAAAAGCCATTGTAGGCACATGGTACATACTTTGATGGGAGGAAAGACAGAACATTAATAGAAATTACTGAAGAAGAAGGAAGTAAGAGAAAAACAATTACTGAAGAGCATGTTGTTCTTGTTTCTGAACTAGGTTCTTTGTATCTTGGACATGTTACTCCTAAGCCAGGAACTTCGTTAGAAATTAGGAAATCTGTACTAAATTTTTTAACACATAACGCCGATATTTCTAAGTTACAGTCAATTGGATGTGATGACACAGCGGTTAACACAGGAACTAAAAATGGCTTTATAAAGAGGTTAGAAGATTCTATGGGACATCCTTTACAATGATTTGTTTGCTTGTTACACAATAATGAATTGCCTTTGCGTCATTTACTGCAATTTGTGGATGGCAAAACAAGCAGCACAAAAGATTTTTCTGGAAAAGTTGTCTGTAATTTTCAGAAAATAGACGTCACATTACCGATATTGCAAGTACAGACCAAAACTATTTATACGAAATTTGTGTCGCAATTTCAACAGGCAATATTGCTCCAGGTCTATCTCACAAAGATCCAGAGAAAATGAACCATTCAAGATGGTTAACGACGCCTAACCGCATTTTAAGGTTATATGTGGCCACAAAAAGCCCTTCACAAAATCTAAAAATTTTAACTGAATACGTTATCAACGTATATGCCCTTGCGTGGTTTGAGATTAAGTTTCGGCCTTCTTGTCGCTATGGCGGCCTCCACTTTTCTAATACAATAAAAAATTCTTGATTTTTACCCGAAGAAATTAAAAAAGTTATAAGATCCAGTGTTGCAAAGAAACGGACATTTTTTTAGCAATGGTGTCGGATACCAGGAAACACGTACGAGAGTTGGGGCTTCGAAGAATACTGAAGTGTAGAGGAAACAAACAGGTTCAAACGTTCGAAGCATTTGTCAGTTTGTTATTCCTAAATTAAATTTTGAAACAGACGACTACATACTGGAATCTTCTATTATCACTCAACCACCTCGAACAACATCTATTTCTGACGATGAGCTTAAAGAAATGATAACTGATGTTCCAGCTGAAATAGAAGTATTAATTTCGTTGCCATTCACAGGTCGTAGAGCGTTATGTCTAATTAGTAACTGAAGATCGGCGGCAGTGTGTGGTAATGGTGCAAGAGATAGGTTCATTAGAAATAAAATTGCTTCAAGGGCAACTTTACCAATATTCAAAACAAAAAAATAATATACTAAGGCGTTGGAAAACTAAATGGGTGGGTGTTAATGGTTTTTAGGGTGGGTGTTGAGAAGGATGGTTGTTGATGCGAGGAGTGGAACTCTCAATGCAACCACCTTCTCGTGGTGAGTTCTGGGTTGTCTTCATAAAGGAATTAACTAAAATTTTAGATACTAACTGGCAGCAGAAGATGACGTCATAGAAAACTGAAATTTTGCAGAATTGTTGACGTTATTAAAAGAAAACTTTACCGCATACAGGCTAATCGATTAGGTTAAAAAAAATTTTTTGTGCCCTTTTCGATCTACCTTAATGTACAGTTCTCAATTAGGAAAATTTTTCTAAATACTCTAGGAAACTTAAATACGGAACGGTCGCAAAGTTGAAGGTAACTAAACCGTGGAAAAATAGACAAACTATGGAATCTATCCAAGAAATCTGATTCCGGAACAACGTACAGTCTCCAGATAGAAATGTTTCTAAATACTCCGGGAAATGCAAGTACCAACAAGAACGGCCGCGAAGTTTAAAATGATTAAGTAGTGGAAATGTAGTCTGAATATAGAATGTTTGCGGAAGATACAATTCCGGGACTATGAACAGTTTCAGAAATGAAACTTTTCTAAATACTTTGGAGAACTAAAAAGCTAGTGTACTGTCTTCGGATTTTTTTTTAATTTTTCCGCAGAAACTGATTTCGGTTTTGAATGCAGTATCCGGAATTTTTTAATTAATTAAGGGAACTTAAAAACTCATATTAACGAACTCGTACTCCAATGTGATTAAAATCTTTAGGGTGCAGAGTTTGGAATATAGTTGGCATATGAAAGTTTTCTGGAGAATCTGTTTCCGAAGAGTGTGTTTTCAGAGTCGTGTAGTCTACAGAATTTTCTAAATGATTTCGGGAGATTAAAAATCCACGCGAGGATCGTGAACTTCAAAGTGATTGAAGCCATTAAAATGTAGGCTAGATATAAAGTTTAGAATGTAGTCAGCATATATGTAGAGTTCAGATTTAGTCGGCATATAAAGGTGTCCAGAGAATCTGTTTTCTAAATCGAGTACAGTTTCAGGAATTTTTTTAATAATCTGAGGATCATAAAATCCCATACGAACTATTACGAAGTTCAAAGCGATTGAAATCATTAAAATGTAGGCTGGATATAGAGTTTGGAATGTAGTCGGCAGATAAAACTTTTCCTGAGAATGTTTCTGGAATCGTGTACAGTCTTCGGAATTTTTTTAATAACCCGGAGATCCTAAAAGCCCACACGAACTATCACGAAGTTCAAAGTGATTATAGTAATTAAAATATGAGCTGGATATAGGGTTTAGTAGTCGACATATAAAATCTGTCGGGAGCATTTGATTCCGAAACTATGTACAGTCTGCAGATTTTTTTTAAATAATCTGGGGCATTTAATAAAACTTATAGGAACGGCAACGAAGTTAGAAAGTTTTTCGGAGAATATGATTTCGGAAGCGTGTACAATTTTCAAGCGGTAGTAGTCGTAAATATTCCAGGGGATTTAAAAGACTCATATGAACGCCCGAATACCTGAATTTAAACAAATTTGTACTGCACTTTAGAAAAAGTTAAACAGGTTTTGTAATTTGGCAGCCTAAGGTGTGTAGAAAGAGATAACTGTGCGGCTTTTTTACAAATAACAATATGCAAGTACTGCAGTGCAGTGTAGACCTATCAGAACTAGCTAGTAACATTTCAATTTGCCGTCTAACAAATTAATTCTCAGTGTAACGTTATTATGGTTTTTACAATCAATTCTGACGATTTTATATAATAAAAAAAAACATAATAAACAACCTGGCATAAAGGCTGTTGATTTCCTAGTAACTCTCATTAATAAAAGCTTGTTATGGGCAAACTTAAAAATTGCCCCCGTCATCATTGCAATTATTCAACGAAATCAATTTGTAGCTGTGATTCGTGACATTTCAAACACAATTTAATTATTAATCTCTCATATCAACATTTGATACACAAAGCAATACGAATTAATGTGTTCATGAGCATAACAAACGTTTAAATCCCTATAATAATAATTACTGTATTACTGCAGCAGATACGGTGTAAATAGTGCATTGCCCGTAACTGTTCGACACATGGCAACATGCAACCAACACATGCATTGCATAATGCTGGAAGTCACGCGTAAATTAAATCTTCTGCACGTCCACAAATTGTAACACATGAATTATGATTATGACTGTCATGTTTGTTTCAGATTTCTTCCTCCTTGTCGGTGACGGTTTATGTAGAAGATCTGAATGACCACGCACCTGTCTTCGCTGGTACACCGTATCACGTTACAGTTGATGAACTCACCCCTGTTGGTAAGTAAACTGTAAATGTTGTAAAAATTACCGTTTTAAATGTTATTTAATTTAAATGAAAGTAAAGTGTGTCGAAACAGATGGTTTATAATTAATTCAAAGCGGATAATTAGAAAAAAACAACAACTACTGCCACGGTTTTAGTTTTTGTTATCAAGCGCAGTAAACAAAATTATCATTTAATTAAACTACCCTTTCTCTTCCTGTCTAAACTACTTTTATAAATTTTATACAATAATAATACTGTAACTGTTGCATAATGAAGTATAAATTCTGAACAGGTTTAACAATTTTCCGGAGAATTCGTGCCACCGACAGAGATAAACCGAATACTCCTAATTCGGACGTGCAGTATGCGATTACAGCAGGAAATGATAGAGGAAAATTTGCACTTGACAGCAGTCATCAGGCGTTCTTATTGTTGAAAAGGCCTTTAGATTATGATGCTGGAGATCGAGAATTCTTAATTACAGTTACAGCATCGGTGAGTAAAATATCATTTTGTGGGTATGCTTTTAACAGCTTTTAGTTAAATTTAAAACGTAAATGTCAGTTGAACAAGTTTTAATTATTATTAAAGGACATTCAGTGATGCAGTTAAGGGCAAATTAAATAATTAGCGAAACATGAGAAATATTGGTGTTTCAATAACATTTTAGAAACTTGCGTAACGTGATTACTTCCTTTGCAAAATTGAAAATCCCAGAGGGTATTTTAATAATTCCAACAATTTAGAAAGCGTAATCAAAGCTAGTTGGTAAAATAACAATTATTTCAGTCGGTTTGTTCCTGTATTGCAAAAAAAATTAATAATAATAACACTTAAAAGAAAGGAAATACTTGTAAATGTATGTTGTAGGATCGAGGTGTACCCCCAAGAAGTACAAACGCAACAGTAAGGATAACAGTCAAGGATGCTGACGATTTAAGTCCTAAATTCACGAAAGGTGTTTACAGAACAAAAATAACCGAGTTTTATCCATTAACGGTAAGTGCATGTATAAATTAATCCTTTTTATAATTTTGTTGGTCTATGAATTATTATTACTATTATTAATTAATTTTGCCAAGAATGCATACTATTAAGAGCGAAAGTCAGATTAAATTTTATTTCGAAACGTAAGGTAATTTATTAAGCACATTAGTTTTGAAAGAAAAATTTTTCTAGAACAATCTGTAATAATGAAAGCTGATTAAAATTAATTTTGCATGTTCCGGAGAATTATTCTAATGATTTAAACCAATAATTATGCTAACAACTAGTGTTGGATAATATCCGTTGATAATAGTAGGTATATTGATTATAGTCCAGAGCTACTTATGTTTTGAATACAGGCACGATTTATTTAAGTGTTTGCCTGTCTGGGTTTTAATTAAAAAGAGATCTACATTTCTCTTAACGCTCTAAAAACTTCTGTAAAGTGGAGAATTTGTTCGTTTTTAAATTCATCATTATTTTCATCTCGACATTTTACGTAAGAAATTATTTATGTGTACTATACACTCTTTCAGAAATTGTATTGTAATTAGTTACCTGTTATTTTATAAAAGAAAACAATAAAAGGAGTTATAAATTAATAAAAAACCGTAAACTTGAAACCATCTAAAATGATGCGTTCTAGTTGGTTAAACTTCCGGTAGTCAGCTGGAAGTTAAGATTTAAATCTATCTATAGTAGGCATATTATAAGATTCCGTTTTGTGCAAACGCACAGTCTTGCTAATTTATTGCTTTTGAATTTATCAATTCATTGTAGGCAGACTGGCAGTTAGTTAGAGTTTAATACCAATTTAAGTAAATATTAATTTATGTTTAGTTACGATTTGAAATGGAAGTTAAATATCTTTAAGGGAATAGGATGGGAAGTCTTATAGAATCTTTTGATTAATAGTATTTTAAGTTGCAATAATCATGCGTTTAAAGAAAGCTGATTGATGTGATTGTGTTCCACAATAAAATGAAAAAGTAACTGTACTTTATTAATTGTCGCTTATATAAAAGTAACTTCTGTCAAAATGTATAGCCTTGGACTAGGTTTAAGTAATGTTACCGTATAGCTCATCATTTTTTATTTGGTAAACAAAATGTAAGAAATAACAATTTAAAAAAACACACATAACAAAAAATTGGATTACTGGGGTATATTGTACATACCTATCCACAACCTCCGAACGCAATTGTTACTATTATTATTATTATTAATTAATAATCAACAACTAAAACATCTGAAATAACAATAAGCGGTAACAAGATGTTCTCACTTTGTGTATAATCAGCATACCATCGAGCTCAATATAGATTTACAGAAATGTCTTTAAACTATAGTCCATTGAGAATTTTCTCTTTAGTATCATAAAAATTGAAGTGAAGTTTATTACAAGTTCGACCTTTTAATAAAAGGACGACATTACAGTTTACGTTTCCTGAAACTGTCTAGCTTGCATACTTTTTCATTTGTTAGCTAAGATTGAGTTGAGCCTTAACATCTTCCCAAGTATAGACCAATTCACATTTTGCACCAAACTAGTAAGTTGCTGTATTTTTTTATATAAGCGCGACTTACACAGGCTTCTATGATCTTTGCAAAATCCTTTCGTTGTAGACTCTTAATTACTTAGATTTCTATTGAGATAAGTAGTTGCACCTCTAAAGAAGTGGGCATTCTATCTTATGAACAAGAACAACGCAACATTACTTGTTAGACTCCAAAAAACAGAATTTCCAGGCCTAAGTCTACTAATTTGCCCATTTCCTTTTTGCTGTCAATTTAACTATGTTCCAAAATTCAGACGAACGAAGTCAGTGTATTCTCTCACGGTGAACCTATACTTCAATGTATCTTCGCATTCTTATATTAGAAAGCATCTCTGATTGCTTTTAGTAAGATAACCCTCTACTTCAAATATTGTGTTAGGATATTTTGTATTTCATTAGTTATCCAGTGGTAGAGCAATCAAGAAAATGATAGGAACAACAGGATACGAGAGTAGTAGCGACGGTAATGGAATGAAACGGGATAGAGAAAAGGATGAGTTTTTTTGGAAAAAGTAAATTAACTAAGAGATCCCCGACTAAACAAAATCAAGAAGATAACGAAGGGAAGCTACTAAATATGATGAAAGAGTCGGCAATTAAAACTGGGGATTAGAAAGATGGATTGAGAGAGAAGGAAAAACAGCTTTAAATGATAATGGAAGAAGAATTATCGATATGAGCATTGAAAATGGCTTAATAATAACAAACACAAAATTTAAACATAAAAATATTCATAAGTTCACACGCGAAGATCCAAGTAAAAATGAAAAACCTATTATAGATTATTATTTGGTAAACATCGAATTATGGAAAAGCGTAAAAGATGTATGCGTAAAAAGAGAAGCAAAGATAGGAAGTGACCATTTCCTAGTCCAAATTGACTACATAACAAGCATACAAACCGCCACCGAAACAAAAAGGAAAATAACAAAGGAAAAAATACAAACACATAAATTGAGAAATATAGAAACGCAAGAAAGATACAAAAAAGAACTGGCAAGGAGACGGCGTATACAAGAAAATTAAGAGACAATAGAAATAAGATGGAAAAAATTTTAAAACTAGAATATAGAGACAACGAAAGAAAGTTGCGGTGCAGCCAAAATTGGAAACCTAGAAATAAAAACAATAACGTGGTGGACAGAGGAAATTAAGAATGTAATAAAAGAAAAGAAGAAGGCGTAGAAAAAATATTTAACAGAAAGAAAACCACAGGATTACAAAACATATATGGAAAAAAGGACGATAGTAAAAACCCTGGTAAAAGAAAGCAAGCAAAGAGCATGGATGGACTTTGTAAATAAAATTGGAAACGCATACAAAGAAAATCAAAAATTATTCTATGGCATGCTAAAACATTTTTTAAAACATAAAGACAAACAAGGAAACATACTAACGAAGGAAGAAGATATTATGAACCGCTGGAAAGAATACTTCGACAAAGAAGATGTATAACGGAAGACAAAAATGAAGAAACGCAAAGGCCGAATAACAGCGAGGCATCACAAGAAGATAGCCTATATATATCAAAGAATGAATTAGACGATGCAATATCGAAAGTAAAAATGAAAAAGACAAAATCACTGGCAAAATGGTAAAATATTTACAAGAGGAAGATGAACAAGAGCTACTAAGCCTAAATAACGAGAAAAAAAGAAACTCCAAAAGACTGGAGAACAGATATAATAATCCCTATTTTCAAGAAAGGAGATAGTAAAAGCTGCAGTAATTTCAGAAGTATAACCGTAACAAGTACGGTGGAGAAGATCTATACCAGAATTCTAAAAGAAAAACTATGTTCGGAAAGGAAGAGGCATACAAGATCAAGTGTTTACACTAAGATAGATTAGCGAGAAGGCTATTAGATCGAAAAAGAAGTGCTTGTATGTTTTGTGGACTTAATAAAAGCTTTTGATGAAATTAAAAGAGATGATCTATGGGACACAATGAGTAACAGACAAGTAGATGAGCAACTAATAAAATGCATAAAGAGCTTATATAATGAGACGAACAGCTACGTTCGAATAAGAAACGAGAAGTCAAAAGCTTCACTAGCTCAGATGGTTTAAAGCAAGGCTGCATTTTAAGCCCAATACTGTTTAATCTAATGCTGGATGAGGCAAGTAAGAGATGTAAAGGAAACAAACAAGAATATACAGTAGGATTTTGGAAAATGCAAATGATTAATATTACGAAATTATTCTACGCAAACGACATGGGAGACTCCGAAAGAAACTTGCAACACAACATGAATCTTTTTAATGAACAATTGAAAAAAATACACATGGAAATTGGCCTAGAGAAAACAAAAGTCATGGTCATTGGAGGTGAACAGAAAGAGGATAATATAATGGTAAATGGGCACAAAATCGAACAAACAGATAAATTTAGTTATTTAGGATGCATCATGAACAACAAAGGAAACTTGGGAAACAAGATAAATCAGAGAATAGCAAAAACGGGTAACCTTTTTAACGCCCTTAAAACACAGTTCTTTGGGAAAAAAGTAGTTTCAAAATCAGTAAAGGTAGAAGTAATAAAAAAGATAGTAAAGCCCATCCTGACTTTTGGTTGCGAGACATGGACCACTAGCGAAAGACAAAGAAATAAAATAAATGCTACGGAAATGAGATTTCTACCAAGAACGGAAAATAAAACGAAGAAAGATAGGATAAAAAACCAAGTATATAGAGAACAGCTAAAGATATCCGAGGCAACCCAGACGATTCAACAAGGACAACTCAGATGGATGGGACATGTCCAGAGGATGAATGAAAACAGACTTACTAAAAAGGTGTATGAAGCAAGCAGCTCGTTGCTGATTTCATATACCTCGTTGTCGATGGCTTCATACTGGTCTTTCGTGAAGTATTCTGCTGTGAAGTTTTCCTCGTAAATACAGATTTCTTCGTTTAGTTGATGAATGGCGTCCCACTGATCGTTCAACTTCTTCTGTATGATGCGGTAATGTGTTGGCGACTTTTCTTGTGCCAATTCGCTTCTTATGCGTACCATAGTTTGACGCAGTTGCTTAATTCGTAGTTGCTGCCTTTTTAAACGCAGGTATTGTACTTCTTCTATTTGTTCTGTCAGCTGTTCTATTTGTTTAAGGGTTTGTTCTCCCTCATTATTAGTTTGCGCCATCGGTTTTAATTTTGCTTGATCTTCTTCTTCCTCTTCAGTTTTCTTTACGTGCTCCATTATATACTTCCTAGTGATTTCATACACTCTTCTTAAGTCTTCATAATAATTCGAGGAGAAGTAGGCGTGGCTTGGAATGTTCAGTTCCATTATCTGCGTGTTTCTTTTATTTATTTCTTGCCAGTAATTATTGACTGTAGTCAAACGATTTTGAAAATATTCTCTCGTCTTCCTTGTTGTTGGATCTTTCTTCATATTTGTATACAGCTTCGTGATGAGCTGTACAGTGTGTTTATGTTGCGCCAGTAAAATTTGCAATGTTGCTTGTTTGCACATTGTTCATTTATGAAATACAATACAATAATAATAGTGACTGCATTTTTTCATATGTTGCAACGACCTTGATTTTTTTTTTATTGAATTAATTTATGTTGAAAATTTTTTAGATTTGACTTAATGTTATAGAAAACTGAAATTATGTTTTAAATGAAAGAATCTGTTCAGTTCAAGATTAAACATCTTCTTTTCTGGCGTCTTCATTCGGCCCATAGACTGCTATCAGCAGATACTCTTCTTGACTTCTTTAACGTTAGGCGACATTATCCTTTTATTGCCCACCTTTTCATTTTTGACGTTCACCATTTTGCTTCCCTTAATTATTAAAGCCGTGCCTGCTCTTGCATGTTTTTTGTTTATCCCAGACCATATCATCCAATATCCCTTGTTCAGTTCCATCACCTGTTCCTTTCTTTCTTGTTTCTGTTATTCCAACGTAATCCATGTTTAATCTTTGCATTTGTTCTATCAACTTTTGCTCCTTCTCTGCCATACTTTTCACATTCACATTCCATATCCCCATTTTCATCTAGTTCTTACGGTTTGTGGTTTCTTTTGCTTTACCTTTCTCGCGACTGCCATACTTTTTCCTCTTCATAGCCTAGTTTGCCATCAGATATCCATCCGTATTTTTGTGCTACATCAGTTTTCTGTGGCTGTGTGGTTGTTATATTCTATCAGCTTCTCTGTTCTTTTCTCCCATTTCCACATTTTCCCATTAATGTACATTTTCATATAATGCACTTTCATTTGTTTATTTGTGTCTTTTTCTTCTTTGGCCTTCTCAGATATTAATTTCTGTATTTTCCTTTCTCTTTGTGTTAGGACCGACTCAATAAATATTTTATGTTCCTTTATGTTTCTCAGTTTATTCTTATTTTTCATAATCTTTAACTTATCTTCCATATTCTCTGCTTTGACGATACAAGAATATGGACCTATTTTTCCTGCTCTGATTACTTTTATATCGATCTCCAGGTTGTGTGTGATAAAACTTTCTATTTTCTCTTTTAATTCTTTATTATCTATTGTTTCCATGGGTATTTCCTTGATAACCATGTTTTTATTTTTGTTCTCTTTCTCTTTCTAATTTTTCCGCCCTCATGTTTGTGAGCTTTAGTTCCCTCTCTAATTTCTTATTTATTTCTTTAAGTTCCATTATTTTGGCAAATTGACAAATACCGTAACAATATTGGTTGGCTCAAAGTGTGGAAACCTTTGATTTAACTTTGTTCTTCAAATTTCTTTTTCCTTTTCTAAAAGGACCAAGTTGCCATTTTGCTATCTTATCTTGTCCGCACTATTCTGACCTTCGGTCTTTTCCATTATCGTATTTTGAACGAATGATCATTTGATTTGTGAGAAATTGCAGTATGAGCTTGGAACACAGACCAACCTACGAAAGAGTTTAAACGAAGCTACCTCCAAGGAGCAATCTGGCAAGATCTTATTTTATTGTACTTATCTCTGTTATTTTTACAAGAATGTTGAGGCAGTCGCTACTAGCATTGGAGGTGTACAGACCATAATTTTAGACTTGAATTCTTTGTTTCCCTTGTTGTTGCAAATTATTTAACCGTTTTTAGTTCAATTAAATCTAAGTGTTTGAAGTTGTTTTGATCCGGGAAACTCGATTTGTTTCATGAAAACTACATATCATGAAAATAAGCCATATTTTGTTAAAGTGTTCACGATGATAAAATGTTAGATGAACTAAATTGCACCAAACCGAATCATTATCGGCCCTTGGTCGGAAGTTAAAAAAGAGAAATAGAACCAGTTGCGCTATTGCCAATGGCAAAAGTGTTCATACTTTAAGTTCCTGCCTATTGAATTACAAGACAGAGTTGCATCTTGCGTGTTTTGGTCTATGCTTTAAATTTGAGAGAACAATAAAGATTGAGTTCAATATTAATGAAAGAGTACAAAAAGTTTGCTGAGAATGACTTGGCTTCTATCGATTATTCTACCTCATTTTTCTCTGTTCGAGGTAGTACTGACTATGGTAGTTTAGAGGTTGAAAAGTACCGTAACAACTGCACTCTAAAGCGTCAAACTCAAACTATCCTACTTCTGCGTGTTTTCCAAGTTTTGTACCCAAAGACTTTCCTAATGTCATTGTAATTAGTTTATAAAGTAAGGAAGAAGGTTCTGTTGCAAGTGTTGTTTTTATTTTCGTTGAAAAGGATGCTTAATTCTTATTGTCTTTGAACGCTTGCTTAAATAATTACAACATAGATCAGCACAACTGTCTTCACGTTTTACAGCCTAAGAAAAAATGGTATCTTAATGGAACTAAAATTGAACCAAATGGTTTTTAAAACTTATGGACTTTTTTGAAGTTACGACACCTTACAGTGTTCATGGGATAGTTGATTTTGTCTAAAACGCAAGATTCATTATTCAACAAACAGTTTTGCTCTTTTTCCAATATTTTATTTGCCACAGTGATTTTTCTGTGTGTAGCCCTTTGGTATACCAGAAGAATATCATCCACCATATCTTTTTATACCTTCTGTATTTGCGTACTGAAATACTAGCCGATGTAGTCTAAAGCATTGCCTTGTGTACAGAGACTAATTTTCTAACTTAAGAAATTTGACACACTAGCAACTTTATGCACTCCTGCAGGTTGCACAGTGCATTTTCCTTTCATATAGTTTCTAAAAACCTATTACGGGTTACCTTTGCTAGTCGAAGTGTCATATATGTCCCAACAATTTCCACTAAATAACTATAATGAAAGACCTCTTTTTCTATGATTTTTACTAACAAATGTGTTCCGCTGCCTTTGACACATATTGTTACCAAGTAAGCTAATTCTTGACGCCTACAGGCATCTGCGATTTCAAAATATAAGGATAACCTAAAAGATACAATTTCGCTATTCTTTCTCTAAAAACAAATTTATGTAATAGATACTCATGATTTCTAGTGTTCACCAAGAAGTTATCAATATTTTCTTTATTTGAACTTAAAGGCTTCCTGGACCTATACCCCTCTCGTTTCCTCTTGGAACAATGCTTGGAAACTTACTGATATCTACTCCTTCTTTCAAATTAATTATTAAATTTAACATGGAATACTCAGGCGATAAAGAAGAAATTTTGTAACAGGTAAGTTCGGTGTGATTGTTTTTCTAAGCACCATTTCCGTTATATACCCCACAAATCTTCATACAATCTTTTCTACTTCTAAGATAAAAGTGATTCCTTTGCCTTCAAGGTACTTGCCTCTACACTACATTTTAAAATCAGGGAGAAGCTGATAACATGAGATGTCAAGAGCTTACAAACATTTCAGTTTTGCCATTCAACAAAATACAACTTCTTTTTTAATTTAATGAAAATAAATCATAGCCTACCTACTGTTTTATAATTTGAAACAGTTAATGTTTGTTTATTCATGCTTTATGCTATGTAGTACCTACTTGCAGAAGCTGCTATCTTCTCTTCAAGTCTCCATATGACGTGTCTAAATGTAAGTCCTTTTACATTTTCTAATCACCTGAAACAAATTTAGCTTTTATTTTCATGTTAAGTTGGGCTTATTAACAGTGGACTTAAGAAATAAATTTTAATTTTAGCGAAATGATTTACTCTTTTCCAAAACGCAACACGCCTGTTTGTTTCTATTTTTATCAGCTAATTGCACAAATTGAGAAAGAAACCGAAGAATAACTGAATTTTCGTCTACTACATACCCTACCGTTGCCATTAAGCAAAAAAAGCTACGGTTGAGACTTACACGTGTTGTTAGCGACCGGATCGTGATCGTTCAAGACTGATTGTCGATAGCTAACAGCCGTATCCGAATGATTGTGAAGGGATATTTACATCCCTAAGGAGAACAAGAAGATCAGCCGCTTGCATCGCATTCAGCATACAATGAGTAGACTAAAATTTTCGCAATTTAACGAAACGCACAAAACTTCCAACTTGTTCTGAATTTTCTAATGTTAATAATGTTTGTGTTTACTTTTTGTTTTCCACAATAGCTGCAAAAAGGTACAATACAAATACAAATATAAACGCGTCTACCTTGCATATCTGGTTATGGTCATCTTTGGTTAAAAACTTTTCAGGTCTGGTAAAATGACAAAGTGGAAGTAAAAGATAATTTGGAATCAAAAGAAAGATGTATGGATATATCATCTAGGGAATCAACTTTCATATTGACCGGTTCTGTTCTGATATTATTTAGTTCTAATAAATTGACAGAGTTAGATACTAGCCATAAGGGTTAGGCTTTTTAGAGTCATTTTAAAAGAGTCCAAAAAATTAATTTTCTGTCAAAACACCTAACATAGAAAATAACTATTAAAGCTTCTAAAGTTTAAATTCTAACAGATAAACATTCTTAACTTAATACTGTTAATAAAGAGAAATCTGGCTATAATTTCTTCATCAAACGATGAAAATTTTTTCAAACAATGGGAACTGCGGTCTCCACAGTAAATAAAAATGATACTTTGAAATACTCAAACTTTGTAAGACACTATCTTTGTAGATAGCACCAAACACGTATTTATTTATAAAAAAGTTTCTGAGGATGAAGTCTCATGAGTAACCACAATAAAAACTTGTGTCTGGGATTCTACCATGTACTACTACGGATACAAATGGCTAGAAGTCAGGTGGACACCATATAAGTATTCAATCAAACATTAAATCTGTTTCGCAACATTCCTTTAGTAAATATTCCAAGCATAAGCTAAGCATATTTAAAAGAAAAAACGGGTAAATAAGCAGTTAGTACAGACTAAAACGAAATCAACTCTAAAATAAGATTGGTTAACGGCAAAAATAACTGAGAAACAATAAAAACGAACTAGAGTATGGAAACCCAAAGATTGAAATTGTGAAATATAAACAGAATTTTCTTAATCAGGAATTTATAGTCGAGTAGTCAGGTGTTTTTGATAGAAGTAATTGGGAAAAAATGGGAGAAAGCTAGAAACAGTTTCAGTAGCTTTATTTAACCTACTGTTATAATGTTTAATTTCCTCCTTTCTTCCAAGGTGATCTTAAACCGCCACATGTGAAAATGGTGACAAGAATTGTGGGTTTTTGCAGAGATCTCGTTTTAGATAGGTTTTATACAGCAATACTACCTTGGTCAGAAATTGATTAAATTAGATTCTTTTTAAACATGTGTGAATAACGCGAATAATAATTTACGCTTTAAATTATTACTGTTGGTGTTCGTGAAGCTTCAGTTTCATTGCATCATCGGAGAGCTGGTCGATCTCTTTTTCGACTTCATCTTCTGCTTCCAGTTGATGAGGTAAAATATTGACTTTGCAGTCGAAATCGGTATCATCTCATGGTCTCCAAGATCCTAACAAATTACTGAGTACCTCAGCTCGGCTTTCCGTCTCCTTTTTTAAACAATGGCATATTTATTCCTGTTTTCCAATCCTTCAGAGTCTTTCCTTTTTTGTTTTTTTGTAATAGTTTATCTTTTTCTTCTACATTTAAAATTTAATTAATTTGATCTGTCCCTGGTGCTTTTCCAAGTTTCATTTTATAGATTGTTTCTTCCAGTTTTGTTTTTGTGGTTTCTTCCCCCATATTTTCCAAGTGTTCTCTTTCTCTATTTATTCCTTTTTCGTTACCATTTTCTTTAACTATATTATTCTTATCATCTCCTTGTAATTTTTCAAAGTGCTCTTACTATCTTTTCACAATATCTTCTTCTTTTGTTAGTATTATCCCACTTTTATCTTTCACATTTTTAACATAGGCTTTTTCATTCGTTTTAAAGCGCCAAAGAATAACTTTCGGTTTTCTTGGAATTGAGTAGCAATTTTATTTCCAAAATCTATCTATGTCTTTCGTTTACTATTTTTAACTAAATTCTTTACCTTTATTTTTTCTTCTTTGTACCTATTGTAGAATTTTTGGTTACTTTCATTTACTATTCTTATGTCTGACCCCTACTTTAATTCCTCTGACCACCATACTGTTCTCTTTTTGTTATTATTTTTGATTTGTTGTTTTTATTAATCTTTTTCGTGTCTTTCACTAATTCATTACCATTTCCATTAGTCTGTCGACTTTATCGGCTTTCTTTTTCTCTTTTTGTGGGTACCTTATCCATTACTAAAATTATTGAAAATGGATCTACAATACCCCCTTCGCAATAATTCCAAATGACTGAAAGAAGAAAGAAATCATTTGCAGTAGTCGGGAGAAAGTGCCCTTACATTTTTTGGCAAAAAGATCGCCTCAAGAACAAAAAAGCAGGAATTATGCTTTGTCTTAGTCTAAATTCTATGGCAGCCGATTGTACCCTTTCCTTTCTTATTAAAATTGGATAAAGCTATACCTGTTTAAATTTCTACAGAAACTTCATTAGTAGTGAGATCAGGCTTATATCTATACAAAGCTAACACAGGGATCCATCTAAAAGAGATTTCATGTGAATTTCATTTAAGTTGGGACCAATCGCCTTGGTCCATATGTGCTCAGGCCAACCGCAATATTCTTCATAAAGTGATAAAAAACATTTTTCATTTTTAAAAAGTTTAAAAATTACGCTTTAGAATTTTAGATGAAGGGAACTCACAGTTTTTTGCATTTTGGTTCTTTTGAAGTGAACGTTAATTTTATGAAATATTACGACCATGCCAATACGAGGGTGGTCTGAAAAGTTTCCGACCTAACAAAGATACAAGACATTTTTTCTGAAAATTTGTTTTTATTTTTCAACATAGTCTCCTTGTAACTCCACACACTTCTCCCAGCGGTGCTCCCATCTCTGTAACCCGTCCAAATAGTACTCGGCATTTTTCTCTGCAAAATAATTGTTCACGAAGGTGATTGCCTCTTCATTTGACGAAAATCTTTGTCCTCCGAGCGCAGTTTTTAGATGAGGGAACAAAAAGAAGTCGCTTGGGGCTAGATCTGGTGAGTAAGGCGGATGGTCAAGCAGTTCAAACCGTAATTCGTGGATTTTCGCCATGGCAACCGCTGAGGTGTGAGACGGTGCGTTGTCTTGGTGAAACAGGATTTTCTTTTTCTGCAAATGTGGCCGTTTTTTCTCAAGTTCTGCCTTCAACTTGTCAAGTATTGATGCATAGTATGCTCCTGTAATGGGTTTTCCTTTTTGAAGATAATCGATTAAAATAACTCTATGACTATCCCAAAAAACAGTCGCCATCACTTTCCCAGCCGAAAAAACAGTTTTTGCTTTTTTTGGAGCCGGTTCCCCCTTTGCAGTCTACTGTTTGGACTGTATTTTTGTTTCGGGCGTATAATGGTGTATCCAAGTTTCATCTACAGTAATTAATCGGCGCCAAAACTCGAATTTATTTCGCCTAAACTGCGCCAAAAGAGCGTTGGAAATATTCATTCGAACACGTTTTTGGTCTAACGTGAGCAAACGCGGCACCCAACGCGCGGACAGCTTTCTCATGCCTAAATGTTGATTTAATATGTGACAAACACGTTCTTTGGACATGTTCATAACCTCTGCTATCTCTCTTACTTTAATTCGGCGGTCGTCTAGCACCATTTGGTGAACTTTGGCGATGTTTTCGTCGGTAGTTGCAGTTTTTGGACGTCCCGAACGTTCATCGCCTCCCAAGCTCTTACGGCCACGTTTAAATTCAGCAGCCCAAACTTTCACTGTGGTAAATGATGGTGCAGAGTCCCCATACACAGAATCCAACTTATCTTTTATTTGCGAAGGCGTATTGCCTTTCAAAAACAAATATTTAATGACAGCTCGATACTCGATTTTGTCCATTTTCACAAAAAAACTCACATCAACTCACTCAAACGACTGTTACATAAAAACTGCGCGTCCAAAATGGCTGAAATTTTGGTGAGTAACTGTCAACAGATGAACAACGAAATTCAGTAGCTTTTATTTACGAGTGCTGCCATCTTCACGTTGAGGTCGGAAACTTTTCAGACCACCCTCGTACATGCTTGCAAAGTCGTCGATACTTGGCTCTCATCTCCAATATAGAGGTTTGTGTCATTACTAACCGCTAGATAGACTGAAGTAGTATTATAGTATAGAGTGAAAACGCATAGGAAAACATAAGAACGCGACCTTTACCATCATTATCATCATCATGTTTATTGTCAATAATTCTGGCGAAGCAGTAATTTTATGACCTGTTTGAAATTCTTCTATAGCTCAGTAGCTAGGTTGGTAGATGGAACTGAACGCTGTGGTGATTGTGGAGATAGACATGGATAGTGTTGGTAGATGGAGGGCAACGGTAGTTCTGAAGGTGTTAAAGTTGCAACGACAACTAAAGAAGATTGAATAAGAACGTAGAATAACAATAAAAGAATCTTGGAATGGAGTTACAAAGTGATGGTAGACGATTTCTGATTATGCCTAGATATTGAGTTTTGATTTTTGATGGTCTAGATGACGGAGTACAGTGGATTTATTTGAATGTAGATAATGATTGTTGGTGTCGCGGCTCGGTCAAACTTTTGAAACTTATGATGACTGTCGAACTTGTTAAACCCGAAGCGCACGAAACTGACTAAGGTAGAGTGGTCGCAATCTGTGACGAATTTCTAGATTTTGGGGATGCAGACCAATCTGGATAGAGTGGAAAAATAGCTAAATAAAATTAAAACGCTAATATTTTTTTTATTAAAAAAGTCTCATTTGTGGTAAAGCTTAAGAGCATGCAAAATTTGAGAAGTGCCTTCCGAATTAGACTCTAGACTATTGCACCTGCCTTTCATAGATTTCAGTCAATAGAGTCTTAGCGTTTTGCTAACTGCATTCATTCATTACTGCCGTGGAGGGGCTTCACCACCTAAAGGCCTTCTATCAAAGATTTTTTCTTTTGTTGGAAACTTCTTTTTGGAAGATAGTAATTTCAGACACGATCGCGTATTTCCATAGTTACTTTTGTGTTGTTACAGTTATTCAAGTTTTTTTTCTTTACTAGAAGGTAAACCGATACATTTCTATAAAACGACATTAAAAAGGTAT
Organism: Ignelater luminosus; assembly: GCA_011009095.1. Taxonomy (NCBI): domain Eukaryota; kingdom Metazoa; phylum Arthropoda; class Insecta; order Coleoptera; family Elateridae; genus Ignelater; species Ignelater luminosus. The sequence continues at coordinate 172,842 of VTPC01089972.1, forward strand.
TTTGAAAATACTTTTTCTGCCTCTGCAATATCCTTGTTGTTTCATCTTGAATCTTAGAAGTAAAAGCGCTATAATTGTTTTTGTTAGTCCATAATAGCTCTTACTGAAAATTGCTAGTTTTAATGTTGACAATTTTATTGCTTTATCCTTTGATAGTCATTCACTAAACCCACGCTATGACTAACTTCTATTAAGTTCCAAGGATGTATAAAAAATGCAATTTTTCCCTTTGTTTAAAGAAGAATATTTTATTGCTGCCATCAAGGAGGTTAGTTAATGTGCCATCTACGTAAAGTAAACGCTCCTATAAATAATGTATAGTATAAATAAGGAAGAATTGTCAGTTTCATGGTTATTATTAAGGTATAAAACGAGTGAATACTCTATTTTTCGCATATAAATTAGCGTATAATTTACGTTACGAGCTATTAAAATGAATAAAGCCATCTGCAGAAAACTATGTTGCATATGTGCCAAGGATTTTCCCTGAAGATAACTTTAAAATAATGTGCCCTAATAGAAATATATTCAGACATTCTAATTATAATTTGCTTTAATGCTTATACCTACTAGTACACGGTATAATTAATTCATTTAAACCTGGTTATTAATACATTTTCCTTATCTTTTCAGTCACTGGTAGGATGAATCTGCGTAAAGTGTTAGTTTCTAACTGTATTTTAATAAATTTAACAATACAGGATTTAAATAATCGTTATAATTCTAATTGATGCAAATTGTTAAGGAAAAAAGCCAACATGGAGAATACAATGAGTGTTAAAAGTATGCATCAGCTAAAACACTACAATCTGAGAACCGGTAATAAATAAGTTATTATGATCATGGAAATAGTATGTCTTAATTTAATTCAAGTTCTTCTTTAGGTCAGAATTTTTATTATTATTTATGTTTGTTGTAACAATATACCCATTTTAAATTTGTAACGCCCTCCTTTTTAATACACGCGATAAACTACTTTAAAACGAAAATTTGTACGCATTTTAACTCGTTTCATTCGCGGTAGCAACTTTCTCGGAGTTATTACGTTCTCACGATAGGTTTGAAAAATATCGAGTATTACAATAGTGTTTGTAAATGGAATGAAAAAAAAGTTACAAGCAGTAATAAAAGAGGATGTGGTTTATACTGTCATTATAATCGAAATTGTATTTACTTGGTATTATTCGCGATTGCTTCATTATTATGTGTTGCACGAATGTAGAAAAAAAGGGATAAATAGAAACTATTAATGATGATTGGAAAAATAAAAGTTATTTCTATAATTTTAATAGCAATAATAAAATACTTTAAATCTACTTATCACATTTCAATAAATCAATGCAGGAAAACTGTAATAACAGTATAAACTAATCATCTCTAGCAATCTTACTGTACAATACACACATATTAATCTACTATAGACGTTACCGCAAAGATCACTGGAGCATAAAAATCCTGTTTATTATTATATACTTCGCTAATATAATTACTGTTCTCTATACTCTCATATAAACTTAACACCCAATTATTTTGCATCGTAAATCAATCGCCAAATTTTGATTTCAAACCATATATGATTGATTGCAAATACTTTCTCACCATCGAGAAAGTAATAAATAATAAAACTCACGCACGCACACCGCAAATATTAGACCATCGAAAGTTGATATCATCACAAAAATAATATTCAATAGTACATTCACTTTTTCTGTACGCATTTGGTTTTCTTGTTCGTGATTCACCAGTCAGTAGGTTACAACATATCCTGAAGGCTGGCTGAATTCCATAGCTCAAGAAAAGAGACCTTTTGTATTTTAGTTTTACTTCTTTTTGCTGCTAATAATAATAATCAAATTCGAGTACTTGACCCTGTCAAAAACCACATTAACTTTAAAACTGCCTAAAAATTATTCGTTGTTGCAATACAGTGTTTTAAATTAATAGGCTTTTTTAATTTTTATTATAATTAAATCGCATTAGTAGCAATTTATCTTGATTGCTAAACTTGAATCTGTTGCACCATTAATATCTTCTTTGATTATTAAAATGCATATCTTACCTACTTTAATAAAACAATTTTTGCTCATTTTGGAAGCTCAAAGTTGATTAGGTGGTAAAAGTAAATCGAAATAGTTTCACAATTGTTACCCAATCAGTTCAATCAGTAGTTGTAGGGCAGAATAGCATTTGACTTTTGTTTATTATTATAAGATTAGCAAGTAACCAATGTTGGTTTTCGCGGATATCTCGTTTGCTATTGGTCGGACACTAATATATTATTGTTATTATGAAAATTGTGGATCAGGCAATTTAAAAAAAACGTTTGGCGCATTTCTTACATAGGAGCAACCGTTCTTATGCTATACGGCTCAAAAGTCCAAAAATATAAAGAAATTAGCTGCGGAAAAATTCCGGGCCAGTCGAAAAAAGTAAAGGTCTGTGTCAAAATTCAGCTGTTCCGTGTTTCTCCGCAGATAACTTCTTATATTCCTGGGCTACTGATAGATGGATTACCCCAATTTTCATTAAAAGTAGCCCCCTTTAGTCATTGTAGCAATGTACAGGGTGCATCAAATTAGTCATCACTATGGATTATCTGGCTTAGTGTTGGCGAAAACGAAACACAGCTTTTTTGCCTGCAATATTTAGAAAGCAGGCCATGATATTAGATTTGTAATCACATTTGATTTCAAGATAAAAAAGTAGCCTATGGCCAGAAAAACCTTTTTTTGCTATTACCAGTACCTAAGCGGAAAACGAACTTGCGGTTTGTAGAGGTACTTGCGGCTGCACCTTTATTCCGCGGTAAAAATATGCTAGTCTGAGACAATACTAATAAGGAAACATCGCATAATGACAACCAATTTTATCTGCTTTGTATACTTCACCTTATTGTAGAGAAACGGTTCTATTTACACTCACATCAAAATTTTTGCACATTTCAATATAATCCCTTTGTCTACATCAGGAATATGAACACGGCCTCTACGACTATACCGCACAACGCAGATGCATCGCGCATTTGGCACTCTTGGGTTCCACAAGATTCCACCCGCCACCCTAAATACGTTGTTAGATGTATGTATAATGTACCACTGGGAACTTTTCCCTAATATTTCCAGATTTTATCAATTCTCTAGGTCGCTGGATACCCTGTTAAATTAAGCAATTGAGAAAAGTAAGGGCGGAGGAATTCACATTTGTAGCTAAAATGAGTTTGACAGCAGAAGGCAGAAACTCAGATGAGAAGCGGTCTTGAAGAAATTCTCAAAGAAAACTGACTTCTTTACTTTTTTAGTACATGGCGGTTTTTCTGTTTATTAATCAAGAACAATTTAAAAAGAAGAATGTAAATTTGCTTCCATCATACATAAGATCTTAAAAGCCAAACCAAAATTCTCGCTGAAAGTGACTAATGATGACCTTTCATATTGACTACTAATTTCTAAGGTTAATTGCTTAAAAGATAAAGATTACCTTTAAATATCTACAACAAGCTACTAAATTATATTCTTGTTACATTTTCAAATCAACTTACTTTCATTTTCAATACTGTATAAACTTGTAGGTACTCTTAACCAGTGAATAAAAAATTGAAACAAAATTTACGCAATTTAACTATAGTTAGTAAATGCCTTATAGGCAAGTTATTTCAGGCATTGAAAGCTTTTTCAAGTGAATTTAGTATTTATTTCTTTGTAACAAGTTAATCTTGCTGTTACACCAAGAAATGGTTGCATAGTAAATTTTAACCAAATAGCTGCGTGTGTATGTTAGATACATTGAAATGCCGTCAAAGGCGACAGGTTGTGCCACAGTTGTACTCCTCTTCGGCCAAATTGATCATTATGGGGAGCGAATGAAGGTAAGAAGAAAGGGAAGATGGGAAACAGTAAATCGAGCTAAATGATACGGATCGCCAATGGCTGGAATTGGTCTATGGGTCGCTAGAGTCCGTAAGTAAAGAGATCGCTCATAGGTTTAAAACGGTGAAAGCAGTCGGTTT
>VTPC01089972.1:181847-200408 GCA_011009095.1 Ignelater luminosus
CCAAACAATAATTACTCTATAGAGTCGTTTAGAGCCTTGCACAAACAAAAATCGGCAGACCCAGTCCCACCGAGGACAAACTTGGTAACTTTATGATTAACCTGGAAATATCGACAAGCCCAAAGCGACCTAGCCCAACAGGCTCGAGAGGCCCAAACGCCCAAGGAATTCGAAGAGAGTCAAAACGTCCTACGGGATCAAGCGATCCCAACGGTCCGACAAGTCTGCTCGATCTGATAGTGTTAATTCAATTTCTAGCTTCAGGCCGAGCAGGAAAGTAAAGCACGGTGACTTTCCTTCTTGTGGCATGTGTACACTGTAAAAGCATGAAGATATTCTCATTGTATGCATTAAAGAAATATAATTACAGTACTACGATTAGTGAAAATGCTTTAGGCTTTTCTCTTTCCATTTGTTCTTTCTTGTAATTTTTTTATATTAGCTGATTCTGTTCTTTTTTTCCTTCTTTTATTTTTACTGCTAACGTATTCCTTTGTTCTCGTCTTTTAGTTTTCAGTTTTTTTATATGTCTCTGTTTGTGCTGTATTTTTCTATTTTTTCTTTTTTTCTTTCCTTATTGCAGATCCATTCCTTTCCGTCTACAGTGAGTAGATATTCCATTTCTACATCTTTCTATTTATTCCTTTCTTTTATTGCTATTTGTTTTAGTTTGAGTTGTATTGCATGATCTTTATAACTTTATAGCATATTCATCCTGAACTCTAATTTTTATTTTCTGCTTCACATCATTTGCTGAATATCAATTGGAATTTCGTGAGGCTTGGCAAAACCCTGCTCGCTATTTAAAAATGCTCTAATGGATTTAATGACCTTTTTTTTGATTTAGTCTGATATTATTAAGAATATTATAAATTTGATGTCCAGATGGTTTAACTGGGGAGTTCTTCGTGTTTTTGTTGGCGATTTTACTGGAATGTTTCGTTTCTCTCATGATTATAACATCTGAATGGTTTCTGTGAAGAATCTCGAGCAGTCAAAACCTAACAGTTGCCGAAACGATGTTTTTGCTTCTGGCTTGTCGTAAAGTGGTTTAATGTTTGTTGTAATTATATGAATAGGCCAGCTTCCCTTAACATAACGTTTAACTTTCTTTAATGCAACTTAACTACGTTGTGTGTTGCTTCTTAAGATATCATTTGGTTCAATAATCTGAGTATATGAGTTAAAGAATACAAGAGGAAATGTGTTTTATTACATTTATTACAGCGACTCCTTTTCAAATATAGTACCCTGGCTGTATTATTTAGGTACACATCATTTAATATAAAATATTGCAGGCATAATTAATTTTTTATCTGAACCCTTTCAATAGATAAAATTTATTTCATGAAAGAACTTTATTTTACAACACCAGCTTCTTATATAAGTAGAAAGTTTTCGTTTTCTAGAATTAATTTTAGAATATGCAAATGAAACAATTAAGATAAAATATTTTAAGAAGCAAAATTAATTATTATGTTAATTTTCTAATTGTTTAATCTTTTCAGGGCGAAAGGATCCATCACCGTTTAAAATTCGAACCATCAATTTACGCCTACGATCAAGATCTGGCAATAGACGCGCCGATTCGTTATGACATCCTTGCTGGAAACGATCGTCACTTATTTTATTTAGACCACGTAAACGGTTCGCTATTTCTAGAAAGGGAAATTGATTTAGATTCTGAAAGAGCTCTACCTGGAAACACGTTCGTGTTACAAATACAGGCATCTCAAGTAGATAATCCTTTAAAGACCGGAGTGGCCCGTGTGGAAATTGAAGTTACTGATTTAAATGATAACCTACCGGAATTCGAGGTCGATTTTTATAACATAAGCATTGTTGAGAACTTGCCAAATGGCTTTAGTGTTCTGCAAATTGTTGCTACAGACCAAGATCAGGGCGATAATAGCGAGTTTACTTATGAGCTGGAAGATAAAAGTGAAGCGTTTAGACTTGATTCGAGAACTGGATGGTTAACGGTGAGTACTGTATTTTCCTTTCTTAAAATGTATTTAATACCGTTTTGATTTTAAAAAATAGGTTAAAGATCATACGGTACTAGATAGAGAAAAAAGGACAACTATTACAATGAGAGTTTATGCAAAAGAGAAAACAGCTAGTGTGGTCACAAATAAGATAGGAACATCCTCGGTGTCGGTGGAAGTAACACTTTTGGATGCTAACGATAACAATCCAACATTCATACCGAACAATGTGTATGAATTTGTAACCACAACAAGTGGAAAAGTAGGAGAAGTAATCGGACAAGTTCATGCTATCGATCCTGATTTAGGAAGAAATGGTTTGGTTTCTTATTCAATACAAAAGGCTGCTAATAACACGTCAATGTTTAAACTTGATGGAAGGACGGGACAAATTTTCATTAATGAGGCGACTTTAGTAGAAGGACAGTATACATTACTGGTAGAAGCTACTGATCAACCAATTAATCCTAGCGAAAGAAGGTTTTCTTTAGCTGTGGTTACCGTTAATATTAAAAGCACCATTGGGGGTAAAGTCTAATTCTAACTATTGTTTTTTAGATTCTAACACAAACAAAATTTTTAGATTCAAATAGAGACCTTCCTGAATTCATAGGAGCGCCTTATGAATTCTGGGTCGGTGGTAATGTGGAAGTAGGAACCAGTGTAGGTCAGATACGCATAACGGAAACAACAGATAGGAGACATATGATGTACGACCTGCTACACAGTTATCACGAAGGAGGTAACTTAAATGATAGAAGAATTGTCTCAAATAATAATTGTTTTGGTTTTCAGTTCCGTTCGCAGTTGAAGAGAAGTCTGGTACCATTACAGTAGTGGATGAATTAGAAAAATATGCAAGACCAGTTTATGATTTTGAAGCTGTTGTTACAAATGAAAGAGATATGTCAATAGTGACAAACTTAACTATTCACGTAGTTAATCCACAAGACGAAAGAAAGATTCTCATGAAGTAAGTCTTTGATTTTCTAAACAATCTTTAGGAAGATCCTAACAATTATTTTATTCGTAGGGGCACAGGATCAAAACCAATAGAATTCCATGTTAAAGAAAATAAGGTTGGAATCCTAATAGGAAGACTGATGTATCAAAACGCCACAATGAATTCCCTCAAATTTTCGATAGCAAATCAGCGTGATGTGACCGATCATATTTCCATATCTCCAGATGGTTCTCTTTATACACAAAAGGCTCTTGATAGAGAAAAACGAGATACATACAGGCTGACCATTATTGCTGAATATACAAGAGGTTTTGTTACCGGTACTGGTATCTATCAGGTCACTGTATATGTTGACGACGAAAATGATAATTCCCCCACTTTTGAACATGAATCTTACGAGGGCAAAATACCTGAAAATTGCAAATCAGGCACTGAAGTCGAATTGAATTACCCTATAATTGCTAAAGATCTTGATATCGGTGTAAATGGACAAATAACGCTGACTATTCTTGGTGATGGAAGTGAAATGTTCCGCTTAGACAGAAAATCGGGAAGGGTGTATTTCCAGGGTGCTAATTTCAAGTTAGACAGAGAAGACAAACCTATATACAATTTAAAAATGGTGGCGAAAGATAAAGGAGGTCTATCTGGAGAAGCGCAACTAACTATTAAAGTTGAAGATGAAAATGATAATCCACCAATGTTTACTCAGATGATTATACTACCAGATCAAGGTGTTGAAGTAATGGAATATGATGAGACGAAAAGTAACATCGAGTTGTTCCAAGAGCACAGAACTAACACTTCAGCTGGCGTGTACACTTTAACGCAATCTCATGTCAAATCCAAAGGAATCTTTAAAAATCGCATGTCACCACTTCTATCAATCCCTGAAGACGTACCTGTCGGTACTCCAATCTTCAGATTGATCGCTGAAGATTTGGACCTTGACGATAACGCAGTTATCAAGTACGAGATGTCTTCAGAAACCTACATTCCAAATGTTGTGCTTACTGCAGATCCTTTCCATGTTGCGCAATATTTTATGGTACATCCAAATAGTGGAGAAGTAGCAATAGCGAGAATATTACCACCCGAGTCAGAATTTCGTCTAAATCTGTCAGCTGTTGATAGTGGTGGCTTAAAAGATAATATCACCGTTAGGGTCAACATAAGAGACGTTAACGATCATCCTCCAATCTTTGTAAAATCTTGGTACAATTTCGATACTGAAGAGTCTTCGTATTCAAGGAAATTCTTAGGAAAGATTGAAACAACAGATGCTGATTTTGGTTCTAATGCTAACGTGTCGTATCGCATTCAATCTCGTGATAATGAAGATCTTCCTTTTGTAATATCAGAATTTAGTGGCGTTTTAAGCACAAATGGTGAATTAGATAGAGAGGTCAGAGATAAATATTCTTTCATGGTCATAGCATCTGATAATCCCAAAAGTGGGAACAGGTTATCTAGCTCTGTCAACGTTGAGGTTAACATTCTGGACTTAAATGATAACGCGCCTGTATTTTATGGATACGACGATATCGTTCAGTATCGCTTGCAAGAAAACGAAAAACATCCAGGGCATGCATTTGCAGAATATATTCAGATCCCTGTTTATTATGCAAATGCCGCCGAGAATGCCCCTGCAGGGACGCCGATAACAAAAGTATTTGCTAACGATTCTGATTTTAGTGGAAATGGAAATGGATTGCTGCTATTTAATATTCCTCACAGGAAAAACAAACCGAATTTGTTTGCTGTAGACTCTAAAGAAGGAGTAGTGACCGTTTTAGGAAAATTAGATTTTGAGAAACAGAAAACCTATAATGTTACTGTCGTGGCTTCTGATTTAGGATCTCCCAGTTTAAGTTCAATGGCTTTAGTTTCAGTACATGTGATTGATGTGCCAGAAGATATGAAAAATGTCGATCAACCAATATTTACTCATAGATACTATGAAGTTGAAGTTGAAGAAAATGTTCCAGTGCCTTTGAAATTGTTATCTCTTAATGTAACAGAAGCTTATAGAGGACACAGACTAAGATACAGTATAGTAGCTGATAAAAATAGTATTATCAGACGTACTTTTAAAATAGACCCAAGAAATGGTACAATCTTTATTATTGAAAGTCCAGATAGAGAGAGAAGATCCAATTATGAGTTGATAATACGTTTAGATGAATATAAAGTTGGTAGAGATATGACTGTGATGGTTTATCCAGTTACCAATGAAAGATTGGGAGATTTAGGTAGTTAAAATCTCTTTTTTAGTTGTTTCTAAATCTAATTAGTTTATTTCAGGTTTAAATGAAGTTAAAGTAGTTGTGAGAGTCACAGATATTAACGATAATGTGCCAAGATTTACTATTACTGGAAGACCTATTATAGCAGCCATCCCTACCAGCGCTAATTACGGATATCAAATCGTTCGACTTCAGGTACTTAAAAGTTAAAATATTCCTGTAAAGAAATAATGTTTCCTCTATTTTCTTTCCAGGCTAAAGATCCCGATTTAGGTTTGAATGGTGAAGTTCGCTACCAAATCCTAGGGCGCGCCGACGAAGAATCCCGCCGTTTCACTATCGATTCGATAACGGGACAAGTACGTGCAATAGCGAGCTTTACGAAAGATGCCGGCCGAGTGTATGGATTCGATGTTAAAGCTACTGATCGCCGTGGCGCTGACGATGGAAAATCGGCAATAGCAAATGTATTCGTAAGTACTCTACCGAAACTCTTCAAAATTCATGAGAAAATCGATTAGATGTAGCAATTGGAACGCACACACTAGCAGAATACACGCACAAAAAAGTCTTTCTATTCAACAGGTGTACGTGTTGGATGATCAAAAGCAGCTTATTATGGTTGTGGGATCGAAGCCTATTGAAGTTGAACGAAGTATGGAAAATATTACAACGTTAGTTTGTATTTTAAAAATTCTGGTTACATTTTCTTTTTGATTTTTTTAAATTTTATAGGATTCTTTACAATGTTACTGGATATGATATTCGTGTTAGAAAGCTTGAACCGCATGCAGACAGAAATCAATTGGATAACAGCGCGTAAGTATTAAAAAGAGATGGTAAACTCTAAACGATTTTTGTTTGGAAAATTGAATAAGTTTTGAGATAACTGTTTATTACATGAGTGTAGCAACTTCAAATTATTGTAGTGTAAACGGTTTACGTTATTAGGGTTTCTATGAACTTCATAAAGTAATTGTGAGTCATATTAACTAGTACATTTTATTACACTCATTTCTACCTACGTAACGCAGTTGTTAAGAATTTTAATCTTTATAGCGTAATATGCTGTACTTTTTTAGAAAACACGTTGCATTTATCAATTCATTTTTCTTAATTGCATTCAACTTCAATTTTTTTATTGTTGAATCGGTTTGTGTAGAAATAAAAAATTTAGTGTACAGAACAGATTTATATAGTACAGAAGGTCCTTCTTTCAATGATAAGAAGTAACTGAAATTTTGCAAGCAATCTCGAAATCAGATATCAAGAAAGATTAAAATGAGCAGCTTTTAAGCTTCCACCCTAGACAAATAGGTTTTAATCTTGTCCGTGGTAGCTTTAAATATCCCACAAAACCCAAGTAATTACTTCCAAGTAAGTGCGTTGTTACTCAGTATTAATTGATCTGGTTGATAACTTATCCCAAACCCTGAAAAATAGAGGAAGTGCGAATAAATAACTTCTGTTATGGTACCACACTAGCAGACTGTGCATAGCATTTATCAATATTAATGGACAGGTGGCGTTGCTTGAGAAACTGGCAAACAAGGTCAAAACGCCTGTTCTCTAAGACCGTCATTAATTAACACAAGTTCCATAGGAAACGGCAGTACAACAACCCTGGTACGAATCAAGAATGTATTTAGAAGAAGTGGAATAAATATCGAATCGGTATCAAGAAATATATTTAGTGTAAAATCAAAAACTTCACGAAGGTCGATAGTGACTACCTTAGAAGGTTTTATACCATGGCGGTATCTTTTAATGACGCACTAGAGAAGAGTATTATTAAATAAACAGCTGCCAAATTTGATAAAACCTGCCTGTAGATAATTCAAAGGAAGCAAAGCGCTTAGCTAAGATCTTATGAAAGGCTTTAGCAAAAATAAACATGACCGTTATTGATCGCCAATTTTTAACGTTAACAGTATCTTCCTTTCTGGGAATAAAGACCTCCCTATAGTCTTAAACAAACTGAAAATGCAGCTTATTCTCTTCGGGCGTTCGGTCTTGTCAGACCTGTTGGCTCTTCAGGCTTCTCAAGCCGTTTGGGTGTCTCGGGCTGTTCAGGCTTGTCGTGTCAAGAAGTTACCGTGTTTTCTTCGGGTCGCGTCAAGTTTCTCCTCAGTCGAGCCGGGACTGGAAATTTCGGCCCGCGCAGGGCTTTAGTTCATATTGATTAGTATGATAAAGACCTGAAATGTTGGTAATTGATTATCTCATCAAGAACACTGAAAATAGCCTCAAAAGCGTTTTCAATGGTAAGGGAGCGGCATAGCTTTAAGGAACCGAATCGTCAAGATCATTGACCTTATACATTTGTCAACCTCTCATATATTTGAAGTCTATATTAAGTTTTCTACCTTGATATTTCGTAATTATTTCTTTTTGTAGGACGTGGGATATTACGTTCACAAGAACCAAACTTGTTAGGGAGACGGTCAGGGTTGGCTCAAAGCATGTAGGCGTCCTTAAGCAACAAAGCGTTTTTTGCATCTTTGCATCTTTGCACCTTGCACCTTTGCTTTTTCCGCTACATTATATCTTCACTGGCACCCATCAGGAGGGTATCTCGGGCTAGATACAGGAACTTAGAGAATGCCCTTCGAATTTCACTCCGAATCATGAGAATCCCTTTCGGACTACATGCAATCTACTTTCGCGCCACTTAACAAGTAGTAATCTTAGGCTGCGCATAACGTTTTGACTAAATTCTGGATTGGATAACCTCAATACTATTTCCAGAAGATGAGATATGGCGCAGCTATTCATGAATTCCAACAGAAGTAGATCTCAAAGAAGAAATTTTTTTTCTGATCTGAAAATCACTTGAACCTTTTGGATTTTGAAATTTCTATTCATTTAACGTCACTTTTGTTTTAACAGATACAAACTAAAAACACACCTATGTTGACTATAGAATGTGTTGTTCTCTGGCCCACAAGAAATGAGAATAGATACTTTTTCAGTATTTTGTTTCAAGAGTTCTTTAAACTGATAACCAAAACCAATTTAGTAAGATCCAATAAGATGCTTTCTTTGATCAGCTAATACAAAATATCACAAAATGCTTTTTCTGTTTTTATAAACTCAAATGAACGTATCCTTCGTCTTACTATGTCTGTTTGGATAAAATGAAAAAAGCCTTCGCAAATGCTTGCATATTAGCATCTTCTTCTTGAAACCTTCCTGACTTGAAAGGAAGCATACAGGTGCCATGTGCCATTAAGGTTTGGTACAAGGAGTTAGCAAATTCATGACTGCCATTTACAACCAATAATGAATAATTTGGGGCTACTTCTCGTCTTTCAGTTTTAATTGTTTGATTCGCATCGACTTAAGTATAGCTTAAAAGGTTTTGTAGCAATGGGGCACTATCTTACAGTATCAAGATCATGTGCTGTTATTTCATTATGGTAGTGATTCTTGGGTTCAAAATGGGGATTGAGCTCTCAAACTAGCTTACATTTAACTAACTTCTGAACACTAAGTCAGCTAATTCCACTTCTAAATTTTTTTCACAGATGAGATACTTGGACTACATAAGATGTCCCAAATCGACTTGCAGAAAAAAATGAAAAAATCTTTCGTATTGCATATGATTATTTTTTATCATGATTCAAATGGTTCCAGTTCGAGTGCGATACAAAATTCTGTCCGAAAAGCCTAACTGGTCGGAAGAAGAGAACTGGCCTGAAGAAAATCCAACTAAATTGAAAAACCCGAATACCCTGAAAGGTTCAACCGATTCAAATTGTTCCACAGACTCAAAAGGCTTGATGGGTTTGAATGATCCAGAAAAGCCAATACGGGTCTAAGAAGACCAAGATATTCTAAAACTCGATCTGTATCTGAACTTAAGCAAAGATTTTTTCCAGGGTAATCTACCAGGGTTATTTGTCTTCTGAAGAATAATCAGAAACAACTACTGAATCATAAAATACATATAATGCAAACTGGATCTGAACTGAACTTTATCATAAACTGTTAAGAGCAACAACGGACAATTTTTCAATGGTTACTTAATGCTGAAAGACAAGTTTGTTATAAAAGAGCCTTTGATCAAATCGTTTGTTTTCTTCGACAATAACATCTTTAAAACCACAGCTTCTACTAACTGCTTTTAGTGCTTGAAAGAACTGATCAACGGTTTTCCATCGCCAAGAAGGCTGTTGCCCCCTCTTCCATTTGAGATATGCGGATTTTTTCCTTAACACGTAAAATGCCGCTCTAAACAAGTACTAATGGCCACATGTCTTCTTTCACTACCTGAATTGCATATAGGTCTATATTGAACACGGACGTGTACGTTTTTACTGTACAGGCCACGGTAGACAACTATTGCCCACCAAGCCTGATGGTCCTTGTTTACATAATGTTTCTGAGAAAAAAAATTCTTGGACCTTGGTGCTCGAAATCAAGGAATCTGAACAGAGAGACTGTATTTGGGGGTACCTTGCCATTGTTTTGATATGATCAAAGTTGAGTTCGGCTAAAAGCATGCAGTGAGGCCTTTTGCGAAATACCAAAACTCTGTTTGCGGTGTTTATTTCCGTAGTAGTAAGAAATTTTTACTATTCTGTGGTGGCTGAAAAATTTTTAAATCTGAACAGAAAAAAATGTACAGTAAAAACAAGGAAAGTAAGGAAAATGAGACTTGGCATGTATACTTAGCAGAAAAGCTGGAAGCCAAGAAAAAGATACCAAGGGCTAGACTTTGTCAGAGACATTTTTGTATAAAGCAGTTTTTGTGAGATTCACAGCAGTAAACCCAAACCTCTACCATTACAAAAGCTGTAAAGAAAAACCAAGTTCCTAGTCCCCGTGTCCACCTTGTGTTCACTGCACACAGAAGCCAAGCATGCAAAATTAATTCCTGACATGTCGGGAATCTTGCACTACGTTTTCAAGCGCTTATGGATGACGGACGCGGTGCACCAAGGCTGTAAAGGAGAAAAGAGCTATTAGGTATCGATTTTCTCTCTAGTTTAGTGAATAACTTAAATAATCTGACAGTTAAATTAGGCCCTTTAAAATTCCGTCTTTAAACATATCGTGAACTAAATTATGGGAGAAAGATTCCTCCAGTTCTAAGCATTTAAGGAGGATGTTATTAGGAGAGATTCCGGTGCCTCATACCCCAATGACGAGCGGAAAAACGGAGCTAATACCATTTGGGTTTTTTCGACGCAAAGCGTCTAAAAATAGAAATAGGAGCAAACTACCAATATGAATGAGACAGATGAGTGACTTGCAAGGATCTAGGACCTTTTCAGTAGCTGGCTACGTCGCAAACTATCATTTGACATTTTCCAAATTCCATCAACTTACTATATGTTTGGTTCTATTGTATCTCAGAAGCTAGTCGACCTACTATAAAATTATGTCAGTGAGTAATATCGATTGTAATACCATAATGAAGTTAAATCCAGATTAGAAGTTTGAAGAGTCTACTGTCCAGTTACTGCTGGCAGCAGAAGAGTTCTGTCCGAGTCCGTTCCTGAGCGTTGACGTTTGCAGAGTGGTCGCCCAGAGACTTCGAACTTTAGCAACAGTGTGGCTTTTTCGAAGAAAGGAACGTTTATCCCCACGGAAGATTTTTGAAAAGACGGTGTTTCGGATGGACACGGAGGTTATTGAGCTGTTTTAAGTGAATGATTTCCAGGTCATCCTTTCGAGCAGTAAGATTAGTACAGCAGTGGCATCTACATTCGACAAAGGCATCACCAGGTCGGCTTTGATTTTGAATACACCACATCTGTAGGATTCTTTGAAAAACCAAACTTGTTGAATCATCCTGCCCATATGCTAGAAAAACCTTGGTCGTTCGAATAAAGAGTTTTTCTGCGGACAGAGCAAAGAATTTCATATTTGTCGAAGAAATGACTACACATGTTCAGAAGAGCCTAAGTTTCTCTGATTGTAAAACCAACCGAACTGAATCACGCCATCCGCATAGACTAAGGTGGATATCAAAATTGTTAATTGAGTCCTCTAAAACGAAGAATATGAGATCTTGTTTTATTCTCTTTTTTGTACGTATTCTCACAAGAAACCATGGTAAAAGTCTATGTGGGATTGTATGATTGATATATGTAAATGGCAAACATCGAGTGTATTCCAAAGTGTTACAGTCCCTTTTAATAGAAGAGTGCAGAACCGAATTAAAAGCCTTACGAAAGACACACTGCAGACTGGTGTTATACGCCAAGCAACCGTCTAGATTCGAGAAGCCAGATTGAAGACTAATATTTTATGGAAGGCCCTGACTTCCAATTGCTATTATTTGCGGTTATTCCTGCCTGCAGTAATTAATAAACAAAACGGGAAAGTCATTTCAACCAATCAACGTTGCATTGGTCGGGATCAAAAATTTAAGATTATGGGTTTGGGAGCATTAAAAGCTTTGGGCACTGTAAGGCGAGCTAAAGATTCCGGAATATGCCGTTTATAAGATAGAACATTACGGCTCGCTGCAAGACACCACACCAAGTCGCAAACTAATAAGTAGCCCATTGATATAGCACAAGTGACAATATAGAACACGGATGGGTTGACTAACCCTCCATTAAATAGTTCAAGAAGACCTTAGCAACTCGGCTTCTTTTATATTCCTTGATTATACCCAACAGCATTTTCTTAACGATCATGAAAGACTGATCCATCCTATCAAAAAAAGGCTAGTTCGGTTTGTATCAGATGATGAGATTTCTTTGCTGATCCGTTTTCTTCGGACTGTTTTCAGAAGTTCAGAAGTAGAATAATATTCTAACTTGGAAGCTAGAAGTCGTGGATCCTCTCACTTGGATATCGCATATTACTAGGTCCCATTCCTGATGGCAACAATATCTTATTGCCTGCTCTGACCATTGCGTCAAGGGTTCATGTATTTGGTTCTGTTAAAGTAGTTCATTCCTTGTTGCTCATTGACAAAGGCAAGGTATTCACGGCAAAGTAACTCATTTCTGGCACACTTGACATTTTCAGCGCGTTAGTAAACGTTATTCATAAGTTGGTCCTATTTCCCTGATACATGCCGTTGTCTCCAGATACGTTATCTAAGTTCTACATTCAGAATCACGCAATTTCAATATTTGTATGGTCACTGCTGCCTGGCTATTTTGACCAGCCGCCACCGTTAGAGTTGACGAATGCACTATGACGACTCCAAGGCCATCCTGGCAGCATCAGCTAGGAAAACGTGCGCTTTTTGAATAAATCATGGACGCCAGTACAAAGTCAGGTAGGTTTGGAATCCTAGGCCAGTATGTCTAAACATGACATAAACATAAGCCCGTTTGGAATAGAGTGAGGCATTTCTGGCAAGTTTGTCTCTAGATGAATAGTGACGATCTTGATAATAGCAATCTTCTGCAGTGACTTTAAGGTGGCTTTCCAGACTCAATCTAAGCTGAATTGAAGATTCAGAAAGTCTACTTTGTCCTCTCCTAAGGCACCATAGTTATGTCCAAGGTACTTGGATTGGTTCTCAGGTTGGATATAAATCCTCAATGTACCAATGAAAGTCGTTTCTTTATGGCAATAAACTTTGATAGGTTAATCTTTAAGTGATGAACCTCGAAGATGGCCTTACTAAGGTAAAGGAGGCTGTTAACTTCCCCGGGAGGAGAGTTTGGCATTCACAAAATAAATGTTTACCTTCATCAGAAGAATTTCAAGCTGTTATAAAGGACTTTCTTATATTTCAAAAATTTTTTTAGTTGTACCATATGCTTTGCAATATTATTTGCATCTGACGAACGGTAATTGAAGAGCACTACCTTGTTTACTAGTTGCTGGTCTCAACAGTGGTGTTTGTATGTATTAATAAGAACTTCTTCATTAATAGTTTTGTCAATACTTCCACTAATGAACTCTCCATAATGGAAGATCTTTCCCTTGAATACTATATGTGAAATGTGACATTTTCATGTATACTTTTATTTAACTGACATTGCTGTAAATTACAGTGCTTTCATATTCGCGAGAAGGGTTTATTTTTATAACCTCGTATCTCTAGAAATATCATTTCAATCATTAGAAAGAAAAACAATATAAAACATTGTTATCTCGAAACTTTGTAAAATACAAGACACTTTTGTAAATATACTAAAATAACTTTTATATTGTTTTATTTTTCAGCACAGATATGTACCTGTACGCAGTGGACCCATCGTTAAACGTGGTTGTCGATACGGATAAACTTCAAAAGTAAATAAATAATATTTTAGCTTTTGTGGGATTTAACTCATAATAATAATTAAAATATTTCCAGAATACTACACCAGAAGCAGGCGGAAATTGAGAGGAATTTAGAAGCTTACAAAGTTTTAGCATTTGCCAGTGGAATTTCAGAACGTGGTCAGTCTAGAAACCAAAGGGTGTTATTATCAACTCTAGAAATTGGCGTCGTTATTCTCGGATGTGTTGTCTTCATCGGTGCTTTAGCAACTGCCATTTGCGTCGTATGTGTTCGTAGGAAAAAGAGGAGGTAAAAAAATATATATATCGGTAGTATAGAAAAATTGCCTATATTTTTGCATAATAAAAAAAATTGCGACACTCCATCATTGTTGTATATATGAATATGAGATTTTCTTTAAATCTAAAATATGTTTTTGGTATATAAAAAGGGACAAATTTGATAGAAGCTGGAAAAGAATAGGAATAAATGAATGTAGGTCAAGGTAAAGGAAATCTCACGAATCTATTAAGAGATACAAAGTTTTGCATTTTTTGCTGTATATAAAGGATGTGGCTTTTTACTTTCCTTGTAAAAATGAGACTTTCTTTTGTTCACGTCTAATAAGGTGTAAAAACATAAATTTAATCACAAAGTGCAGATATATAAGTTTCGGGAAAACTAAAATTTCCGTTAGAATTCCGGACCGTATAGTTGATAAATAACATTATTACCAGTACGGTTCGTGTTCTTTACATTCCTCATGCTGCTGCTTTGTGATTTCCCGCACAAGATACAAGGAATGCTTTTGAGCAGCCACAAATTTTCTGTATTGTACATTTCAAACTGCAAAATAGAAGGTTTGCATGAAGTTCTGCGCCCTTCAACAAAAGGTACACCCATTTTTTCTTTTTGTGGTTTGAGTCTCTTTTTTTTTATTTTCTCTGTCTTTCAAAAACTGCTTATAGTAGTGAGTAGCGGTAGTAAATCTCCTTGCATGCATTAGAATGATCCGGAAGAGTTATACACACGCTCAGCCGATGGGTTACACGATAGCAACAAGCGGACATGGCAAGCCGGCGCTCTTCCCATCCACCTTCGGGGAGGGTTTCCAATACACAGAACCAGGACACGACTTGGGACAGCCGCCTACTGGATTCCCCCATCCGCTAGATAACTGCTCTAGATTCCCTGGACGCAAGTCTGGTGTTCGAGAGAGGTCCCGCAGCGCCGGAGGTTTAGAAACTTCCATTACTTCACTACATTCCAGCGGTCAAGATTCGGGAATTGTTGATGGTGGCCTCCATTGTCCCTGTGGTCAGTCCTCTAGTCACTCGTCAGAAGAGAGTAGCAAGTAAGTGGAGTGGTTATATTAAGATTTTAATGAGGATATTCCTAGTAATATTAAGCATTTTAGGGTTGAGGTGGTTTAGAGAGAAATCGTTAGTGGAGAGATATAAGAACGGTTTTATTTAATGAACACTAGCATGTGGGTTTGAGATTGAATTTTGGGATTTTGCTTTTGCGCTAATTTACACGTTTCGTTTATTATTTGTCACCTGCTTTAAATGCTTTGAATTTTTATATTACAAGAATTTAGAAATAAATATGATAACATTCGAGGAGGAAAACAGAACAGTATAAATTTACTACTCACCTAAACAAATCGACATGATTTTCCTATTCCTTTACACTTTATTATTCAAAAATTTTCAATAAATTGACAATAATTATTCACAATATTCTTCACAACGTCTCGAAGTTACAAAAGAAAAGGTAAATGTTTCACAAAATACCTGTTGAACGCTAACTCGATCCAAGTACATATTTTCATATCAGAAAAATTCGCTAAGAACTGGAGATCATCCCATACCACAAATTGGCAGAAAACAATCCTTAAAATGACAAAACTAGACACAGCATTCTTTAATCTTGCATAATTAATATTGTAAATGTAGAAATATGCACGAGCTCTTCATAGCGGTTGGTTTTTTAAATTTAATCTTGAAACTATTCGAAATTGCAACGTCGGTAAATGTAAATATTTAAACGGCAACAAAATCTTTTAATACTCTCAAAAGCACAGAAATTCCAAAACAATCGAAGTTTGTTTACACTCAAAATGTGGCCTTCACTTGAAAGAAGAAACAATAATCCATCCAGTCTTGGAGAAGTTCTTTATTATAAATATCAGCCCAAAAAATCACTGAATGATTTACTCAGATTCCACTTCTGAAAAGCTAACTCACATAACGTTGAGCTTTTTGTTGTATATCCATCCTATTCGTTAAGATCTATGATGGCTTCTACCCTTGCATTGTTTCAATTCGGTGTTTATCCATACAACAAGGGTACAAGATATTGATTTTTTTTGTCTTAGTCACTGATGTGTTCAAGTTCTGCTGTATTTTCTTCAGTTTGTATTCCTGGTATTATGCCATTGTCTGGGAGAATTGAAGACTGTCTTAATGTCGTTCTGTTTTTTCAAAAGTCTTCAGAATTCTTGGATGTAAGATATATACCATGATCTCACACTAATATTTCTAGGACACCATCTTTTTATGTTCTACCCACAATAATTCTACTGCAGCCATTCCAGTATTCGAGTCTTCTCTAGTAACCTATACAGTTCCTTGCCTGGGTTAGTATTCAACATGCTCGATATTATTTTTTGTTGATCCATAAATAGTCTGCCGTCTGCGTGCCAAGGCATCACATTTGCACAGTATGCATCCAACTGTTTCTGGTTCCCTATTGCACATCTTGAATTGTAGGTCTCCATGAAACAAGCCCATTTTGTTTGTAAGGTATCCTACTACTGTTTGTAAATGATTTCTACTTAGATAGGACTTTCCATATCCTTGTCCTAGTTAAGTTTGCCAATGTATTGCATGTTGATGTCACTTGTTTTTTGGTACTCCCATATCAGATTCCGACCCAAAGTATGGTGTCTTTGATGCCCTTTTGGCCAAATTCATCACCTCATTTATTGCCTTCGATTTTCTAATATCCTGGTACCCAGGATTAGTTTCCCAGTATTCTGGTCCGCCACTCTCTTTAGTTTTTTAAGTTACCTTCGGGCTTGCTAAAACCCTTTCAGAGCAACCTAACTGATTGTGCATATTTGGAGCCTTCTCTTGTTTTCCTGCGCACATTGCAGATTGAAATACAGAAGTGTGGCGTCTTAGCGTGAAGCTGAGCTCAGCGTTTGCCTGTCCGCTATAAATCCCTGTCCCAGATGCTGTTTCGGTCTTAGATGCGTCGGTGTACCAGGTTCATCTAGAGTTTCTTTGTTCCCATTCACGTCTATTTGGTATAAAAATGTTGAAGGAGGTATCAAAATTATAAATGGTCTACGTTCATGTTCATGTCTACCACTTCCATATGATCTTTTATCGTTACGTGTCTTGATCTGATTGGTATGTTACCCAGTTGATTTCCCAGTCGTTAGAGGTCCATTTTGTCCCCTTATCACTAAGTGCAAGAGGCTAGGTTTAATAGCGCCTCCATAGCCCCGGTAGGGGTGTTTTACTTTCACTCTGTGATGCTTAGACAGACAAGTCTTTCAGTTATTGTCGCTTGTAGCGTCTTTATCCATCATACCAAAGATAGCTGCCTGTCGAACCACCATTCTGTACAGCCAGTACACCATGAAAGCTTGTAATAGACTGGAAGAGTCTCCGCATTTCTAAATGTTTTTTCTATATGTTGATTTCAATACTACCCTAAGATATTTCACTTGCTTCGACATTTGTAGTTCTATTCATTGATATTTTGATGGTCCTATTTATTCCAGATAATTTCCTTATTTGCATTAATGGTATAACGGTCGTTTTCGAGGGACTCAAATTAGAGCCCTCTTCTTCTGTTAATTGTTGTACAATGTCTAGAACTGTACTATTGAATTTGCCTTTGGTCAAGACAACTCAGTCGTCTGTATAACCCCGAACGTTGTGTCCATTTTGGCTGATAACTCTGAGCAGCCCGTCCACGATCAGATTCTCACCCATGCACGTTGAATACTATACGATATTGTACGGTTGCTAAGCATGCAATGTATCCATCTGCAACGTTTTCCGTTTACTCCATTTCTTTGGAGCGCTCTTGTAATTGAACTGAGTATGTGGTCAGAAAGAAACGCTTCTTCTATATCTAAGAACCTAACAGCTTTGCTTTTGCTGTCCCGAGCATATTCCACCATTTAAACTAGATGGTGAAGTGCTGTTTTTGTTGATGTTCTTGAAACGTAGTGTAGTGGTCTGCTCGCCACTGCCCCGTCTTGATATGTCTATCTAGAAGATTTTGTAATATTCTAAGTACAAAGGACAAACCACTTAATAGTTTCAGAGCTTTAGTAATATCCTGTTCAGTTTTCGGTATGTGTCTCAGAGCCGAACTGGTTCTGAGCATCATATAAATTTTACTGTGCCCACAAAATAAATGGATCCCGCTATTTATCTTCTTTTGGTTTTACCTTCCTAGCAACCAGCGAATTTTTTCTAAAGATCCTTTGCCCCTTTGTCTCCAGTTGCATTTAATTTTTGCTAAGTTCAGGAAATTTAACTATTTGAGATATTCAGTGCAATCGACCCTGAAAAGTATAGTCTTCTCCCAGTTTGGTATATTTTCCTGTGTCTGTTCCAAGGGAGTTGATTGAACTTCGAGGGCCTTTGGAGAATATCTTTTGCAGTCCGGCCTTTCTCAACCGTTTGTTGTATTCCAAGAGAGTGTTTTTATATTCTTACCACTCTTCTGCTTGTTCTGCTTCATTAAACATTTTTTTTTGTTTACCAAAGTAATCTTTGGTATATCACGGCATGTTATGATTGAAATCGTTGTAACTGTGGGGCGGTTTTGTTCATATGCTGAAATGATTCTACCTGTACCATAGACCATACTTAAAAGGACACAGATCCAGTGGCTACTAGAATATGTTCTATATGTACTCGTTGAAATGACCTACTAGAGGGCGGAATCGAATTTAATAGTTCTACTTGCTTTCCGTCAGGTACGTTATTGACAGCACTTTCCATAAAACGGTCTGGTATAGCGTCGAATTCTTGGAAACCAACATTTCTCCGTAATTCTAGCCACTGTTTGGTTAATTGCGACATAGCCTGCTAGGTATCTAACTAAGGTACTTCTTGAATCCAAGACAACAAATAACTTTTTTTTCTT
>VTPC01089972.1:200808-231785 GCA_011009095.1 Ignelater luminosus
TAAGCACTAACTGAAAACGTTCTAGAAATTCTGTCCACATTTTCCACTAACGTACTTAATTTGGTAAAGGTCGAAACACGATATTTGTCAGTCCAAAAATTATACGCTTAGATTCACCAGCTATACGCGCAGTCTGTTGATAAGTCCAAACTGGCAGAAACTTTATTTCTCAATAAATATTGTAATTGTTCATTGAAACATGGAATCGAATAATTTATCTTTACTGTCTGTTTATTTAGTTTTCTATAGTCCACTACTAACCTTGGATCGTAATTCTTCTTATGCACTTTAATCACAGGAAAAGCGCACAAACGTGTTTCTGTTACTGTTTCGACGATTGCATGTCTGCCTTTATCAGTATGAAATTAATATTTGCTTTCAGAATATTTCTTCTACTGGGTATCTGTATTCTATTTCTAGAGGCACATTCTCTTGAGACGTCTTTCTTTCGCTGAACTTGCTGGATTTGTTTGTTTGGACAACTACTTGGGAAATGACTATCTCGTCTGTATTCAAAGCAAATTGGCTTTTCTCGCCTGCAATGATTTTCTAGATTTTGGCTATACTATATGCTCCCAATTTTGGTGTCTTCACTCTTTGTACAATGGAGTCAAAGTTTCTTTTAGCAGACCAACCAGATCAACACAGATTTGCAGAAATTTTTTTAGAATTGATTTGTTCTTTAGTTTCACCAAAATTCAAGTGAAGTTCGACCTTTTAATAAAAGTACGATATTGCACTTTGTCGTTTTCTGTAACTGTCTAGCTTACATACGTTTCTATTTGTCGGCTAAGTCTTCAGCGTGTAAATACGTTCGCTTAAATTGAGCCTTAAAATCTTCCCAAGTATCGACCAATTTACATTTCGCACCAAACTAGTAAGTTGCTGTTCTTTTAAGATGAGCTTGACTTATACAAACCTTTATGATCTTCTCCACAAAATTCTGCAATCGTAGAGTCTTAATTACTTAGAATTCTATTGAAACAAGCTTAGTAGTTGCACTTCTAAAGAACTGGGCATTTTACAACAATAATTAAAACAGTAACCGAAGCATATAGTGCATTACGTCATGCCTTGTGAACAGGGATAACGAAACAGTATGCCTAGTGAACTCCAAAATAAATTTATAACTGAAAGTCTACCAATCTGTCCGTTTCCTCGTTGCTATGCTTTCAACCATGTTCCAAAACTCAGACACGGATGTTTTGTTTTCAATTAGTTACCCTACTGGCTTTTAGTCTTGAATTATGGTAGATCTGTACAACAATTAAAATCATCTAACCACACTCTTCTCTGTAAGTGACGCCATCATGGCACTAGTGACTTTAGGCAGCAGAATTGGCAAGTACCATAACAAATTTGACTGGCTCAAGGTATGAAAATTTCTGGATTTAACCTTGTTTTTGAAGTTCCATTTTTCCTTTTCTAAAAGGACCAAGTTGGCATTTTGTTATCTTATCTTGCCCATCCTATTTTAACTTTTGCTCTTTTCCATCATGGCATTTTGAATGAATGATCATTTGATTTGTGAGCAATTGCAGTACGAGCTTGCAGTACAGACCAATCTACGTAAAAGTTTAAAAGAAGCTACCGCTAAGGAGCAATTTGGCGAGACCCTATTTCGTTCCACTTATCTCTGTTCCTTTCATAAAAATGTTAAGGCAGTCGCTACTAGCATTGGAAATGTACAGACCTTAATTTGAGACTTAAATTCTCTGTCTCCTTTGTTGTTAGTTGAAACCTAGTTGCTCAATTGTCCAACCTTTGAGAAATAACTAAAGAGAAATTTTGTCGTTTTTAATTGTTCTTCTGTGAAAAACCTTGGCCTTTATAATGTTCCAAGCACACCATCTAGTACTTGGTGAAAGAACCAGAGTATGAATGAGCATAGCTCATAATGTTTTCATAGACCGTCTCATAAATGAAAAAATTTATAGAGTTAATCGTGACTTTGTATTTTATTGTGATGAGTTAAAGTCAGATCTGAGAAGGAAATGTTTTTCTGTAGATATCGACTAGGATCCTGATGAAACCATGGGTGTCAATGTCAAAATCATTCTCATTATATTTAGTCCTCTGAGTTAACTTTTTGTGAGGAAAATAACTTTCGGTTTTGTGTAGGAAAATCTTACCATTCTATCAGTCACGGTTAGGGCTAATTCGGGTTGTTTTGATACAAGAGTTATTTCATACGGAAGAGTTGTGCAGTGCGATTGATAATTATGTATCATCGAGACAAAAAATGATTTAGAGCCAGATCTGGTCGATGCAAGCTTTATTTAGATCAACTAATTGTAAGCCTAAGTGCTTGAGAAGTATGTCATGCGTTCTCGTCAAAGGAATGACTTTTTTGATTCCGGAAACTCGGCTTGCTGCATAAAAACTACATATCATGGAATTTGGTCTCATTTTCTTCAAGTGTTCAAAGTGATGAAAAGTCAACACGTTTTTGCTTGTTAGATTCCGGTGTTAATTGCACCATTTTAAACCGTGAATGATAAAAAAAAGAAGAAAAATAGAGCCAATTGCGCTACTGCCAATGACAAACGTGTTTATACTTTAAGTTCTTTGTTCGGGCCTATTGAATTACAAGACAGACTTGTAATCTTGTATGTTTTGATTTTTGAAGAATAATAATGATCGTGATTATCATTAATAAAAGAGAATGAAAGATTTGCTGACGATGACTCGGCTTCTGTTGATTGTTATGTCTCATCTGTTTAGTCCATAGAAATCTGGTCGAGGCAGTAGTGACTTTGAAAGCTTAAGGGATGATAAGTACCTAACAACTCCAAGCTCAGACTGTCGTACTTCTGAGTGTTTTCTAAGTTTTGCACCCGAAGCTGTCTAGATATCATCGTAATTAGTTCATCAAATAGGCAAGAAGATTCTGTTTTGAGTGTCGAATTTTATTTACCTTGATGAGGCTGTTTAATCTTTCACTTTTTTCGCAAGCTTGCTTAAATCATTACAACATAAATCATCAGTACAGCTGTCTTCATGTTTTAACGTCTAAAAACAACAGTGGTATCGTAGCGAAACTAAAACTGAACCTATAGATTTAAAACAACAATAAAAATCTTGTTCTGATCTGAAAACAAAATTATTATAAGTGTCTGTCCCGTCCTTATTTTGATGATATAATGACCAATTTAATAACAGGTCAAAGCAGAGTTAACTCGTAACTGTTTCTCTTTAGCAAGATAACAGAATAACATTGACGTTTTATAATCTTGTCAAGTCAACTCTTTTAGAAAGATTTTGTGTAGGTATGAAATAAAAATTGTTTCTTTGGATTTGAGAATACATAAATAATTTGCAAGGTATGTCAAGGCTACTTCTTCCTCTGCAACTTTTAATTTAATAATTTAGCAGCACTTGAAAATTAGTGCCCAGAGCTAATTAATTTTCAATACTTTGTTGAGTTAGTCTTGAGTACCTAACCTTTTAAATTTGAATACATGCTAAAATTTTTATGTCATTAATGAGTGGATTTAGGTCGGTGTAAAGTTTTCACTTTCTCATTTAAATTTAATATTCAACCACTGTTCCGTTATTATTTCTTTCATTTATATTTCATGGACTCGGACGTTTCAACACACATACACATATGTACCGCATATATGTACATATTTCTAGACGAAAAAATCTTTACATTTACTTCGTTAGAGGTTGGTGTACGTATGTGTAAAGGAGCACAAAGAGGAAAATGTCAAATCCAGCCGAGATTCAAACCCTTGTCTTCAGTACTTTAGTTGAAACTTTCTGGGCTCACACTACATACGAAATGTGTGTTGGCCTAAATTTACAAAGTATTAGAGAGAATTTACTTCCACAACCCCCAGTGAAATCTAGTAATAGTTACATTGGTTAATTCAGGAGCAAAGACCTAGATCAAATCCCGGTTAAAGCTGTCACTAATTGTTTCTGTTTGTAAGAGCTTTTAGAAACTCGATGTCTTTGTTTTACACATTTGTAATTAAAAGAAGTTCTATTTTCAGCAACTCTATAAATAAATATAAGATATAAATCTATTTTTAGACAAGTACCTAATAAACATTGGATATGGAATAGCTTGTCCACCTGCTGACGTTTGCAATAAAGAATTTTGTCATTTCTCTAAGTATAGAAGTAAACCGAGCTCGATTTCATTAGTTTTTAAGTTAATTTAAGAATTTTTTATGTTAATCACAACTCGTAAAACGAGATCTGTTTATTGCTCGTTAATCTCGCAAGTTAAAAAAGAAAATGTTTTAATGGATTAAAAAAATATTTCCCTCGTAATATAAATTTATTCTTGGCCCTTGTTTTCCTCCTTTCGCGATAAAAGGCAATTGTTAAATGGGCAATAGAATTTTAGGCCGAATAAAATTATCTTAAAAGCAACACCGATGTTTAGAGCACTTCAGACACTTCTAAAAAGGTTCTTAATTTAAATGAACTTTTCAAAATGTCTCTAAAATAAGAAAAATCAATTTTAGCCCAACATAGAATTGCACCAGAACAAAGCCGGATGTAACAATAATAATCAGGCGAACTTTACATGTTAGTAGAACAACGTGTTAGATATCGTCAAGTAATATTCAAATTTCTTATCAGCAGCAGTTATGAAGATTCCCTCAACTCCGAGACGCAACGAAAGACCCGCGGGACCTCCCTTAGACATCAGACACTTGCAACCAGAAATTTACAGGAGCGCCGTAACAGAAATAGATCGCTCTCAGACGGCGGTATGGCGCAACGTTCACCAGGTCTTGCCATTTTTAATCCCCGTCCACATCTAAACCCTAATTCGGCTTATTTAGTACCAGGACATCTACCTTTAAGAAGATCTACCGAAAGGCTGTTTTTAACACGTACTTTAAATCCTTGATCGTTGTTGTTCTTGTGTGATAAGAAAATGACTGATGAGTGTGGTGGCGATTCCAGGGTGTTAATATTTTTAAGTTTCTTGTATAAGATTAAAAATATGGTTACCAATTTAATTATTATTGTTATTTTTAGAATTTTATTTATAGCGAGTGAACTACATACTAAATATTTTTTAATAAAAAAGTCACTTATGCTGGATGTTTCTGAAGTATGAAAGACTTGACAAAATCTTTCAATTTATCAAAAATCAAAACTTTATTGATTACAAACATCATTTTGCGATTTAAGTAAAATTTTATCAACACATAAACATAAAAATGTTGTAACTACACACTTTAGAATCACCCTGTATAATTGAAGAATTTTGATGAGTCACTCGTTTATAATTATTTTCGTTAAGTAAACATTTTTTGTATATATAACGACTGATGTATGCCCATATCTCTATATAAGATGTAAATAATAGGCTATCCTTTTTTTTTACTTATAAACTTTATCTCTTGTGTTTATTCATTTCTGTTAAATGTATTTTAAGCGTCACTTTTCCAGATTCACCTATAGCAGTTTTATGTTATCCCTTAAGAAACGTTCTTGAACTTTTTACAACTTCTTATGTGTCCTTTTCAGTTTTTTTTTATATCAAATACAGAAATGTCAGTCTTCATTTAACTTTGTTTTGAATTAAACATTATCAAAGTTGTTTCGTGTTCCCTCCGTTTATAGGGTAGTTCTTTTTTAAGTTCTTGACAGTGTATATAGACTGACATGTTGTTTCTTTATTTAATTTCCAAACTAGGCCCATCTGTGCAATATTGTAAATAGATTATTACATATAATAAACAGTTTTTGCTCATTACCAATAATTATGTACTTAAGTCAATAAGATATTGTGTGTTTTGCTGTATATTACTATGTAAATAAAAGAATTAAATAAAAAATCTCTACTACATAAAAACATTCACTTAACTTATCAAAATATTTCTATAAAAGCAGCTTTAGGAAGTATCGATGTGTATGTGTACACATGCATTCAATCCTCCATAAACTCAACTAGAGCTTTTTATACAGTATAAAAGCTCAAGTATCAACAAAACAAACGTTAGTGAAGGTCAAGTTTTCTTTTTTCGATCCTTCGCAAACATTAAGCAAAAGCTTTCTGAGATGTCGACTCGAAATTGATTGTTTATTATGTATTAAACGAAGAAGACACTCCGTGGGAAGCGCAAGACAATCCTGGTGGGCTTAACATTTATTTTTACAGAAATTTTACAGAAATTTTACAGAATTTTTAAATTGCTTTCATTTGATGAAATCTAATATTATTTTAGAATGTTTAATAAAAAGATATCCCTTTCTTTTATTTCGCGAAAATTCACCCCAACTTGGCAACATAAATGTTTCTATAAATATGATGAAGTTGAAGTTAACCTTTCAGATGATTCTGTTTCGTTGTGTTGCTTTATTAAGGGTCAAGGTTATATAGTGACAATTTTATAAGAAATTCCTTTTTTACATTCTTCCATTAGAAGCTGAACATGTGCAATTTCGAAATTACACGTTCTTGTTTTCACATACAATGGAACTAATGAGAAACACGGGATTTAATTAAATAAATTTGAACAAATGCTGGTACATACATCCAAACCTACACCACCGTATATGCCTATGCAAACAGATGGAAACTCAAATTAAACTGGATATTTGAGAATGGACAAGATTAAACGAGATACTAACTTAATAACCCACTAAATTTGATTCGGCCTTTTTTTTACAAAAGATCAACAAATCCTCGGTTACATAAAAAAGTTTGTAATGGGATATCTTGTGATGGCCACAAAAATGGTTTTGTTATTTAAGTAACGTGTAAATCTCACCACTTTTGGGTAAAATAAAGAGATAGAAACTTTAAATAGTTTTCATATTTTATTGCATTTAGAGTACTGAAATTGTTAATATTCATGCAAGAATAAGTACATATGTGAAAATAAATTTATTTTTCAAAGATGTCATATAACATAATTTTGACATTTTATGAAAAGGAACGGTGCAAAATTACATTTCTCAAAACAGGTTCTCTAGTAGTCAACGCTCTTCTATTAGATTGGTATTATTACGTTTACATTTATGTGTAGGAGTAAGGTAAGTAGAATTTCAGATATTTTCTTGAAGGTTATACACATTTCTCATTAGGAACTAAGTAACATTAATTTTATTTGCCATTAAAAACTTGCAATTCTTTCGAAACAAGCTACTGAAGAAACAATTGTAGTTGCTAGAAGCTCCTATCTATTCTTACAGTGTTATTACCAGTTACAGGCCGATGCCTATGACACGATTTCTAAAGGCGCCTTTGTGTGGCAAATAGAGTGATGCGTGATGTGTTTAATGTCAGTGCAGAGGAATTTGTGGATAATGTACGTCTAGAAAGTTCAAAACTTACAATATAACCATCTTTTGTCTTAGCCCAACTAAACTCAGCAGTGGCCTTGAGCGTAGGTAAGGAGGTAATGTGTACAATCAAGAACACAGTTATTGAGATTTATCGAAATCAAAACGTAAATATATCAAAAATCGAATATGGTACAACACATTAATTTATATCTAATTAATTAGCTTTTTAATTTAATAAATGTGAATAAGGCTTGCTAGATCGGAACCACAAAAACTAGTTAATTAATTGGCCAGGAAACAATTCGCACAATAAGCCGCGTAAAGCAATATTCAAACAAGTAAGAAACTTGCAGAGAAATCACAAACAATCATTTCAACCCTCTGTTGTGTAAATTCCTGCACAAAACTATAAATCTATGAATCTCAGAAGGTCAACATCCAAGTTAAAACAAAAGAATGGCTCACAAGAAAAACAAGTGTTCAGTTTTAGTATTTTATTGTATTTTCCTTATTTTACTAATTACTATTTCAAAGAAATTTGATTCAAGATTTAGTACAAATTAATACAAAATTAAGTAACTAGTCTAAAGAAAGTTTACTCCAAATTAGAGTAAATAAAGGTGGTACAAAATGATCGGTGGCTATAGACCCGTCGTCAGTAAAGACAGCTCTGCTGGAGGAGATCAAGCGGAAAACATAGCAAAAAGAAAATTTGTCACTGCCGAGCAGCTGAAGTTCTTTTGTAATTAAAAAGCTGTACTAAGAACGTAGAAATACACTAATACCTGACAGAAAAACGTGGCAATGACTTATATACGAAAGTAAATGCAGCTTTCTTTAAATAATATATACATATAATCTATGCCTCTTCTACCGATTAGGTGTAGGGGATATTCTTTCTTTTTTTCTATATTTGACTGACTATCTTTTTCCATTTCTTCCGGTCCTTAGATTGTACTTCGGCTTCTTTCCAATCCAGTTTATTATATTAGTATAATATTAGCCACCTCTCCATCCCAAGTCTTCCTTTCTTGCCTCCCATATTTTCTTAACTTGCCTGGTTTTATCTAGTCTATTCATCTACCATCTTAATTGTGCTTTCTGAATAAATTTGCTGACACTTTCTACTTTTAGTCTTTCTCTTGTAGTTTTTATTCATATTTGGTGCATTCGAGTGACATTTGCTACCCTTCGCAAATACTTGATTTCAGCTGCTTGAAGTCGTTTTTGTAGCCTGTTACCACCCATGTCTTACTTCCATATAACAAAGTTGGCAGGTATACCCTCTTATAGACAACTAATTTTGTTTTTGTACTAATTTCTTTTTTGTTGATAAAACCATTTTTCATTGCATGAAATAGTTTCACTGTCGCTATTAATCTGTTACTTATTTATGTCTTAAACCTTCATGTTCTATCTATACGTAGATGTTCCTAAATATTTCATGCTGTTGACTTGCTCTACTTTTTTGTCATTAACTTGTATATTATCTATTATTTCTTCGTTAGATATGACAATGATTTTAGTTTTATCCGTATTCATTTTCATTCCTTTTTTGTGTAGTGCTGTTGTCCATACGTTTATGCTGTTCTGTAGTGCTTTCTCATTATTTGCTATCAGTGCGATATCATCGGCAAATACGCATTTACTGATTTTTTATGTTTTGTAGTCTATTGTACCCTGCATCTATTTTTATGGATCTTTTGCTGCATTCTTTTATTATTTCGTTGATGTACAAGATCAGCAGTAGCGGGCTAAGCACTCCTCCCTTTCTTACTCCCTTTGCTGTGACAAATTTTTCTGTTTCTTCATTTGCTACTCTTACTGTGGTACTGCTGTTTCTATATAGCGATTGAATTCCTTCTATCAGTCTTGCATCCATGTAATATTTTTCTAGAGTTATCCATATTTCTTATCGCGGTACCTTATCGAACGCTTTTTCCATATCAGTAAAACAGAGGTGTAACTGCATATTGTGTTTTAGATACTTTTCTGTTAGGTTCCTTATTGTAAATATATGACCTTGTGGGCTATATCCTGGTTTAAAACCACTTTGAGTCTTATGAATCTTGCTCTCTGTAACTTCTCTAAGTCTTTTCTGTAGCACCTTTTCATATTCTTTACATGCAGTACAGAATAGTGATATTCCTCTATAGTTGCTACATGCTCTTTGGTCTCCTTTTTTGTATAGAGGTACTACTGCTGATGTTTTACAGTCATTAAGCACTTCCTGTGTTTCCCATATTGTTTCTATTATTTCGTGAAGTAAGTCTAGTTTTACCCATATATTTGAGCATTTTAGCTTTCACGTTGTCTATTCCTGGAGATTTTCCATTTTTTAGTGTTTTTATGGTTTCCTTAACTTCTTCTTCTTTCATTATAGTTATTATTCTCTTCTACAGAAGTTAATTCAATTTTGTTGATCGCTTCTCTATTGCCTATTTCCTGCGTTTCTAACGTTTCTTTAAAGTATTCACGCCATCTTTTTATTATTTTTGTTTTTTCTGTTAAAATTTCTCTATCTTTATTTTTGATTTGTTTTATTGTTTTTCCTTCCTCTCCTTTCATATTTTTTAGGACTCTGTAAAATAGTTTTGGTTGTTTTTAGTATTATCTTCCATCATTCCACCAAAGTCTTCCCATTCTTTATTCTTAACACTTTTTATTTTATCTTTTACTACCTTTTTAGCTTTCTCGTATTTATTATAGAACTGTATTGTGTGCAACCTTAAGTATTCTTTCCATGCTTCGTTTTTAACCTTGATCACTTCTTTAACTTTCTCATTCCACCAGTGTGTTCTTTTGTTTATCCCTGCTGTTATTGTGGCTCCACATATTTTACTTACTGCTCTGTTTAATACTTTTCTTCTAGATTTCCCTGACTTATTTCTTGTTTTCTTTCTTCTAACTGCTCTTTGATTTGTTTATTATATTAATCTTTTATTTCTTTGTTTTAAAGTTTGATGATCTTGTTTTATTTACATTTTCCTTGCTTCGCTGGTTTATTTCTTTCACATTTATTTTCCATAGCTTTAAGTTTTGCAACCACAAGGTAGTGATCTGTTGCTAAATCAGCACTTCTTGCATACTCTTAACATCTTTTATCATGTGTCTGTTGGTCCTTTCTGTGATAATGTAATCTATTATAGGTTTTTCATTTCTTCCTTTTTCTTCCCTTGTGTATTTATGACATTCTTTATGTTGGAAGAAGGAGTTCTGAATGATTAGTCGATTTTGTATGCAAAATTCTATTAGCCTTTTGCCATTATTATTTCTGATATTCTTTACAAAACTTCCCATTACTCCATTTGTTATTTCTATGTTGTTCCCCACCCTTGCATTAAAATCTCTCATGATTATTACTGCATCTTTTCCCTCATCATATGTTTCTTGTAGTTGTTCCCAGAACATTTTTCTATCCACTGCTTTATTATTTTCTCCTGACCCATATACTATTAATATCTTTGTTATTGTGTTTTGTGTTAGTCGCAACTTTACTACCATGATTCTTTCGTTTATTCCTTTTTATTCAATTAATTTCTTCATACAGTAGGAGCTTATCATACATACACCTACCTAATGAGTTTATATACTTAAACTCGCAGTTGCTCTTCTCCTGCTTGTATCATCTCTGATGTTTTCTGTTATCCCTGTATTCTTGTTATTCTTTAGATTTTTTATTATGCTTATTTCTTTTTTTTGTTGGGACTTCTATTATTGCTACGTCTTGGTTCGCGAGGGCGTATTAGCGATTCCAAGGGTAGCTAGTTTAATTAGAACGCGGGATCGTAGATACAAATGATTTATTAGGAATAGGCAAGAGGTACAAATGGATAAAAGTATAAAGCAGTTGGCACAACAGAATAAAAGTAATAAGCAATAAAAATAAAGTGAACTTACATGGTCATCGTAGAATCGAGCAGTATATCTTCTAAGCAGACTCGTTGGTTGACGGAATGAAGACTGGATCGAAGTCTTAGTGAGTACTGAATATTGATTCTTGAATGAATGCTCCTTGAAGGTACAGAGTATTTATACAAGTAAAGAAGATCAAAACATCCTGTACTTTCAAGGGATATAGATCATCCGTCAACCACCGATACCCAGCTTAACAAGGGATGTGGTAAAGTGTTATCATTAATAGCTTCTTATTATTCTAGAGAAACTGAGTTCACCTTGACGTCTTTGGGATGACAAAATATGTTTATATTTAGATATGTTTTCATACTGCTTAATACTTCACCTAATTCGTCCTTTTCGTTTCCATTTATTAACTCTTCGAAATGGTTTTGCCATGCTTTCATTATTTCTCTCGGTTTACTAATTAGTTCTGCTTCGTTTTTAATATATGCACTGTGGGCTTGGTATACTTTTTCCATTGTTCCTGTTTCTTGGTAAGAAGACCTTATTTGCTTCTTTTAGAATCTTTCCTTAATCTCTTTTAATTTATTTTTTTAATTCTTTCTTCTTTTTCTTCCATGTTGTTTTTAATATTTTTCTTAACTCCCTGTGTCTTTGTACGTTACTATCATTGTGTTCTCTTAAATTATTTTCTCTTATTTTCCTTGTCGCTTCTACTGTCTACTCATTAAACAACCATTCCTTGGTTTTATTTTTTGTTTGAAGGTTTGTTATTAATGCTTCATTTGTCTCTATTATTGCTACTCTTATTTCTTTCCAGATTTCTTCAGGATCAATTTCTTGCTCGTGTATATTTAATCTTTTCTTTATCCCTTCTCTATACTTCTTGTAATAGCTCTATGTTATAAATTATCTTACTGTTTGTTTATTTTTTGCTTATTTATTTTTTTCTAGCATTTTTGACGTGTAATCTTCACTGAGTAATAATCTGAATTGCATTCTGCCCCTCTCCTACTTTTTACTCCGGCTATACAGTTCACATATCTTCTTCCTACTAACACATGGTCAACTTAATTTATTGATGTACCATCTCGGAACACCCACGTCCCTTTATAAATTTATTTCCTGCATAGCTGTGCACTCCATATAACCATTGCTCTTTCCACTGATAAGCTTGTTATTCTTTGACCATTGTCATTTGTCACTTCATGTTTACTATATTCCGTCGATATCTTATACATCTTCTTTTCCTACCTTTTCTTTTCAATTTTTTATGAAATTCATTTTTGTGTTCTTCCTTTGCCCCTTTTGTAGGTGCGTAGATATATATTATATGTTTATGTTTCGCTGTTTGCCTTTAACCTTATCGATGATAATCTATCCAATATTGGGTTAAATGTCATCACCCTTTCCTTGTATCTTTGATGAACCATAAAAGCTGTTCCTAGTATTCTACTCTTTTCTGCTTTTGAAAGATTTTCACAATTTCTGTCTTCAACTGTACAATCTGTACCTTGAGTTTGCCCGTTTCGAAAGTTTTCCTAAGATTCCATGTAGTCAAATATTTTTTGGTTGTTTACTTTTTCTTTTTATCTACCTCTTAACCTTATTCATTGCCTGGTCTTTAGTCACTTTACCCTTTTCTCCTAGTTTTCTGGATCTTTGTTTTCTTTTCTCGCATTGATCCTTGTCTTTGTTCCATATCCATTATCCATTCATATTCGCCTTCTATTATTTTTTAAAACCCTATCATAATATATCCCTAGTGGCTTTTCTCTCTTTTGATTTATTTCTTATTTTTTCTTGCGTTTCTCTTTTTTACCTTGCGCGTGTCATCATTTATATGTATTCTCTTTTCTTTTATTTGTTTCAATTTATATTTATTTGTAATTCTTTTTCTTTATCTGTTGCACTTTTCATTTCTGCTAGGTATGTTTTATTTCCAAGTTTATTTGCTCTTTTTTATATATGTTTCTATTTGCACTGTTCTACATAATAAGTGTTCTATATCTTTCTTTAATGCATTTCAATCTGGCCACTTTAGCTCTATTCCCTGTAAAACGATGTTAGTTTTTTTTCTTTCTTCATCCTGTCTATTTTTTTTCTCTATCTCAGTAATCCTTTGTTCGCATTTTATATCCTTTTGTTTTAATTTTTCATTTTCTTGTCAAAACTCTCTCACTTCTTTCCCGTACTCTTTTTGCTCTTCTTTTCATTCTTCTATTTCAGTTGTTGAGTTTTCTAGCATTCTCATCACTTTTTCCATTTTATCTTCTCGACTCATGTCTTTGCCAAGCTTTCTGGGTGTTCTTTTACTTTTATTAAAAATCTCTTCATCTGATCTTCTTTTCCATTTTTTGCACGCCACGTTTTATAAGTTTATCACTCACTCTAATAGTTAAATTTGCACTATTTCTAAAACGGGATTTTAATTCCATGCTCGCTGTTTGTTTATTCACAGTAATTAATTTTCATTACAGGATTTCTGAAATTCGGATTTATTTGCAATTGCGGCCGCATATATCGCTTATTTTAAGGTCTCTCGCTTATCGCTTAATCTCTTTCAACTATTCTTGTTTATTTGTTTAAATTTCAAGTATTTATACCAAAATTATGTTTTTGCTATTATTTTAATTTTAATGTTTTATTTGCGCCTTCACCGATTTTAATTTACGTGTAACGGAGCTGTATATACGGTTATTGTGTTGAAACATCTCGTAAAAAAAGCTCATTTGACTTTGCAATAACTCAGAGGCGACTGGAAATTATGCAAAACAACCTGAGAATTTAGAGAAAAACGTTGGAAATCTACTCTAAACACTTGCAGACACCAACTGGAACCAACAAACCGTAAAACTTGGGTAATAACAAAGAATGGCCAAATCGTAAAGCATTTTCTTTTGCAGTCGAACAATAGTAGCAACGTCGTCTGTCCATACAAACTTCCAGCAACAGTGGCATCCAAGATTTCGTGATGTGCAGTTTCAGTTGCCTTATTTGCTATTATGCAGCGCCTATGGTAGATTGTTCCATTTGCATTGTTACCATTCTAAAGCATCAGAGTCTGAAAAGGTGATACGCTTATAGGAACTATTGAAAAATTAAAATTCTCCATGTTGTTAGAGTCAAAAGATTGGTAAATTTAAATTTGATTCTATTACGTGCCCGGTATTCACAGCACTGATTAACTTTAATCAGAGATTTATTTCTGTAGCAGCCGTGGTTTTTAATTTTTATAAACTTTTGGTCTTTCATAACGGCTATGAAAGAGTATCAATCAGAATGTGGATAATAATTAAAATAAATTTCGAAAAACTTGCAACTTTTGTTCATTAAGTATGTTTTGAGAATGAATTTCCAAAATTCACCATAAATCAATTTCGATATAACTAAGGAATTACGTACGGGTAAGACTTTAGCTTTACAAGCTAGCACATACCGATTTTGAGAGATTAATTTAAAAGAACTATAAGCTGCTTGTAAACATTTTAATATGTGGTAATCGAGTTTTGAAGAAGGAAGGAAGAACACCTAGATTCTTTATTAGGCTGTGTTAAAATTGTTTTACCAACCATTCTAATTTTTATTTCATTTGGTGCTAGACCGATGTCACAAGTCCTTTCAAAAACGATAGCAGCAGATTTCCGAGGATTAATTATAGTAAGCCATGCTTTTGAATTTCAAATAGATGCTGTGCAAGTCTCATTAATTGAATCACAGCCAGTTAGATAGTCATTTACTGTGGAGGAATAATACAATTGCGTATCATCTGCATAATAGTCCACAGAACAAGTCTTAATTAAGCAGAAGACGTGGTGGAAGTGTTAATTAAATACACAATAGGCCCTAGAATTCATCCCTGCGGAGCACCGCGAGTAACATCACAAAGTGTAGAAATTGTAATCTGATATCTAACTGTTTGATGTCTGTTATTTAGGATTGAAGATTCAAGATAAAGTTTACGGTTTCAACATGGAGGCTGATAAAGTGCAGTAAAAATAAATACTGAATGTCAAAATGACATTGATAAACACGGACATAAATTATTGCAAAAAATATAAAAAAAGAAGCAAGAAATGAACCTAAATGATTTACTTGTGGAACTATTTCACACTCCAGCTGCTTAAAACTCATGACTAGAGTGCGAATTTATAGGAATAATGCTTTTTTTAGATATTAATAGCAGTACAAAAAGACATTGAAATAAGTGCGAATCGCAATTAAAGGAATCATTTAACTAATTTTCATAATGCGTTTTTTGCTTTTTTTGAAACTTTGCTATTTTTTAGAATAATGCTTATTTTGTGCATTTTTTCTCAGTCTCAAGAAAAAAATCATTTGACAAAATATCCTTATACTTTTCTTGTCTACAGTATATTTATTTTCTGTTTCTTCAAAATACCTTCTATAAATTCTTTCTCTAGCAGCAGTTGTCTACATTATTTTTTTAAACATTTTGTTTTTACGATAAATTTCGTGACAATATTTTCAAGGATTTCTTAAAATATCATTATATACCGTTATGTAGTGAATACCATTTGGACGCGCACCGTTCCGGAGCCTGCAGCAAATATTCCTTTCAGAAAATTAGACAATTCTGCATTTTGAAAATTCTTAGAAACATATTGTAAGAGATCGATACCGTCCGAAAGCGCTCTACGAAATAACTATTTAGATACAGTTTAGTCCTTCATGAAATTAAAAATATAATTGCAAACCATTATATCTGGTTTTCTGTCGATGAAACCACCGATGAGTGCGGTTGGTATGTGGCTGGTCTCATTATCGGTATATTACATGAAGCTACTCCAACGAGGCACTTTTAATATATTTGAAAGAACTAAATAAAACCAACAGCAGCACCATAACAAGATTTATTAACAAGGGACTCGCAAACTTTTTTCTTCCTAATGCAGTCCCAACTGAAAAGATCCTGCTAATGGTGACGGACGCGGCTGCATATATGCTAAAAGCAGGTATTAATTTAAAAGTTTTGTATAGTAATGTAACACATTCTACATGCGTAGCTCACGGATTAAACCGAGTAGCAGAAACTGTGAGGTCTGAATTTCCTCTAGTTAAGAAGTTAATTAAAAATGGCAAAAGGTGTTTTTTAAAAGCGCCATTAAGGGTACAACGATTTAAAGAAAAACTGCCTAATATTCCGCTTCCACCACAACCGGTATTTACTAGATGGGGAACATGGCTGGATGCGACTGTATATTACACAATTAACTTCACCAGCTTCAAAGAAATTTTGTTAGAATTTTCGGAAGATGCATCCCAATCAGTTAAAGACTGCCAAAATATTTTAAAAAATCCGGAACTACAACAAAACCTTGCATTCATCAAAGCAAATTACGAGTTCATCAGTGAAACTATCACCAAACTTGAAACACAAGGAAGTGAACTAACAGAAGCAATTCAGATTGTACAAAACTTTAAAATAAAATTGGGAAAAGTGCGTGGTGATGTAGGAAAAACAATATTTGCCAAATTTGAGAACGTGCTGGCTAAAAACGAATGTTTAGCAAGATTAAAGACGATTGCAAATATTTTATCAGGCGAAATAGTCAATAACTTCGACTTGGAACCATCGTTACTTGCAAAATTTAAATATGCACCGATTACTAGTGTTGACATTAAAAAACTATTTTCTCTTTACAAAGACTGATAAAAGAAGAAATTCCCTTGTGGAGAATTTAGAAAAGTGCATAATAATTAAGTATTTTAGAGTTCAAAGTTTCTAATAACAATTCATTTTTCGTTTTTTTATAATAAATACTTTGTATAATAAGACCTAAAACCTGGAAGTTTAATTTTTATTCCTGCATAATTTAAACTTATTTTTAATTTTTGTGCTATTTTTTAAGCTTTTCTCCTTGAATTTTTACTCTTTTTTAAGAACTTTTTTATTGTGTTTTATGCTTAAAAATCCGCACTCTACTCATGACAAATATCAAGATTCTAGACGAAAATTCAATTTATTACTATAATTCTGAAGAGCCGGTGGTAATGTCAAATAGCTTTATCAATCTTCCAAAAGTCTATCATGTTCAAAAAGTGCAATCGAGTAAGACAGGCTGCTATTACATAGTTATAGCAATTTATACATGCATATAATTTTCACTCAAATACTGCAACTGAAGATATGATAAATTGATAACTTATCTTCAACGAGATTTTCCTGAGGTAAAAGTGGAAAAACTTAATTCTTTGTATCCTGAACGGTACGCATCATTTAAAGTCTCAATGAAAGAAGGTAACTGAGAAAAATGAATTAATTTCAACATATGGCCTGATGAATTATAATAAATCGATTTTTTCTAAAAAAAAGAAAATAACGTGTATGTTAGTAATAATAACTTAATGAGGAAAGCAGTAAGTATTTTTAGTTATAATATGGCTAGCCTACAAAATAAGATTGAAAGTCTCAGTTTATTTATATCAAAATACAAATTTGACATTTTCGTTCTAATTGAACATCAAAAGTTAGTTTGGATATATTTTTATCACATCTAGAAGATATTCCAGAAGAAATTTCCAAAAACTATCCAACTTAAAGTTTAATTTTAACTGGAGATTTTAATGTCAGCTTCAACAGCGAAAAGCATGAAACTACAAACTTTGGAGCTGTTAAGATCTCATGGTTTAAACAGAACTATTTTTAATAATCCTAGAATTACTGACAAATCTAACCTTTGTAATGATAATGTGTTGGTAAATTTAAACTCAGAAAATTACTCATCTTTTACTATTGATCACAAATATGTAGTAATAGAAATAAATAAATCAATAAGTCTTGACAAATCAATAATTTATAAAAGAAAAATAACTCAATTTCAACTAATGAACTAACTAAATTATCTACTGAATTTAAATCTAATTATTCTAATCAATTAAAAGATTCAAATGATAGAAATTTTAGAATAAATCAAACTTTCGAGAGTTATAATTAATTTATAGTTGTAAATTGCCCTATTAAGAAGACTATTAAAAAACATTTTAACGTTAAATTGTTCAACGGCGAAGTTTGTTAAATGAGAGACAAAGTTTCAGGAGTTAAAATCATTGCCGATACATCTCAAGGTCCTATTTACTTTAAAGATCTGAATAAATTTTATATTTTTGCTATCAACAAAACTAAAAAGGAAGCTTTAAATAAATTTATATTAAATTTTACTTGGCGAATAATCAATAGTAAAAAAAAGCCAAAAACCTAACAAAATGATAAATCTGACATCTTAATTTAAAATTGTGGTGTTCCACAAGGATCACCTTTGCTGCCAATCCTCAATTTAATTTGCGTAAATGATTTGGAATAACTCAACATCTGTTTCAGTTAGATAATATGCATCATGCCCAATTTATTTCCCTACGTGTAGTTAGTGAACACATACGGCAAACGGCCTTATGTCGTATGTAATTTTTTACCTTATGAGCATTTATCGATCAATGTAGCCTAACCTAACTTTTGCACATTAATAATAATAACAATAAGCATGAGCTCCATGGACTCACGAGATGTCTTTTTACAAAATTCCGCTTCCTCCATTCAAGTTGTAGTTGAGCGACTCTATTTACCTATGATAAGGGCTAATTAACATCCACAAGCTTTATAATCAACAAATTCATAGTATGTGATCGTATTTCCATGCTAATAATAATAGGCTAATGTAGCAAGAGTACAAAAAGAAGGAAAAAAATAGTAGAAAATAAAATAAACGTCTATTTTAATTACTTCTTAGAAAGAGAAGATTATACATGGGAAATATCCATCGCAACTGATATCAGACAAAATTGATAAACAGACTTCCGTATCATTCATTAAGAAAGGTTACTTGCACCCTTAAACCGAAGAGTTCCTATTTGTAATGCAGGATAAGATTAAAAGAACCCAAAACTATGAACACGTTCTTCAGAAGAATGAATGCAAAAAATGCCATTCTTCTGGTGAGACTGTTGAGCATATAACAGCAGGATGGAAACAAATTGCCAACAATGTCTATTTTTCCCAGCTGGCAAGGCTATCCACCGTCAAGTTGAGGTGAAACACAACATTGTTAATAATCCTCCTGAATAATTCAAATACAGCCCAGACGCAGTTTTAAAAAAGAACAGCTACCTTCTTGACTCAGATAGGCCCATTATTATTGATAAAACTCTTGATTACATTAGACCGTACTTGTAGACAAAGAGAGAAGAAAGTGATATACGTTAATAGACAACGCGGTCCCTTTAATAACAAATGTGATTCAGACAGAACAACAAAAGGTGGCAAAATATTAAAACCTAGCTGTAAAAGTGAAAAGAATATGGAAGTTCATAAACATAAGCGTTCTACCAGTCGTTGTGTCATTAGAAGGAGTCGTAAGCGCTGACTTACAACTTCATTTATCTAAATTCTGTCTACCACAAGACCTAATACCGTCAGATGCTTTTTTTGCCCATAGAATATACTGAATTATCTTTCTATGAAAAACTATACCAGACAGGAACTCTAATAACTGAAA
Source organism: Ignelater luminosus (assembly GCA_011009095.1). Lineage (NCBI taxonomy): Eukaryota > Metazoa > Arthropoda > Insecta > Coleoptera > Elateridae > Ignelater > Ignelater luminosus. The sequence goes on from VTPC01089972.1 coordinate 220,446, forward strand.
CAAATAATAATAATAATAATAATAATAAGAGAAAAACGCATACTATCGGATGCTGAAATACAAGAAATGAAAAATACTATAAAAGAAGGAATTGAAATAAACCAAACATTGCAAAATGATGCCGATGCAGAAGAGGATACCACTCAGGGTCCCTACAAACAAGATAACGAACCAAGCATAAACATGTTAAATGAAAATGAAACTGAACAGATAAATGCAGCTAACGAAAACGAAACATTAAAAGTAGAAATTAGTAATTACATCGAAAGCAGCATGACAGAGTTCTTTAAAGCACAACCATCTGCAGGATCACCAATCCCGAAAGTGAACCTAGCGCCCAGAGCCAAACTGATCTTAGAATACCTCAATGCTAGTGCTAGTTAGGCTATTGCCACACTCTGCAGCGATATTTTGTCGCAACGCTTCGGAAGCTGACTGTGCTTCCGTCTTCAGACGTTTACCCTGAGAAAGGTGGTTTGGTTTATTATTATTTTGCATCTGTGATTTACTTTTTTTCTCGTAAATTTTTGACTTCAACAGGGTTTAAACCAGGGACAATAATCGCTAATTTGATTGCTACGCTGGGTGCTTGCACCACTGAGGTACTGGGACGCTCTACTTATATAATTTTATAAGTTCTACATAAGTTGCATTTCCGTAGCTGGATGCGCAAAAGGTTACTGTGCATGTTGCACCGTTTTATTTCTAAGCTAGCCTGGCTTACCAGTTCTTTTGCTAGTGCTATGTATGTGGCTTCTTTCAGTTTTCTACGACTTCTATTTTCCTCTTTGGTCACTATTTTTTCATTATCTTATTGGATGCGGTAGTCTTTACCCCATACGTGTACCACGATTCTCGTTTTATCGTTCCTTGCTTGCTGTTATTTCTATATTCTTGAAATCTCGCCCGTAATGGTCTGCCCGTTTCTCCTATGTATGCCCTGTCACACTCGCACGGAACGTTGTAGACACGTCTGCTGGTTTTCGCTGATGGGTTTGGTTTGGTGATCATTTCCCTAAGCTTCCCCAACGATTTGAACACCGTGCGTATTTCGTACCTCTTTCCGATTTTTCGGAGTTGATCGGAGACGCCCGGTACATACAGGATGACATTTCTGCGTTGTCTTTCAGCTACATCATCTCTGCCTGTTATGTTTTCTGTGTTTTGGTTGTTCTCAAACGTTAGGTTAGATGCAGATATTAAGTTAACTGCTATAGTATCAGGGTATCCATTCTTTCTAAGGGTTTGAGCTATCCTTTCCCTCTCCTTCCTCAGGTCTCCTTCTTTAGAGCATATTGTCTTCGCTCTATCACATAAGGCATCTTATGACGTCTATTTTCGCACTTTTATGATGATTGAAGTCGTAGTGCTGGTATCTCCCTGTGTTGGTAGGTTTCCTGTGTTCGTTCGTTGTAAACTTGTTCCCGTCCCTTTGAACCAAGACGTTCAGGAACGACAGCTGTTGCTTAGATTTCACTTCCATTGTAAATTTGACCAAAGAACCGTGATTATTGAGGGAGTGTAGGAGGTTTTCAAGTTTTTCAGTCCCATGTCGCCCTATCACAAAGGTGTTATCGACATACCTGAGCCACAATTCTGGCTTGAGGCTGAGATATCACCTCCTGCTCAAACTCCTCCATAAAGATGTTGCTCATAATTGGGGAGAGTGGTGAACCCACTGCCATACCAAACTCTTGCTGGTAGAATTTGCTGCCTAATAGGAAATATGTCGTCTTGATACATATTGTGAGCAGCTCCATTACTGCGTCTATACTTAAGTTTGTTCGTACTTCCAGGGTGCGGTCATTTTCCTGCTTTCTTCTAATAATATCCAGAGCCTCATCTGTTGGGACGTTTGTAAATAGGCTGAATATATCGAAGCTAAGCAGGACGTCATTAGTGTCTAATTATGTTTCTAATTGTTTCGACAAAGTGTTCAGTATTTCTGACTGCTGACGGGATTGTGCCCCCCATGCCAGTGATTTTATTATGTCCAACAGGAATTTGGCCAGTTCATATCAAGGAAAGTTTCTCGAGCTCATAATCGTCCTTAGAGATATGTCCTCATTGCTTTTTTGTGGCAGAGGTGGGGCGGCTTACTATAGTGCGGAGTTAGTTTGCTTCTCTTTGTATTTGAACAGCGTTTGGTGTATTCGTCGTTCTATTGACTGCGTAGGATTTTTGGGGAGTAATTTGTACTTGCTCGCACCTATTATCAGTTCTTGGATCTTACTCTCGTAAGTTTCTGTGTTCATAACCACAGTTGCGTTGCCCTCGTCAGCGGGAAGGATCTTAATCAAGCTGTCTTTCTTTATCATCTCTTCTTTGGTGAGGTTCTGCTTCACCTTTCTCTTCTTGACCAGTACAGCTCTTGTCCTGCATGTGTGCTCTTCTGCTCCTCCTGGGCTTAATTTGCAGGCTGTTTCCTCAATTGCAGTTATCAAATCTATTTTCGGATTTTATTTGAAGTGAATTATTATGAGAATTCGTTCATTTCTTTTATATTTTAGCTTCATCTAGCTTTATATTCCTCATTTGCATTTCTAACTTTCCACACACCATTACTTTTGTTTTTCGTTTACTTATTATCATGTTACGTATATATTTTTCGAAAATTTTGTCCATGTTCTTTAATGCTTATGTTTGTACTTCTTTGGATTCTGATAGTAGCGTTATGTCGTCTGAGTATCTTATTGTATCAATCTCTCTCTTTAATACCTCTTTTTGCTGCCTGTCTGAACACTTCCATGGCTTCTTGTATGTAAATATTAAACGGTAATTGTGATATTGGACAGCCTTGACTAACAACTTGTTCTATGTCTGCTTGTGCTTGTTCTCCGTTATATTCCACTATCACCGTCTGACTTTTATATATATTTTGTATTATTCTTATTTCTTTTCTTGCTGTTCCGATCTCTTTCATTATTTTAAACATCTTTTCAGCGTCAACGAAAACAATATATATACTCGTTTCTCTTTCCTAAATGATCTTTTCTAATAATTATTGTTCGCAGGGCCATAATTGTTTCTCGTGTTTCCGTGCTTCTATAGTGGAATTGTCTTCGACTCGCTTCTTAATCCTTCTCTTTATAATTTTCAGGCGAATTTTTCATGCATGTGTGATGAGACTTTGCACTTGCGTGCCGTGCTCTTCTTTGGTATTGTTACTATCAGGCCTTAGGAGAATTTCTTTGGTATTTCCCTTGTATTGTAAATGTCTTGAATTAGTTTAAATATCTTGACCAGTGTATTTTGATCCAGGTTTTTGATTACTTCTCTCGATACCAGCTGCCTTTTAATATTCATGTCTTTTAGTGCCTTTTCGAATTCAGATCTTAGGATTGTTCTATTCTCTTCTCCATCTTCTACGTCTATTTGTTCGATTGGGTGTTCATCGTTTGATTTCTATAGTTCTTCTGTATATTCTTTTCATCTTTTTACTATTTGTTTATTTTCAATCAGCAATTTCCATTTTCTGTTTCGATTTCGTGACATTCAGGCTTCCTGTCATTGAGCATACCTTTAATTAGGCCGTATCGGTTTTTTCTTCACGTATCACCTGCTACCCGGAGGCATGTGAAGCGATAATTCAATATGGAGCAAAACCGACAGAGGAAACTTAGTTTCGTGGATAAGGTCGGGTGTCAGAAAAGCATTACCTAGGTCTTGTTGGGGTTGGATTTGATTCTTCACCGCTAAAGCCAGGTTTTTAGTCACGCGAAGTTGCCCGACGGATTCCTATAAGTGGAGGTAGAGAAGAGCAATGTCCTCAAGAGTGGAAAATTGCACTAGAATGATAATTCTGTCCTAGGATGTCGTGACAATAGAAAATGAATAGAATTCATGGATTCTTGCGCGACGACAGTCCACCGGTGTAGACGCGGCAGAATTGTTACCTTATCGAATGGGCACTCTATGTCCAGGAAGGCATCTAGCATGCATATTTTGGTGTCTAGAGTAGCGCTGACTTTAGAGGTGAATCCTGGATAAACATGACTTGGTGTAAGCCGTGCTGACTTGGAGGAAGTATGACGTAGGTGGTCATGGACCTCGTAAAATATCGACAAAGATTCTTTCGAATATTTTGACTAAGACTTGAAAGAAGAGTGAAAAGTGATCATTGTAATTTTTGTTTGGTTTGGAAATCATGACTACGAGGACAGCGAAGGTAACTGTCAAAGATGGAGAAGAGTCGCCTGGTCAGAGTTCTTGGTGGGTCTAGGTAGACCTTATGCTAGCCCCAGTCCCAGTTCATAAAAGAAACCGGAAAAGAAGAGAGCACTAGAGACTTAGAAGGGCTCATGCCACCACCACAGGAAGCTAGATTTAGTGCTTCATAGGATAGTAGAAAAAAAAGTTAGAAAAGATATGGTCCAAACCCCCCTAACTGACGTCTGGAAAACTACGACAGTCATGGAATCCAAGAATACTAGACATGTATTATGAACAAACTTTAAATGTAAAAAGACTAGATTGGTGGAATAAAAAAGTATTAAAAATTTCCTCAACCCTAAATGAATTCAAGAAGATTCAATAAGAGAGTATTTTCTTCCCTCGGAACAGAACCAGACATTACAGACAACCAATATCATTACAAGGGGACACTCTGCATCTCACGAGATCTCGCCTTTATTATGTAAATGTGGATATCGGTCGAAATTAATTAAAGCATGAATTGAAAAAAGCTATACAACTGTCTAGAATTTTGAAACTTAGATCATAATATCATGTTTATTTCACTTGAATTGTTTCAAAAAAGGAAAACAAAGTAACCTAACTAACCTAACACGTTACTGTATTTGCTGGAAAACATACTACTACTTATGAGACGCACGATGGTACTCCAAATTATCTTATTAGTGTATAAGCACGGAAATGTTTAAACGTGTCGTCGGACTGAAGACAACCGTGCTTCACAGGTCACCAAATTTGACTTCTCTTGATTTTCTTTCTTTGGGATCATCCGGAATTTTTAGTTTATGCTAGAATGGAAGCTAAGAAACCGAACAGTATCCTTTAAGTATATTAATTCATTGTCCATCACTTTCGTTCAAGATTTTAGTGAGCTTTAGAAATGTTATTTTACAAAAGAATCTTCAAATAATAAAGCGTCTCAGCATTACATCAAGATACATCTTTAGAATAAGTACTGAAAAGTACTTGGATAAGTGAACGTTATAAAGCGCAAGGATGCATTCTAACCGAGCGATTTCATTCAAACAACGAAAAAAGGAAGAGAAAAAAATAAGGAAAATTAATTACGTTGGCATCTGCGGCATGTAAACTAGACTGTAATTCAATACTTTTATTTCCTACGAAAGCAAGCCAGTCGAAGGAAGTAAATATCTAACGAAATCCTTGTCATTTCAGACGTCACTATCAACTATATCCACAAAAATTGCTTTCTCATGTGAATACGAACAGAATAAAACCTATACTTCTGACTTCCTTTACGCTTTTGATTTGCAGATTTTCCTCTTTTTCTTGATATTGTTAAAATTTACCTTTTTCTGGACTGTTACGGGTTTTTTTTCGATGACATAGTCTTTCTGACGCTTTTTTCCTTGTATATATACTACACATTGATCCTTTTTACTGCCACGACTACTTTTCTCGTAACACACCTACATATTTATCTAAATCTGAACGGAAATTAAATTTCAGTGTGATTTGACGTTACACAAATGAACGGTTATGAAAGTACTAAGATAACCATTTTGACCCTATAAAATAACCGCAATAATCTAGAAAAATGACCAATATTTTTTCTATCCTCGATTTCGCAAAAAAGGTTCTTCGACCCATATTATTAAATTTTCTGGAATAGAATGATTAACGTCGATAAGTTCGTACAAGTGTAAAAATACATCGATTTTTAAGGAAAACGAATCCCTGCAACGTGACGGCTAATACTAGCCTTCTTCGCAGCAAGAAACATATGAGAAAAACGAAATGACCTTTATTTTATTAAATATTAACCAATTTTTATTCTGTTAGCAGTTCTAGAAATTGGGGAAAAACAGTAAATCGATGACTCGTGAAAAATTTACAAGAATCAGCAAAATATTAGCTTATCCCTTAACCTACCTCAATATTTATAGACGTATTACAAAGTTGTCTGGACAAAAAAGCAATTTTTTGCTGGAATGATACTAGTACGTGATATGAAAGATGTAATGGCCATGTTGATCTCGGTTATTTCGCGTACATGTGAATTCGTATCTAATATAAACAGACATTATAGCTGCGTGCTATTCATTTTAAATTGAAATTACTGTAATTGCTTCAACAATCATTGTTATAGGCAATTCAAACATTTTTTAGTATTATTTGGTGTTTTTTAAGTGTACCTAATCTAACTTGATACAAAAAGTTCTGGAAATATTTTGTTTTTTAATTTTTAGACTTTCTGGGTTTCTGTAAGTAAAACTAGTTTCATATTTGAGAATTATACTATTTAGGGTTGGTCGCTCATGTATAATAATAATTTTTTTTCCAGGATTTTCCTTTAACAGCGATAAAATGGTGACTCAACCGTAGCAATTAAACAAAAACAGCAAAAAATTCGTTTTAAGTAGTTTCCTTCTCTATATCTAATTGGACTACAATTTTTTTATGTAGCAAATGGGAAAGCAGATTGATTTAGTAGAAGACGCACAGTTTAAAGATCAAAAAATGAATTTTACTCAGATATTATAACTTCAGTATCAGAAAATAAACAAACAAAAAACAATCAAAGGGCCTTAAAATCTTTTTTACTTTCAAATTTTGGCATTCGTTTTCAAGAATAAATTTTGGTTTTAATCAGAGCTCTTCTTAACTTGTATCACACAGCTGTAAGGATGTCTTTGTGACTGTCTTTACTGCCTGCTCCATAGGTTGCGTTTGATATGGAAGTCTCAGAAAAGAACTTTATGATTGCCTCCTGACTACACTAAAAAATGAAGAGTTTCATTTGAAACGCCGCCGTGAAGTATTGGCGGTTGAGAATATTGTTGTTGCCAGTCAATTAACTCTGTATAAGAATAGGCATTTAAATTAATCTTCAGCACCTGGAATACCCGAAGCTGTCCAGAATTAGGCGTTTCCCTTGTCTTCAAAATGCGCCTAGCAGCGAGTTCTCTTACATGTTTATGTTTATCAGATAGCATGGACAATATCAAGTTTTCCGGGTGTGCAAAGAACGCATTGCGCCTAATAACAAGATTGACTACCTTTTTCAATTCTTGTGGAAGATATCTTGAATTAAATATCAATTTCCAGAAATGTCTTGCCCCATTTTTGCACGACGAATATCCTTTAATTTCAAATCAAATAGGGGCGTAAACCTTAACTACAAACGTAGAAAGTTTTAGTTTGCTTATCGGTTCGTTAGTTGAAAAATATAACCGCATAATTCGGTTGGCTTTTGTCAGCCATTTGGCGTGAGACAGTTTGCCTGGGGAACAATTAACCAAATTTGACTTCAGAAATATCTGGTAATATACCCCCTATCTTTTTAAACGACACAATAGGGCGCTGTTCACAGTCATCCAGTAACTTTCCAATAGTTTATTCATATGTAAAAGGCAAACAATCCACTGAATGGGTCTATTTAAACGTTTTTCTAATAGCCATATTTGCCACAGTTCCATCACAACCTACGGCTACTGTATCCTATAGAGATACGTGCTGCTGACAAGTTAGTGTCTTATGAATTTCAAACTCTAATTGCACTGGTCAACATGACATTTTTTCTTATATTCTATTAGGTGTCCCGTGTCTGCTTTAGTATGTTAATTCTTACACTACGTTACAAATTTGACCATTACGTCACATTCTTTAGAAAATCTCTAGAATATTAATATGCTCTTAATAAGTACGTTACATAATAAATTTTAAGATAAATGCTCAAAAATAACTTGCATGACCAAATTGTTATTAGAAATAAGTTACTTTCAACATGTCTCAACTTGTCTAAACTTGTTAGGTGACCTCATGCAATTGCAACTTCAGCACTCCGCCTATTTTTACTTGAAAACCAATCATATTAATAGATGGCGATAACAATTGCAACGAAGCTATATGTACAGGTAACGAAGAAGAAAATATTATTCATATAAGTATGTGTAAGAGTGGTAATTACTAGAGTGCGGATTTATAGGAATAATGCTTTTTTTAGATATTAATAGCAGTACAAAAAGACATTGAAATAAGTGCGAATCGCAATTAAAGGAATCATTTAACTAATTTTCATAATGCTTTTTTTGGAACTTTTTGCTATTTTTTAGAATGATGCCTATTTTGTGCGTTTTTTGTCAGTCTCAAGAAAAAAATCATAATATCCTTATACTTTTCTTGTCTACAGTATATTTATTTTCTGTTTCTTCAAAATACTTTCTATAAATTCTTTCTCTAGCAGCAATTATCTACATTATTTTTTTAAACATTTTGTTTTTACAGTAAATTTCGTGACAATATTTTCAAGGATTTTATAAAATATCATTATTTACCGTTATGTATTGAATACCATCTGGAGGCTCACCGTTCCGGAGCCTGTCGGGGCCGTTACACATTGTCCCGGCAGTTCTTTGTCCCTAGGATAAGCTATGAAAACAATTAGTTCTTATAGGTTTTAAGATTTATTTGACAAATGCTTCAGTTTTACTGGGTTACTTATAGTGTTGGTATCGTGCGTGTATGTAATGTTGCTGGTAGATTGAAAAAGTTTCCTTTCATTTTATTATAACTTAATCTTTTGTGTTGTCTTCTGTTTTTAATAAAATAAAACTGTGTTACGATGCCAAAAGTTAAAACGAGTGTAGGAGAGTGGATTAAAAATTCACCAGAAATAAGGCTGGACGGTAGTAGACTATTTTGCAGAGTATGTGTTAAAACTGTGAGGAGCAGATTAGATTTTAAATATAATATTCTTTAATGCTCGTTTTAATAGATCCAGTGCGACAAAAAGTATAATGTAATATAACATACGAAGACCGCTATTCACAAGGAAAATGTAGGAAGAGCGGAAAATGAAAATAAGCTGAAACAACAAACTATTTCAGAAGTAGTTGCCTCTGGATCTTTTACTCGATCTGAAGAAAGAACTTTTTATTTTGATTTATGCAGTACTCTGATATCGGCAAATATTCCTTTCAGAAAATTAGACAATTCTACAATTCGAAAATTCTTAGAAACATATTGTAAGAGATCGATACCGTCCGAAAGCACTCAAGAAAAAACTATTTAGATACAGTTTATAAAACAGTCCTTCATGAAATTAAAAATATAATTGCAGACCATTATATCTGGTTTTCTGTCGATGAAACCACCGATGCGTGCGGTTGGTATGTGGCTGGTCTCATTATCGGTATATTACATGAAGCTACTCCAACCAGGCCGCTTTTAATATATTTGAAAGAACTAAATAAAACCAACAGCAGCACCATAACAAGATTGATTAACAAGGGACTCGCAAACTTTTTTCTTCCTAATGCAGTCCCAACTGAAAATATTCTGTTAATGGTGACGGATGCGGCTGCATATATTCTAAAAGCAGGTATTAATTTAAAAGTTTTGTATAGTAATATCATACACTCTACTTGCGTAGCTCACGGATTAAATCGAGTAGCAGAAACTGTGAGGTCTGAATTTCCTCTAGTTAACGAGTTAATTAAAAATGGCAAAAAGTGTTTTTTAAAAGCGCCGTTGAGGGTACAACGATTTAAAGAAAAACTGCCTAATATTCCGCTTCCATCACAACCGGTCATTACTAGATGGGGAACATAGTTGGATGCGGCTGTGTATTACGCAATTAACTTCACCAGCTTCAAAGAAATTTTGTTAGAATTTTTGGAAGATGCATCCCAATCAGTTAAAAACTGCCAAAATATTTTACAAAATCCGGAACTACTACAAAACCTTACATTCATCAAAGCAAATTATGAGTTCATCAGTGAAACTATCACCAAACTTAAAACACAAGGAAGTGAACTACCAGAAGCAATTCAGATTGTACAAAACTTTAAAATAAAATTGGGAAAAGTGCGTGGTGATGTAGGAAAAACAATATTTGCCAGATTTGAGAACGTGCTGGCTAAAAACGAAGGTTTAGCAAGATTAAAGACCATTGCAAGTATTTTATCAGGCGAAATAGTCAATAACTTCGACTTGGAACCATCGTTACTTGCAAAATTTAAATATGCACCGATTACTAGTGTTGACATTGAAAAACTATTTTCTCTTTACAAAGACACCCTGACCGATAAAAGAAGAAATTCCCTTATGGAGAATTTAGAAAAGTGCATAATAATTAAGTATTTTAGAGTTCAAAGTTTCTAATAACAATTCATTTTTTGTTTTTTTATAATAAATACTTTGTATAATAAGACCTAAAACCTGGAAGTTTAATTTTTATTCCTGCATAATTTAAACTTATTTTTAATTTTTGTGCTATTTTTTAAGCTTTTTTCCTTGAATTTTTACGCTTTTTTAAGAACTTTTTTATTGTGTTTTATGCTTAAAAATCCGCACTCTAGTAATTATCAAAATGTCTGGCGAACGTAAAAATAATCCGAACTGTTTCTGTTATGTATGTGGAGAGCTTACCATTCAACAACGTAAACGTGCCATTACACCTTTGATAGAAAAGGCATATTTTTTGTAGTTTGGTGTAAAAGTTAAAAATCAAGATTAGTACTGGACTCCTCATATATGCTGTGCGCGATGTACCGTAATTTTGAGAGCGTGGTTAAACGGTAAGACCCTAGCTGTCATTTGCAGTTCCGATGATTTGGCGAGAACAAACAGATCATATTACAGACTGTTATTTTTGTTCTACTGAAGTCTTCGGATTTTCAAGCAAAAATAAAAATAAAATTGTATATACAAACTTACGTTCTGCTAGTCGGCCTGTGCCGCATTCAGAAAAATTACCGGTTTCTATGCCGCTCTCGGAGATTGTTAACTTCAACTTGTCTCAAGACGAAATAAATACGGCCGAAGAACCTGCCGCATGTTCCACCACTGATGAAGAATATATACCATCGCAGGAAGATAAGCCCCATCTTATTACTCAACCGGAATTAGATGATCTAGTTTGTGATTTAAATTTGTCCAAAATTCAAGCTGAGCTGCTGAGATCAAGGTTACAAGAATGGAAATTATTAGCTCCAAATAAAGGGTTTTCCAATAAGAGGTGTTATTTTGAATAGCCTGCTATTTCGGTAGATGTCACTTTTGAAGCTATCATTTTTTGACATTTGACAAGTAGAAACTACGCCATTAATAAATATGGAACGATACACGCTTCAACAACGCATTGAAATTATTACGGTTCGTAAAACTCGAACATTTTTGGGT
>VTPC01089972.1:232126-426171 GCA_011009095.1 Ignelater luminosus
TTTTCCTTTAACAGCGATAAAATGGTGACTCAACCGTAGCAATTAAAAAAAAACAGCAAAAAATTCGTTCTAAGTAGTTTCCTTCTCTATATCTAATTGGACTACAATTTTTTTATATAGCAAAAGGGAAAGCAGATTGATTTAGTAGAAGACGCACAGTTTAAAGATCAAAAAATGAATTTTACTCAGATATTATAACTTCAGTATCAGAAAATAAACAAACAAAAAACAATCAAAGCGCCTTAAAATCTCTTTTACTTTCAAATTTTGGCATTCGTTTTCAAGAATAAATTTTGGTTTTAATCAGAGCTCTTCTTAACTTGTGTCACACAGCTGTAATGATGTCTTTGTGACTGTCTTTACTGCCTGCTCCATAGGTTGTGTTTGACATGGAAGTCGCAGAAAAGAACTTTATGATTGCCCCTGACTACACTAAAAAATGAAGAGTTTCATTTGAAACGCCGCCGTGAAGTATTGGTGGTTGAGAATATTGTTGTTGCCAGTCAATTAACTCTGTATAAGACGAGGCATTTAAATTAATCTTCAGCACCTGGAATACCCGAAGCTGTCCAGAATTAGACGTTTCCCTTGTCTTCAAAATGCGCCTAGCAGCGAGTTCTCTTACATGTTTATGTTTATCAGATAGCATGGACAATAGCAAGTTTTCCGGGTGTGCAAAGAACGCATTGCGCCTAATAACAAGATTGACTACCTTTTTCAATTCTTGTGGAAGATATCTTGAATTAAACATGACTTTTTTTTCTTATATTCTATTAGGTGTCCCGTGTCTGCTTTAGTATGTTAATTCTTACACGACGTTCCAAATCTGGCCATTACGTCACATTCTTTAGAAAATCTCTATAATATTAATATGCGCTTAATAAGTACGTTACATAATAAATTTTAAGATAAATGCTCGAAAACAACTTGCATGACCAAATTGTTATTAGAAATAAGTTAATTTCAACATGTCTCAACTTGTCTAAACTTGTTAGGTGACCTCATGCAATTGCAACTTCAGCACTCCACCTATTTTTACTTGAAAACCAATCATATTAATAGATGGCGATAACAATTGCAACGAAGCTATATGTACAGGTGACGAAGAAAATATTATTCATATAAGTATGTGTATGTTAAGAGTGGTAATTACTAGAGGGCGGATTTATAGGAATAATGCTTTTTTTAGATATTAATAGCAGTACAAAAAGACATTGAGATAAGTGGGAATCGCAATTAAAGGAATCATTTAACTAATTTTCATAATGCTTTTTTTGCTTTTTTGGAACTTTTTGCTATTTTTTAGAATAATGCCTATTTTATGCGTTTTTTGTCAGTCTCAAGAAAAAAATCATAATATCCTTATACTTTTCTTGTCTACAGTATATTTATTTTCTGTTTCTTCAAAATACTTTCTATAAATTCTCTCTAGCAGCAATTGTCTACATTATTTTTTTAAACATTTTGTTTTTACGGTAAATTTCGTGACAATATTTTCAAGGATTTCTTAAAATATCATTATTTACCGTTATGTATTGAATACCATCTGGACGCTCACCGTTCCGGAGCCTGTCGGGGCCGTTACACATTGTGCCGGCAGTTCTTTGTCCCTAGGATAAGCTGTGAAAATAATTAGTTCTTATAGGTTTTAAGATTTATTTGACAAATACTTCAGTTTTACTGGGTTACTTATAGTCTTGGTATCGTGCGTGTATGTAATGTTGCTGGTAGATTGAAAAAGTTTCCTTTCATTTTATTATAACTCAATCTTTTGTGTTGTCTTCTGTTTTTAATAAAATAAAACTGTGTTACGATGCCAAAAGTTAAAACGAGTGTAGGAGAGTGGATTAAAAATTCACCAGAAATAAGGCTGGACGGTAGTAGACTATTTTGCAGAGTATGTGTTAAAACGGTAAGGAGTAGATTAGATTTTAAATATAATATTCTTTAATGCTCGTTTTAATAGATCCAGTGCGACAAAAAGTATAATGTAATACAACATACGAAGACCGCTATTCACAAGGAAAATGTAGGAAGAGCGGAAAATGAAAATAAGCTGAAACAACAAACTACTTCAGAAGTAGTTGCCTCTGCATCTTTTACTCCATCTGAAGAAAGAACTTTTTATTTTGATTTATGCAGTATTCTGATATCGGCAAATATTCCTTTCAGAAAATTAGACAATTCTGCAATTCGAAAATTTTTAGAAACATATTGTAAGAGATCGATACCGTCCGAAAGCACTCAACAAAAAACTATTTAAATACAGTTTATAAAACAGTCCTTCATGAAAATAAAAATATAATTGCAGACCATTATATCTGGTTTTCTGTCGATGAAACCACCGATGAGTGCGGTTGGTATGTGGCTGGTCTCATTATCGGTATATTACATGAAGCTACTCCAACGAGACCACTTTTAATATATTTGAAAGAACTAAATAAAACCAACAGCAGCACCATAACAAGATTTATTAACAAGGGACTCGCAAACTTTTTTTTTCCTAATGCAGTCTCAACTGAAAAGATTCTGCGAATGGTGACGGATGCGGCTGCATATATGCTGAAAGCAGGTATTAATTTAAAAGTTTTGTATAGTAATGTCACACACTCTACTTGCGTAGCTCACGGATTAAACCGAGTAGCAGAAACTGTGAGGTTTGGATTTCCTCTAGTTAACGAGTTAATTAAAAATGGCAAAAAGTGATTCTTAAAAGCGCCATTGAGGGTACAACGATTTAAAGAAAAACTGCCTAATATTCCGCTTCCATCACAACCGGTCATTACTAGATGGGGAACATAGTTGGATGCGGCTGTGTATTACGCAATTAACTTCACCAGCTTCAAAGAAATTTTGTTAGAATTTTTGGAAGATGCATCCCAATGCATTAAAGTTAAAAACTGCCAAAATATTTTACAAAATCCGGAACTACAACAAAACCTTACATTCATCAAAGCAAATTATGAGTTCATTAGTGAAACTATCACCAAACTTGAAACACAAGGAAGTGAACTAACAGAAGCAATTCAGATTGTACAAGAGTTTAAAATAAAATTGGGAAAGGTGCGTGGTGATGTAGGAAAAACAATATTTGCCAGATTTGAGAACGTGCTGGCTAAAAACGAAGGTTTAGCAAGATTAAAGACCATTGCAAATATTTTATCAGGCGAAATAGTCAATAACTTCGACTTGGAACCATTGTTACTTGCAAAATTTAAATGTGCACCGATTACTAGTGTTGACGTTGAAAAACTATTTTCTCTTTACAAAGACATCCTGACCGATAAAAGAAGAAATTCCCTTATGGAGAATCTAGAAAAGTGCATAATAATTAAGCATTTTAGAGTTTAAAGTTTCTAATAACAATTCATTTTTTGTTTTTTTATAATAAATACTTTGTATAATAAGACCTAAAACCTGGAAGTGTAATTTTTTTTCCTGCATATTTTAAACTTATTTTTAATTTTTGTGCTATTTTTTAAGCTTTTTTCCTTAACTTTTAGGCTTTTTTAAGAACTTTTTTTATTGTTTTTTATGCTTAAAAATCCGCACTCTAGTAATTATCAAAATGTCTCGCGAACGTAAAAATAATCCGAACTGTTTCTGCTATGTATATGGAGAGCTTACCATTCAACAACGTAAACGTGCCATTACACCTTTGATAGAAAAGGCATATTTTTTGTAGTTTGGTGTAAAAGTTAAAAATCAAGATAAGTACTGGGTTCCTCATATATGCTGTGCGCGATGTACCGTGATTTTGAGAGCATGGTTAAACGGTAAGACCCTAGCTATGTCATTTGCAGTTCCGATGATTTGGCGAGAACAAACAGATCATATTACAGACTGTTATTTTTGCTCTACTGAAGTCTTCGGATTTTCAAGAAGAAATAAAAATAAAATTGTATATAGAGACTTACGTTCTGCAAGTCGGCCTGTGCCTCATTCAGAAGAATTACCCGTTTCTATGCCGCACTCGGAGATTGTTAACTTCAACTTGTCTTAAGACGAAATAAATACGGACGAAGAACCTGCCGCATGTTCCACCACTGATGAAGAATATATACCATCGCTGGAAGATAAGCCCCATCTTATTACTCAACCAGAATTAGATGATCTAGTTTGTGATTTAAATTTGTCCAAAATTCAAGCTGAGCTGCTGAGTTCAAGGTTACAAGAATGGAAATTATTAGCTCCAAATACAAGCATTTCCATATATCGCAATCGGCAGAAAGCTCTCTTGCAATACTTTTTTACAGAAAACAACCTCTGTTTCTACATGGACATCGACGGGCTGATGGTAGTTTTAGGTTACAAGCACAATCCTCATGAATGGTGTCTTTTTATTGATTTGTCAAAATTAAGCTTGAAAGCTGTTCTTCTTCATATAGGAAACAGTTTTCCATCAATTTCTTTTGGGTACGCAGTTCACGTAAAGGAAATTTGTGAAAACATGGCACGACTCCTTGAAAAAATTCAATATAAAAGTACACTTGGTGTATTAGTGCAGACCTCAAAGTGATAGCTGTTCTACTGGGATTGCAACTAGGATACACAAAGTACTGCTATTTCCTTTGTGAATGGGACAGCAAAGCAAAAGTTTCGCAATATATTGTAAAAGACTGGCCACTCAGGAAGCAGTACATACCAGATGACAAAAACGTATTGCATCATGCATTAGTCAAACCTAGCAAGATTCTACTTCCACCTTTACACATTAAGTTAGGACCAATGAAAAACTTTGTTAAATTAATTAATACAGAAGGTTTGGTGTTTTTATATTTAAAGCAAAAGTTTCCTCATCTTAGTGATGCCAAGATTAAAGAAGGAATTTTTGTGGGCTCTCAAATTAATGTGTTAATGAAAGATAAAGATTTTGAAGATTTACTAAATTCCAGAGAACTTGCAGCATGGAAGACGTTCAAACCACTAGCACAAAACTTTTTAGGAAACAGAAAATCTGCAAACTATCAAGAGCTAGTGAATGATCTTTTGAAATCACATCAAGCACTAGTTTGAAAATACATTTTATTCATTCTCACTTAAGCTTTTTTCCTCTTAACCTTGGCGATGTTAGCGATGAACATGGGGAACGTTTTCATCAAAACATATCGTCCACTGAGAAACGTTACCAAGAAAAATGGAGCAGCGAGATGTTAGCTGACTATTGTTGGACATTGGTTTCAGAAACAAAAGAAATGTCACATAAACGAAAAGTGTTAAGAAGAACTTTTTAAATATCAATGTATTCCTTATTAGCAATAAAATTATAAAAACAAATTTTTATTTATCTTTTCTGACGTGATGAAAATATTCTATTTTTATTGTTAGCACGACAAGCTGTAAATAACATAAAATATTGCTCAAAAGTCCAAGAAAATCTTAAAAGTTAAAATTTGTCGACAAGTGTTATGTGGTTGTTTCTTGACTTGAAACGGTATAGCCGACATAAATCGATCCTGGTTCTTTGAAAATTGAAATGTGTTCTTCAACTGTTGTTAACCCTGTGTTTCGTTTCCTCTTTAGTCACAATCTTTAAAGCCTTTTTTTCGCCCATCAAGATACAAAGCAGGAATATTATCAACTTGATATTCGGTTAAAGTTTCTAATCGTAATTCTTGTCTGGCCTGTCCTAATCTTGACTTATCAATTATTTCGTCACTGCTCTTAACAGCTTGTAGTACAGCAGAAGCGACAGCAGCTACAAATCTGTCTGATATTCCATAACGGTCACAAACCCTCGACAAATTTTTAAGGGACTGTATTTTCCGTTTTTTCGGCAACATTGGCGAAAAGCATCTTCTTGGCTACCTTCAGACTCTTAGGAAATATCGGATTTTCGTTAACAGGACATTGCTCACGCATTTTTCTAGAATTGTTATATGTTTCCAGTTTCATTTTTCTTTCTATTAGTGTTCTCGTTTTCCTAGTTGCCGTTAAATCAATACTTTTCATAATCATTTTTCTGTTTGACCTCTGATCGACTAAGAAAGCTTGCTCTTCTTTTGGGACCTTCTGATCTTTAGAACAATTACACAATTCAAAGTTTTTACACTAACATAAACTTAAATCAAACAGTTTTTCAAATATTTTGTAAAATTCTTGCACTATTCTCTGAATATTGATTAGAAATGATACTGAAAGATTTTTATCTACTTCTTCCAGTTGCAGTTTCTGGACACATCTGCCATGTATCGCGCAATGAACGTCTTCTCTAGATCTTCTACAGTAGAGCTCGTTGTTGCCACTCTTTCAGGACATCACCACGTAGCTGGACAACGCTTCTGAATGGTGATTGTTCAGTTGTAACGCTTCTCAGGACGTTCAGACATGTGTCCAAGAACTTGCAGAAATACTCGTGATCGAGACCGTGGTATTCAGAAGGCTGCGGGTTACTCAACGTGCGTAACAGAGCGATAATTAGTTCATTGTCAGATTGTCAGCATTCGTCGTTGATATAAGTCGTGGAGTCAATTTTAAATCTCCAGAAAATTTTCTGCAGGCGATTAGATCAACAGCATCTTCTTGAAGGTGCCCTACAACAGGCCAAGATTGGGCAACCTTGACTAGCAGGTATAAGATTTCTTATTTACGGCACCTCATAGCATCAAATGTTTTATGTGAACCATTACAGCATTGTACCGTATCAGTAGCTCAGTGGTTTAAGCATCCAGCATCATAAACTGAATAGTAATTATTATCCCTGATTCGCATCCCGGTGTGTTTGATGGTAATTGGCAAAAAAATATAAAAATACCTAAGCAAATTAATAAATATAAACCACCCTATCGCAACAGAGTGTGACAACAAGCTAACACCTCCAATGGTAATTCACACTTATCACCATTTAGACAACATTAGTTCAACTGTATTTTGCTGCCATTTGGTTCCTGGTTTTGACAGTAAGTATGCATGAATCACAGCGTAGCATATAATGCAACAAAACCTTTGTGTTTTGTTAAACAATTATTCGAAACAATGGGGTAAATGAATTAACAAGAAACTTGAATCTTTTTGTGCGTGTTACCATTTGCAAGTTCATAACGTGCAGATCTGCGGTCATGCCTATGTGGTAATACAACCCAGCATAACCATCTTCACACTACACACAATCTTTAATTCTGCTTTATACATTATTCTTTGTAAACTTAAAACAGAACAAAAGTGAAAGCAAGCAGACATAAATTTTTAAAAAGTGTGAACAAAAATATTGAACTCTACTACTTTTAATTAAATTTTAAAACTAAAATATTTCAGCTTTCTTGTTCTGATAAGTGCTCGTAAAAATTTTAGTATCTTTAAAGTTTTACAGTCTCTACTTAAATAACAAACGAGTATATACAGCACTTCAGGTTTTCTCAGTCTTACTATCCCATTGACTAAAACAATTCCTTGGTAAAGTATTTCTTAAAAGTTGTTAGGCATTTTCTAGAACTTAACAATAATCTAGCAGACGCAGTAAAATTTTAATACTTACCCTCGTTTTTGTACCATTTGAGGTTTCTGTGCTGCCAATGAATATTGAATTATAAGTTTTTCTTTTCAAATACTACTAGGTAATACATAAAGATTCTCCTTTTTAATTATTAACAGACGATCTAAAAAGTTCTTTATAATAATTGGGGATAATTTCTTAATAAAGTTTCTTACATCTTATTTACGTGACAGAAGAAAATTAGTTCTAACTACTTATGAATGTCGCTCAATTATTTACAAAACAGAATTTCTTTATTATTCTCATGCAACACTTTTGTATTTGGTTTTCAGAAACTTACTCATTACCATTGGAGAGAATCATGTTAAACTAAAAGCTACCCAAACAGCATACTCGACAGTTGAAAGTCACGATAACCTTTGCCTAGTTTATAATAAGTAAATGTTGCTTGTTATTATGATCTACAAGTAACTTCTAAGGCTAATTTAACTTGAGAGATAAAAATTAATTTTAATATTTTTTCAGTTAAATTTACAGATATGCACTTTGTGCCAAACAATTCGTACGCCCCTTGTTGGTTTTAATCGAATTATATCTGTCCCTGGTATACTGGTCTAATGACTCTGCGCAATCATTTAACAGTGGGCCTTACGGCATTTTTGACAAAAGCGAGACAGACGAACTTGTTTTTTATTTATTTTGTACTTAATGCTGAAATTTAACTGTCATTACATCCACACATTTTTACTCTTTTTTGACAAACGTTTCTTCCTTCTTTTAACAAATCTGTGGCACTTTCGTCTATTTAAATCAAGGTGTAATGTAGCAGACAGCGAAGCATAAACTTGGTAAATGTAACAGGAAGCTTGGCGGTTCAAATGAGAGAAACAAAATTGCTTTGGATTTGCAGACAATGACTTCCGCAAGTTGAATACCTACGATAAAACGTGCCAAAGTTGTCGTCATCAGGTTGTTCTACGCAATGTGAGTTAGAATAACAAGGTTTAGTTTCTAATAAGTTTGAACACTTATTGGTCACACCAAGCCAATAGAACACAAGTGAAATAAATTCATTTTAGACAGTTCAAAAGTTGCTGCAAAAGCTCCACGTCTTGTAGCTACACGGAACCCCTGGAACAACCATGATACTTTTACCGTTGTCCCTTCTACTTCTCCACAAGTTGTAGTCTTGTCTCACCCAGCGAGTGAAAGTGCTGGCGTAGATGATAAAATGAAGAAGACATCAAAACGCTACGGACAAAAGAAAAAAAACAGCGAGGAGGGTTGTCCAACAAAGATAATGGAGCAACGTGTCATAGTCAACATTTCCTGTCTCACCTTCTTGGATAACAAAATTTGCAAAAGATTGCGATTATCTATTTCCAGTAGAAGCTAAATAAATTTCAACATGAAATGCAAAAAATGCGGGCATGATTGTGCTATTAGAGAAAATGATCCTTTTGCACATGGTTATCACTGGCAAAGGCATTAGTTTTGAGATCCTACTGTGGAGGTTTTGGCTACTCAGATTTGGCTGAAATTGACTTAATTCAGGACTTCACATTTCGTTTAGCTAGAGAAAGAGTAGGTGGAATAATTATGCAAGCTATTCAGTATGAGTTGGCATCTGCTATTGAAGGAGAAATTAGAATCGACAAAGAGAGACAGGAGGTGATTTTAGTCAATGGAAAAGAATTTTCATTCATCACATACTCAAATGCAAGTTGCGCTGTAATAGTTAGAAAAATACAGGAAAACTTCCATTTGTTGGGTCAAGAGTGAAGTTTTGTTCTATTTGTAATAATCATGAAAAAGGAGAGAAACTCAAAGAACATACTTGTTTCAAAAATGGGTAAGTAGTTAGCCTTAATTTAAGAAAAAGCTGCAAGTGACGAAAGATCAACAACACCAAATCGAATCAAACATAATAGACCAGCCAAAACTACAAATTGGAAAAAATGAACAGAATCCCAACTGTTGTGGCTCGTGACTCTTGTAAAAATAACAAAAACATAATTCGAGGGGTGAACTTGGAGCCCAAAGCCAAAGATGTGTACAGATTTCTTCAAACTGTTGAGGTTAAAAAATGTGGATTGTTCGTTTACTCTGAAAATGGTATATTCTGTGCCTCTCCTGGCGGGTTTGTAGGGGAAGATGGTCTTCTGGAGATAAAGTGCCTTTAGGAGAGATTCCATATCGAAAATCGAACCAGTTCCTCCTCCAGACAAGTTGTAATACAATTCTATTGTGCCAATAGATAGTGGTATGACTTTTTCAATTACTACATTGACCACCCTACCTTTACTTTTGTATCCGAGTTAGAATAAATGAAAACACGTTGAAGAAATGAAAAAAACTAAAGTAAAAATGTATCCGCATTTTCCGTCATAAAATAGTCCCTAAAATAATACAACCAATGTTCCCCAAAACTGGAAGATCTCGCGTTCCGGAGTATAGAGAAATTGCAATGAAACAGAAAGAAGAAAACTCAAAACAGAAACGACTAAATGGAGGTACTAATGACCCAACCTGTAACGGTAATGATAGTGCAGTCGATCAGGAGGAATTTAGTATTGTGCATTGAATTTCAATAAAGATATTCACTGTTTTCCCTGGTGTTATATGTATTTTTGTGCTCAATAACATAAATGTTACCTTGAGCGTTCTGCATATGTGCTTTTTACTATAATTATTTTCAGCTTTCCCATAATTATTCAGAACTTCGTTTAACTCGTTTCTAACAGTGTTCTTGATAGTTTTTCAAAGGTTTTTTTTTGAAGGAGCTGTGTAAGGCTTTAAACGGTTAGCTGTGGAAAAATCCCTTCTCTACTGCAATATCTCCGTTTTAAAAGAGTAACAATTCTTCCTTTTATTCATCAAAGTAAGTTGTTCTAAGTACCTACTCACTACGAAAACGTCGTTTTAAATTTTCTCTCAGTCTCTGCTTCTATTTGAGTCGCCGATTTAAAGAAGCATCGAGCTCGTCCATTCTATTTTACAAATGGTACTGTATTATTTGACAATTTTTTCCCAGTTTAAGCTAGTGAGGTCGCTTTAAAGTTGGTACAATTATTGTTAAATGTTGTTATGCTGATCAATGATCATTTAGAATGACATTCAATACAATAAAAGTCACACATCCACTGCATTTTTGTTGTACCTCTTCAGTCCAGCTTAGCTGGATGATAAAGCATTGATTATAATTTTGCCTGGCGGGCGGGCGTAGTGTTACTGCCCATATTGAGCATTTTAATATTACGCTTGTGTACTTTGTGCTTGTAATTGTATTTGGTATCCGCGCATGGGCATAGGCAGATCTGGTTTGCCAAGTTCCATTATATTTCAGTCTATAAGCCGCCAATCTTGCCTTCGCCTTCACTACTATGTTAAGTGAAGGGAGACTTAGAATGGTTTCCATGACTGCATGACTGGAGTGAATTTTATCGCCCCGGTAGTATAAATGAAGGCAAGTTTTTAGAGTTTTGATACCTCTGTTATTGCCTGTCTCCGTTCTATCGTTGGCTAACATACAAGAGAGCCATAGGTTATCATGGGTTTATCCATAGTTGTGTACACGCGTGGTTTTGCCTAGTGCTCGTTTGCTTGCCATCATTATCATTTAACGTTTGCTTGTAATTTTTCATAAATATGTGTGGTATCCAGGTTAGCTTCAAGTACAGATGTTTGATCTCCTGTCATAAATATCTCAATTGTTAATTGAAAAGTCTTGGACTTATCAATCCGATCATTCCTCTTCTTTTAGTAAAGGGAATTAGTGCTGTTTGCCAAGAATTTTCACTGAGGTTTTCTTTAAACCACCATCTTTCTACTATGTTTAGAAAGTTTTGCATTGGCTCTGAAACCACATTTGTATGTTTCCCTGATGCCAGTATAACTATGTCATTTGCATATCCTTGGGTGTAATATCCTAGCCTGTCCAGTTTGACAAGGAGTTCCTCTACTACCAAGTTCTTCACTGTCTCCTAAGACAGACTTGATTGTATATGTCTATCGAGTATGATAATAATGTATATAATCCACTTACAGAGTGTTTCTTCTACTTTATGATCTCTTACTGCCTCCACCACTCATAGGAGATATGGTCAAACGCCCTCTTAATGTTAAGAAAGACAGTTAGTGCAATTTCTCATTTTATACCCTTTTTACTACTTTTCATGATTTTCCTGATTGAAATGCTTGTTGGGGATGGTGAAATATGTTTTTTCTAGGAAAAGTTTCCCCATAAGCTTTAAAATAATAGATGGTAGATTGATGGGTCTGTAGGCTTTAGCCAGGTTTTGGAATAAAAGCAATTCTTGATTGTTTTCATGTGGAGGGTGTTGCCAGGCATTCTCTCAGAGTTTGCATAGTACTGGAGCGAGATGTGATATGCTCCCTTGAAGTAGAATGGGTATTATTCCACCCGACCCCGGTGCGGTATGGTTTAAATGCATTTACAATCCACTCAATTCCTTGAGAGGTCACGAACAGTATTAAGTGTCATACCTTCAAAGTTTCCGTACTTAATTCCATGTGGTCGCCGTTTTGGTTTAGTATTATCCAAACAGGCTTCATTGGATTTTTGGCTAAGATCGTCTGAAGTGTTTTAGTATCTAAGCAGAACTTCCTACAGGAATTTCTCTTGACTTTACACATCTGTTTGTTGTATTCAGTAAGTGGATAGCGATATTTTCTCCTTTCTCTTGTTTTTTCGTATTGTTAAACAACTTATGAGTGTCTTTTCTGAGTCTTGCCAGTTCTTTAGTCCGTCCGCTAGTATCCCTGTTAGAAAATCGTTTTGTAATTGAACAGTTATTATGATGAGTTTATGATAGCTTCTTGTACGTGTACTAAAGTTAGCTTTAATCTATACTGTTCTCAATTACATTTTTTACATTATGTAAATTGGCTTCGAGGTCCTTCCTATATTTCTTTCAATCCGCACGCTTTGGGTTTCGATACTCCACAGTTAACTTAACAATGTCATTGATATCCAATGTCCATGCGTACGTATTCGTGATCCGGAAGTAACGGTTCTTCAGACACATGCCTACGAGTTCTTTGGGAGCTTTCACTTGAGGGTGCCTTCGGGGTACGCGTAACAAAAGTAAAATTTTTAAAGATGATGAAATCTAAAAGATACTCATTCCTTCTGCTGCTGTTTCTCCAGGCTTAGTGATGCCCATTGTTTTCAAGCCCTACTATGAGCTGCAGGTTTGATTGCCTATAGTGTTCCGTGAGTCTTTTCAGTTTTCCAGGTGGTGGAGAACAGGGTGAGTCATGCAAAAGATATTGTTATTCCCCTCCATGTTTCTTGCATTTGGATTTTTAATTGTATTGCTGCTATGTTCCTAAAACAGAAGTTGTGCAGTTTTAAAAATCATTAATTCATTGCTGACTACGTGGCTACGTCGATGCTTTCTGACATAATATTTTTGCATAAGGCTTTCCATTCTTGACTCGTCAATGTTCAATTTCTTATTTTGGGTTTTCGAGTAAGGCAGGATTTTGGTAGGCTCCTTTTTCGTCAGTAGATCAGTGAGTACCTTTACAACTGCCTTTGGGGCCTTTATCCTTCTCAGGGGTGTAATTATGGAGCTTTTTTGAGAAGACATTTTGCTGTTTTCTTATTTCCACAGGACACCAGTAGGACACTTGCATACAGTAACAGTTTGTAAACTGCGGTCATTTTTCAGACTTATATTTGAATACCTCGTTAATTCGAGATTTTCGAATCTGTTTGGTTTCTTCAGGGATTGGTCTGCCTTTACGGTAGAATGAGTAAGTGATTACCATCTTAATGATTGACAAAGTCTGGCTGTAGAACTCTCCAGATGAGACATGTGGGTTTGCCTTACTTTCCTCTTCCTTTGTGTTTTTAGGTCTTGCTACAACCGGGGATAAAATGCGCGTTCCCTTCTTTTGTTGTTCTGGATATTTAGATATCTCCAGTTTTAATTTTTTAGACAGTTCAGGCTTTCGGTTTGCCATTGGTTTTCTTAGCCTTTGCTCTCTCAATTGCCAGTCGCCTTCTTTAGGCTTCAGACATTTTCTATCTCAGGTTTGGTGTTAATGCCCAAACATGTGCATTTGAGATTTTCCTCCGGCTTGCTATTTTTTTCTGGATTTGGATTTACAGCAATAGTCTCCGCTACACTACAAGATAAAATCTACCAAACGTCCTCCATCTCCATTAGAGTTAACTCTGGTTCAGATTCTAAAAGAGAAGTAGAAATGTTTTTAATATTGGTTACATTCATGTTGAATACCACGAGTGAAAGAAAAATAAAAATTCCATGTCGGCGCTAAACATGTCCACTGATAGCAACAGGTTGCATGCTCTAACAGTCAAACCTCCTCTGAATCCTAATCCAAATTCAGCCATGGCCAAAGAAATACGTTTTTTATTATCAATCTTGTCCTTCATAAATTCCATTAAATGCTCTAAAAGTTTATTTATTCCTTACCCTTGGGAAAATTTGAGAGACCTTTGCCAGACTCGCAACATCTGTAGACATGCTTTAACCAAGAGATATAGCATTATAGAGCACATATCAATAATAACGCGCCCAAGAGTCAAGATTAACCAACCTCATTTTTTAGTTAACCTAAATCCAAAGTTTTAAGATGCGGTAAATGATTTAGCCACGGTGAATTTTTAAAGTTGACAGTCTCCCAAAAAAATGGAATTGGGCCAGGAAAATCTTTGCGCAATAATTCTTTACAACTTGCGGAGGGAATTATTTCAGCAATGTCTCTCCGAGTTGATTTCTGTTTCTGGTGATGAAACACCACATCAATTAACAGCTTCTTCCTGGTTACTGCGAATTTTAACGTAGACGCACTAGTCTCGGCGATGATGCAAGAATAGGTTTACCAAGGACAGAAGAACATTAAGGGGTATGGACAGGTAACATATCTCAAGATCGAGACATCCTTAAGCATTTCAAAAACCTTAATTTAAAAGATCCTGCATGATGAATTGAGTGTAAGAAAGTTAGTTTCCCGGTGAATACGCATTTTCTAACTGAAGAGCAAAAGGCGACTCACGTCAATTGGCGTCGGAAAACTAAGTTGGTTCAATAAAAAAAGCTCAAAAGACGTTTACAGCATTGTTAGTGGTGACGAATCATGTATTTAGCCCTATAAACCTAAAAGAAACGTCAATCAGCTGTTTGAGTGTTTTAAAATGAGGAAGATCCAACAAAAGTTATGCATTCCAGCGGTGTATTGATAAAAATGGTCGCAGCATTTGTGTCAATAGCAGGTCATGTAGCTACAACTCCTTTACAAGTTCGAAGGACGGTTAGTGCCGATTGGTGTACAACAGTTTACTTGCCAGAAGTTATCGTCGTGCTAAGAAAAACCAACAACGAACGACGAATCATCCTCCACCAAGACAATGCGAGTTCCCGCACAGCTCGAAAGACAATTGAGTTTTTGGCCTACGATGCCTATTAGCCGAACGAACAATGTAAACTAATCTACACCTACATTCTCTGGACTGTGAAAGTACAACAACCAGACAATTGCATCCTGCAGTCTTTCTCTAGATGTAGCACTGCTCGAATTTCCAACAACTGTGACGTCTCCATACAACTGCGCAATCATAAATTACTGACAGCATCCAAGGATGGACAAGATGTGATCGAAGATTGTCATGGACACATTACGCGACACACAACTAAAATCTTTGGCAAACGTCTTGCTTTATTCTGGCGATTTCGTTCACGGTTTTTGTTCCTGCTACTTTCAATACTTTTGCTGTAATTCCATCGTCACCATATGCTTTGTTGGTTTTGAGTTTTTTGATTTGGTTAACAATTTCAGCTTTACTTGGTGGTAAGGAATTCGGGTTTATTTCTTAGGGTTCTTCATATGGAAATCTTTGTGTTGATTTTGGACAATTAAGGAGTTTTTCGAAATAGAGGGTTTCCTGTCGGTTTCTTGATTTTTTAGCGCCAACTCCCCGTTTTCTTTTTTAAAGCATGGATTCTGGGATTGATTTTGTGTAATTTTAGTTTTGAAGGTTTTATAAAAATTTCGTATATTGTTCTTTTGGAGATATATTTCTTGATATCTAGTAATTGACTCCTTTCGAATGTTCTTTCAGTCTGTCTGATTAATTTAGCTGCCTGTTTCCTTGTTTCCAGAAATGTTTTGTGGTTGATTTCAGTTTTTTTTTTTGCTATTCCAATGGATGTGTGCTGGGTGTTACAATTCCACCAAGGATGTTTTCTACTTTTCTCTAGTGGGATTAGTCTTTGTGCTGTTTTAATTAATTTGGTTTTGAGTTGATACCAGTTTTCTGCCATGTCTAATTCTTCTATGAGTAATGGCTGAATTTTGTTGTTGTCGAATTCTGAGAATGTTGATGTCTTTGTAATAAATTTCTTAGGCGTTAACTTTAGTTTGATTCTCGTCAGATAGTGATCTATGTTTGCACCTTTTCTAATTTACATATTTGTAATTTCTCTATGGTTTGGATAGGAGATAACTACATGATCGATTTGAAACTCTCTGATGATTGAGTTTGGTGCTCACCAAGTTTGTTGTTCTGATGCTTCTGTTTAAAGTGTATTGACATGATCTTGAGGTTAAATATTTTGCACACATCAACTAGTCTTTGTCCATTTATGTGCAGGATACTTTCCAATTGTTTTCTCATATTTTCTTTCTTTCCCTACCTGTGCATTAAAGTCACCTAGCAAAATTTTGATGTGGTTTTCTGAAATTTTGGATATTGTTTCTTTCAGTATTTCCCAGGCTTTGTTAACTTTTTCGTGGTCCGTTCTATTTTCTTTATTGATTGGGATGTGTGCGTTAATTAATGTGTAAGTTTTGTTTGCACATTTGAAAGTGACTGTCATCAGTCTGTTATTTACAGGTTTCATGTTTGTTAATGAATTTAATATGTTTTTGTTGATCATTATTATTATAATTTTTGTAACTGTTCTACATAACAGTCATGTTTCGAGCTTGACTGTGTACGCTGTTTTGGAAACCCACAGTAGTCATTCGCATTAAGAAGACCCAATGATCCACACCCAGAGATGAAACTTCAAACTCTTACGAGTTCACAGCATGCCCCTCTATACCCAACGCTGAACGTGGAAGTTCAGTCCTAAAGGAGGAAGGAATTATGGCGTCGCATCTATTATACTTTCACCTTTGCCTGATTTGGTTATTTGTTTTACTTTAATTCGCATATTTGTATTTTTCCAATATTTAAATTGTTTTCAACATTCAACAAACAATTGTGAAACTTAATGGAAACAAAACTCATAAGTAGTAGGAACAAAAAAAAATGTTTGAATGTTCTTTACGCGGCTGACGCTTGCAATATTCAATTAATAAATAAGTTATCAATTTAATTAAAATTCATTTTAATAAACTTAATTGATAAAAAATAAATAAAGTGAAGTTTTATTTTAAATCACATCGAGAAACTTATCTATATTAATGGTTTTCAATACAACTTCTAACTTTTTGCAAATGCAATTCAAAAGATTTTTATGTGATATGAAAATTTTCAACAAGCACCATCTCGGATGGAAATAAGTGAAAATTACTGTAAATATTATCGATACCATTAAATTAATTCAAATGTCGGTCTTTTCATTTACTAAATTTGGACAAATTTGAATGAATGAAGAATGCAAATTTTAAAAACAGTATCAGACTCGAACGACCATTAATGTTAAATGGACTTTACTAATTTTGGAAAGGCCAGAAAAAGAACATTACTAGCTATCAGTTCAATGTTATAAGGATTTAATAATTTAACTAAAAGAAAGATTAGTCAATCGGTTTATTTAGGGGCTTTATTTGAAATTAATTACTACTCCATTAATTTATTACACTTTGTTAATCAAACACATGATTGGTAAATAAAATTAAAATTCTAGCTGCAATAACAATAATAATTCTTCCTTTAGCAGAAATAAAATTAAATAATTAGTAAATTTAAATAAACTGTGTAATAATTATGTGTACTGAAATATGTATTATGTGGAGTGTGTGTGCATGATATAACAGTCGAATTGGCAATTGACCTTATGACCCGAATATTAATTGATACGAATTAATGGGAAAATGTCAGGAATATTGGTTAATTTAAATTTCTATAACTGGAGGGAATACCGTATATTAATAATTTACTCCAACTTAAAATTTGTATAAATGTATGTATATATGCCAACGACGACGGTGAGCATGCGCAGTATAAGTAAACCGTGGATAATTTTTTCTCCTTATGAAAATATGAAACGGAAAAGATCTCGCATACAATAGGAAGGAAGTCAATATAATAACAGAGCGAGGAAAATTACATTCTGATATAAGACAGACTCGAACGGAGGTTTCTTAAACAGTTTATTAAATATGTAAAAGAGAAATTGGGCGCTGCTACACAAAAATTGTGCTTTTTGTACGACGAGAGCCCAAGAACTCATTTTATTATAGAAATCGAAGATGTAAAGTAGAATGCTCGCAACTCGTTTCATATATCGACGAACTTTTCCATACATATATATGTGTATCTACATACCGGAGGCAAAAATACTTTTCCAGGATTTTCCGATTGCAATTTTTCTTCTAATCTTTCGCTCACTTTCCTCTACTTGTCCCCCCAAAAAGCGAACGACGACGATAGTAGTGGGGATGTGTGGGCGCAGACGCTTATCGTACGCGCGACCTTCTCTCGTTTCCTCCCACGCAACTGCAGCATGATGCTGAGCGTCGCGACGTCTGCATTCAACTACTGAACGTGCGCCGCAACGGTCGCGTTGCTCCTGACAAGTCGCGCAACTTCGTAAGTTTCTGAAACTTCCGCCTGTGACTTGTGAATGACATTAAGATAGTATAACTCATTTCTATGTTTAATCGAGGTGTTTGCAGCAGGCACCACCTTGTCACTTGCAAAAGACATATGTAATAATTAGTTTGTCGCGAGATAATGCCGGTATTATCGACCGGAAAAATTATCTAAAGTAATAATAGCTTATTAATTATTAAAAAAAA
Organism: Ignelater luminosus; assembly: GCA_011009095.1. Lineage (NCBI taxonomy): Eukaryota > Metazoa > Arthropoda > Insecta > Coleoptera > Elateridae > Ignelater > Ignelater luminosus. The sequence goes on from VTPC01089972.1 coordinate 250,581, forward strand.
ATATGAAGTGTTTGGCAAATAATTTTGATACAAGGAACTTTTTTATGAGATTCTAGAGACTTGTATAACCTATTATGTTTAGTATTTAAATGGCCGAAGCTAGCGAGCATCAAATGCTGGAAGCGTCGAATTCTGCGTTTGACTTGGCTGCTTTGCGTATCCAAGAGGAAGACGACTACACCTTCGATGCGAGAAGACGCGCTGCCAATTTCGTAACGACTAGTACCACGACAGTGGCTTCCATTTTATTCGACAAAGATCCTTTTGTTGACGAGGAAGTTATAGCTAACAGAATGTTGTCGTCAGATTTTTTGGGCAATTCCATCTGGGATATCGTTAATAATGGCCAAACCGAAAGCAGCGATATCCACAGAAATGCTATTTACGAGATTGGTATTAAAACTAATGGTGCCACTTTAGTAATGAACGCTTCACTTAATGCAACCGACTCGGCTTTCCAACCTGAGCTATTCTATAGGCACTCTATGCCCATGACCGCCATTTATTGTGTTGCTTATCTTTTGGTTTTCGCTGTTGGACTTGTTGGAAATTTTTTTGTTATCGCCGTGGTTTTTAGATCCCCGCGCATGAGAACTGTAACGAACTTCTTTATCGTTAATCTTGCCGTTGCTGACATACTCGTCATCATCTTCTGCTTACCTGCCACTTTGATGTCTAACATATTTGTCCGTAAGTATAAACTTTATTTTAAAATTTTTTTTTGTTTAATAAAAACGAATTTTTCTCAATTTTATTTAACTTTATTCCTACAAGATGATTTCATGGTAGAGACCTAAATGGACATTTTTGATTTTGTTGGCGCTTTCAGGTTATTTAACCTGAAAATTCTAAGGTCTCTTTTTATTTTATGTTTGGTTATTACGGTCAGGTTGAATAAAATATTTTAAGGTGTTTTGAAAGTGGAGGGAAATCGATATGCGCGTGTCTAGTTCAAGATTCGAATTTCTCAAGTTTTGCATTTATAAAAATGCAGTTTTCTATTGAAAACTAATCAATCGGGGTATTTAATAATGCAAATTATATTAAAAAATTGTTTAATGTGTAAAAATTTTATTTATTAGAGGGAATTTTATCATTTGAATTTGGTTGCTGGGTGGGGCGAAGTTGTTCGTTTACATCAGGCGCAAGAGTAAATGCTACCACTTTCGAATCCCTGAAGAGCTTCGCGTTAGAAACGAAACTTTGACTTCGTTTATGGTTGACATCTAACTTCAGCAAGTTTTAATTTGATTTTGAAAAAACATTTTTAATGAGCGCTTATATTGTAATTTGTCATTAAGTGTTGTACATTTTTAAAACAGAAAATTCGTAAAAGTTTATAATGTTGTCTTATCGATTAATATCCGGCTATTACTTTTCATTGGAGGGTATTACATTTTCCCCAAACTGACACTTAAGCATTGAATGGTTGCCAAGTTCTTTCCTTAAATGATTCGACTTTGTGAATTGTTAGAATTAATATTGTGTAAAATCGATACGAATCAACGGTAAAGTAACTTATGTTATAGTAGGTACTACTGGATGTTAAAAAGGTGATAGCGCAATGTAAACATTTTCAATATCACTGAAAGGGTTTTCGACCTTTCAAAAATCATAAAATCGAGTCATTTTGCGTTTACTATTGCGATCTTCCGCGTGGTGCATACTTTACGGTCTGAAGGAGTTTATTACGTACATACTATAAAAACTTTGATCATCCATAAATCCAAATTTAATTTGTTTGTTTTTTCCAAGATACACTATAACTTAAAGACATTTCTAATTGATTCTTTCTGTAATAAAACAAAACATAATCCGTGTAAATAAAATATAATTCATTAAATGAAATCTGGATTTCTGCCAAGTGTATACAAGTTCGATGTGTCCAAAATCCGGTAGACTTGAATAATAGATGCAGTAGTCGAACTGACCTTGCTCATTCTCTTAAACTTCTAGTTAATGATCTTAACTACAGCGTTTGCTCAATTTATCCGAAAAGTTTAGACTTTAAGTTTGATTATATAATAATAATTAATCAAACTGTTCAGAAAATAAAAATAATGTAAATAAAAAGATTCCAGACTTTTGTTTGGATAAAGACACATTCACACGTTTTATTGTAACATTTGTCCAAAGTTACTATGTATAGATCAATCGTAAAACACCCAATGTATTGAATTTTTTATCTTTCGGCGACGAATATTGACAAAATCCTTTTGCCCTTGGAAGTCGACATAGAACTTTAAAGCTTTTCTGCCCGTCTCTGAATCAGATCTCGTTTTCTTTTTGGGAGGCTGCTCATTATCCCTTTATATCTACTGCAGTGTACGTTCCTCTTCGATGCCTCCATTAAAATTTCTCTCGGATGTGTTTGTAAGCTCACGCGAGAAAATATAGAAATATGAAAGTAATGATGGCAATATTGGTTTTAAAAACAAGCGCTAGAGAAGTTTTTTTTGCTTTTTTCTAGTTGTGTATATATTTCTTAGTGAGAACTCCGCAGTAATCGCATTGCTGAGATTTGCGAGCTGCGCATTCGTAGAATTCCGTTCTCTCATGGTTAAAAGCTCCAGTCGTGCTTTAGCATTTCATTTAGGATGTGTGCTTTGCATAACAATGTCCCATGCGTGTGCTTACTTTATGTGTATCATACGCATGGCAATGTGCTGCATACAGCAGCTTTAAACAGACTGTTTTTATAACACATCCCACATAAACCTTGAGAATTAAATAGTTTAGCTTTGTATGAATACAGGAGAGAAAAGAGATTTTTATAGCGAATTTTTTGCTTGAAATATGCACGTAATTATCTATGTAAGAGCCGAATTAAATTCCCCCTCTAATTCTAATTAAATTAACCACATCGGTAGTTAGTGGACTAGCAAATGACCACATATCCTATTTACTAAGCGTAGATTAACGACTACGATAACCAGCCCTCTATATTAATTTAAATACAAACTTTTACTAATAGTGGGGGCGGCCGGGCGGCCGGTTAGAGTTAAACCTTTTAAAATGTATAAACCCTCCGCTTCCTAACTGTTTTTTACGCAAGCGTTTACGATCTTGTATAGCCATAAAAGGAGATAGAAAGAGAGAAGCGGGATGTTATAGCAGCGTTTTCGGTTTACAACCAAATACCACTACAACTACAGGTGCAATTATAAATAATGTACACACCAACAACGTTCTTCTGTATGGACGGCCGGGCCGCTCGAAAAGGATTCGAATAGCGAAATAGCTTTCCTGCCAATTTTGGTTTCGTAAGCCCTCGCAGCATACAACTTCAGAATATGTTTGATACTGAAAATGTATACTCTGAGGGCTTACGAAATGTCAGTGCTGCTTCTCAAGATGACTATCTACATGAAGTGAGAAGATTGCCCAATAAGGAAGGGAAGAACTAGACACTTTTTCAGTATACCTCATTTAGCATCGTACTATATATACACCACAACGACTATTAAACGCTACTGGTAAGAAAGATAAAGCCAATGTATTTTGTACTGAGAAACAAACGATAGCCCTTTTCTTTTAACATTTTCTTTTACGAGCGGCTTTCAAGGAAAAGTGAATTGAATAAAGGATTGTTTACGAAACTACTTCATCAAATATATATATGTATAGTTTTGTTGCCAGGGCACAATAATATTAAATGTAAATTAATTTGCAGTTGCACATTTAAGGTGAATTGGAAAAAAGCTTTTTTAAACACAGAAATATTTCAATATAAGTATTTGCAGTTAAATCTCTATTATTATTTATTCGTTGGTAGAGATGCAAGTAGTAAATGAATAAAATTTATCAAGGATTCCCTTCGGATTGCTCAAAATAAGTTTGTTGTGTTTTAGGAGATGAACATTCTAAATCAGGTAAAAATCGTTTAATTACAAATAGGTACGTCCTTGTAACAAAAAATAGATGGATTAAAAAATTAATATAATCAACTACGTTGTTTAAATAATACTTGAGGAGATATTGATAAGTTGTCATTACAATTACAGTGGGACACGTACCTGTTAAATATGATTCAATTTTTAATTTATTAAACAGTTCTTTCCTCAATTCTGTATAGTTTTAATATCAATCCTATAATTGCTATCACCTAGAATTTCCTGTCTTTATTGAAAAACGCACAGGTGCTTATTAAATCAAAACTTTATTTCTTAGCTGTATTCGAAATAGAGAAAAAGGTGAATAAATAGTTTCGTGAGGTCAAACCTGGTGAACAGGTACGATGGTCAAGTAATCGCTTTATTTAAATAAAATTTCGACTGTAGAATTTTGTTTTGAACGTGTTTGGTCCTTCCAATTGAAAAAGCAATTAAGATCTTAAATAAGACATACTTCCTTGATGGCATACTAATTGATTCTTAAAGTGTCTTCACATCCTTTCATTAGGGAAAGATGTTGCAGTAAGTTAACCTATCATTCATGTTTTTCATAAATAAATCATATCTAAAGAAATAAGGTACGTTTTTTGCTACTACTAACTTCATGGCTGATGGACAACTGAATTCTTTGATTTCTTTTTGGTTCTTCTCGCGGTCTCTTTGTTTTGCTAGAGCAGTTACTACATTAGAAAAGATCTCTTCATGACCTTCAGAAATTTCAGTAAAGCACATTTCACCATATCCTCTTCTTTTTTATACTGGGGCTGTCCCCCACGTGATCTTACGAATACATTAATCAGTTGACTTTCAAAAGGTCTCATTATAAAGACAGCTATAAAATCTGTATCTCGATAACTGTGACCTTCCGTCTTGATACTTAGTTGAAGATCCAGAATCCTTCGAATTAATTTGTTAACAGTTTTATAATTTTATCTTCTTGGGAAGTCCTTTTTGTTGACAGTTTTTGATTCTTGCGAAGCTCTTATTCACGTGCAGATCTTTGTAGACCTTTAAGATTCTTTCAGGCTTCTGACTCTTGTAAGAGCTTAAATTCTTATAGTCCTTCAGGTTCTTATAGACCTTTAGACTTTTATGGACCTTCAAGCTTTTCTAGGTTTACTGATCTCTAAAGATTCTAAGGCTAAACACCGATTCCACTTTTCTTGGTAGTTAGATATGTCAGTCATAAGTGTCCGAGGACTTTCTGAACTGCTCGTGCAATAATAATAACAACAAACTTTAAAAATGTCGTTTTAGCCCTACATAGAAAATTATAATTTTCTAAATGATATTTTTATTAGACATTCTACAAACATAGCATAACTTTCAGGCCTATAAACGTGTCTGTCTATCACTGTATATACATAAGTGCTCTAATTTGGATATTATTTGAAGTATATACGTAGTCTGTCCAACAAATACGCTCAGGTCAAAGAAACTTTTTCTATAAAATTTAGGGTGCATTAATCTTATTCTCTTTAAAATACTCCCCATTTGTAGCAATACACTTGTCCCATCTCCCTTTCCATTCTTGAAAACATCTCTGGAAGTCCTCAGAAGTGGGGCTTTTCATCTGCTTCCTCGTTTCAGGTTTTATCGTCTCCAAGTCTTTCCAGTGCCGCCCCAGCCTAATACTTTTGCATTTCAGAAACAAAAAGAAATCGCAGGGGGGCCAGTCTTGACGAATAGAGAGAGTGATCTAATGTGGTCATCCAAATTACAGGCCAGAAACTCGCGGACAACCACTGCTGAATGTTTCATGCCGTAGTCATTCAGAAAAAACTTCGTGGTGGACAACACCATAAATGTTCGTGGTTCATCTTTTCCTTCCAATTACTTGCTCTGTGATTTCAGCTCGTTGTCGTACTTGTAGAACCATGACTCGTCACCAGTGATACCCCTTTCAAGGAAACCAGACGTTTGGTGAAGCTTTTCCAGTCGGTACAGTATTCAAACCTTCTGAGCTTTTGGTCAGGTGACAGCAACTTTGAGACGATTTTTACACACAATCTTCTCAACGCCAAATGTTTTGTTAGAATTGTTAACACAGACGATCTTTCCAAATTCGGTTTCATTGAAAAGAGCTGTTTTCTTTAGTGTGTTATCTTCATCAACAGCTCATAACATTTCATAAATTTTCTGAGAGCTTTTCTCAAGTTTCACTAAACATTTGGTGATTGATTTGTTGTTCCATTTGTTCGTCAATCTCCATCGTCAACAAGAGCAATAACAGGTCGCCACAAAAAAATCCCACCTCTAGCTGTACGCTTACCTCAACAGTCTGACAGTTATTGACGCTCCAGTGGGTCCCCTGCCATTTTGTTTATCGGCATTGATTGTCAACATTAGTTACCTTTTCAGGATCGAATTTTCAGAAAGTTAAAAAATTTTTAGTTAGTTGCCTTCTAAAATCACTGCGTTACCATTCTGCAAAGAAATACTCCCTCAAACCCTTGAGGCTTTTAAAGACTAATAAACACGTCTAGATTTTGCAATATCTCAGGAGTATGGGGAAGATGGTTATATCTCCTTGTCAAGCTAAGAAACTCACAGCTTTAAAAAGACATTTTTGCGCAACCATACAGCCATACTCAGAAAAACAGTATAATGTCACTTGGTATTCATTTGTGTTATACACGTTATTCCATAATATCTTTCCTATTGAAACCATTTGCCTTGATACAGACGAGAATAACAGTAGTTTTTTCCCTGACTTTCTTGCCTGCCTCTGTGCAACATTTCTAATATCAGCTACAACTTTAGTGCCTTCATGATCATAATTAAATTGCCTGTTGCCTCACACCTAATGCCTCAATTAACTCGAATCCTTTAATATTATTACAAAAAAGTGTGGGTTTAGTGTCTTTTCTAGAGACAACTTAAAGGTCCACTTACTTTTTGTTTTTATTCAGGAAACTATTCTATCTCTATTTCTTCGCCTATTTCAAAAAGTATATCAAGAGTGTGCTCAGAAACAGGGTAACAAACACGGTTAGCTTAAACCACAGCTACCCCTCTACCTTCATTCCAAACTTCATCATTCCTAAAAAGTGTTGTTATTTCATCGAAGATGACTCTAAAATGTACTTAAATTAAGAAACATCGACAAGCCCTAAAAACCAACTGTTCTCAAATCTATGTGTCTTACGAAGACAAAAATTTATTTAGCCAATCGCAAAGGTTGTGATTTTGTAACACAGAAATTTAATCACTTACTAATGAATTGAAATTCATTTAAGCTAAAAGATTATAAAGTAATTGTAATTCAGATAAAAATTTAATGCACGAACATATAAAAACCCCAGAAAAGACATTTCATATCCTACCATGATTTTGACATGATTTGAAAATCTTGGTGTCAATCTTGATCTTCTGCGAAAAATCTTGGTCATAATCTTACAACTAGCTTAGATACCAATAAACATTCCTTTAAACTATTTGCTAAATTGTTCTCTTTAATTTATTCCATGGCTTTTTGGTCACTGTGTAAGTAATCTTTTGTAAAGCTAAGGCAAGACATATGCGTCATCAGTATTTGCTTTGGTTTTGTTAGATTTCCAAGACTTATTAATTGGTCTAGGCTTTTTATTGTTATGATAGAGTCTAAAATTTGTTCTTTTATATCATTTTTTGAACGTTATTTTCATAATTTTGATTTTGATTGACCTACATCGACTTAGAACCACCCGGACCATGATCATATCAACTGAATATGGGTTCAAAAAAGGTCTTATTAAACCTCTCAGCCATTTAACCATGTTTGCTCTTATTTGGACTTTAGTTTGAAGAACAAGGTTATTTTATGATAGTAATCAAACTTTATAAAAAGCTCTCAAGTAAACACAAGTTTTGAGTTTTTGACGTTTCAGTATGAAAATTTTCTTAGAATTAGCGCTTCTCTTATATTAATCCTTTTGGAGCACAAAAAGTTGTGACCGCTTGCAATGATCACCGTTTTAGGGTCCCTTTGTTTGAAAACAGTTTGGACTCCGCCTTCCAGTATCCTTTCCAAAGAGCTAATTACAAAGTTTAAACACGGGTTATAAAAGGCCTTAAGTGAACACAAAACACTTCATTCAAACTTTGAATTTTTGGCATTTTTGAAGTTAGAGAGCTTCTTAGCTCTCTTGCAGTAAGAACGGGCGTGACGGCTTGCAGGAACCACCTAGTATGGATAATATGGATAAGAGTTAAGCAAAATCGGAATTATATTAATTCGTGGACCATTTTAAGTTAGTTTGGATTTTTTAACTGTAATACCAATCTTTCAATGCACCAATTAGCGCTACTCTAAACATTCAAAATTGTTTTTTTGTGTGTTTTTATGGAAATTAGATTCGAAAACATGCATCTTGAATAAAACATGGCTGCTTTGCTCAACATTCATCTTTATATGCATGTAGAAACTCTACGAAAATTTCAGAAAATACTAAACACCTACACAAGGTACAAAAAGCCTTTAGGTAAGCACAGACTAGTACATTAAAATTTCTTGTTTTTGACTAAAATGGGTGTGACCGTCTGCAGCTACCACTAGTTGAGGCCCTATTTGTTTGAAAACAAGTTGGGCGTCGCCTTTCAACAACCTTCTAAAAAAACTAATTACGAAAACCAATAGAGCGATAAAGGCCACCTGCGGTGGCCCAAGTCTGGACTTCACTCTTCGTTAAGCTTTAAAGTGTGCTAAATACAAAAAAGGTCAAGCTGTGCTCTCTCAGGATTAGGGTTTCTGACCGAAGAATTCTTGAAAAATTTTTAGATTGTGTTCTCTCAAGTTCCGGAAATAGCAGCTGCAGACTCGAGCATTGTAAATGTTAACTTTGAAAGCATGAAAAGGCTTTTAAGGCAAAAGCTGAATCAATAACTTTTGGTTAGGTTAGGTAGTGGACGCGATGTTAGCTAAATCGTAGAGTCAATTGGTTGAATTCCGACTAGAAACTTCTAATCTTTAAAAAAAATTCCTTACGTTCAAATTAATTTGTTGATAAGACATGCATTATTATAAATTAAATTTTTAATTAATCTAAATGATTTTTAACTTCATTATGACCAGAGAGACGAACCAGTTTGATGAAACATGAAAACATGAACTGTCTTTGTTCTTCTCTCTCTCTTCTGCTTTTTCTTTTTCTTCCTTCTTTGCTTTGGGCAATTTCGCCTGTTTATTCTTTGTCCATTTGCTTGTTGGTGTTTAAGTTATCGCTCCACCTTTTTCAGTTTATCATGGGCGATTATTACTCTTCTTCTATCTTCCATTCTGTTGATATGTTCATTCCACTCCTGTTTTCTATTTAATACCCAGTTGTTAATATCGTCTACTTTGCATAGTTATGTTATTATGTTTTCGCTTCTTTCTCTGTCCCTAAGTGTCTTTCCGGTTATCCTGCAAAGCACCCACATCTCTGCTGCTTCTAATAGTTGTTTGATCTTCGATGTTTCTGGTCTAAGTACTGCCGTATGACATCACTGATCTTATTGCTGTTTGTCTATTCCAAATTTCGTTTCGATTCCTATGATATCTAAGCAGCCCGCTATTCGTGTCGGTTTCGTTGTTTGTTCCATCGCCTCTGCCGCAACGTCACCGTAATTCGACATGTCTATCTCCAGGTATTTTAATTCCGTTTCCTATTTAATAACTTCCCCATCAACTTGGAGTTTACATCTCATAGGTGTTTTTGATGTTGTCATTTATTTAGTTTTGGAGGATATCACATTTTATAAATTTTAGCTGTGTGGTTAAATGGGTGTAAGACTCCTTGTAAGTCATACAATGGTATAGTCTTTTCTTCTCCCATTTTGTATCCTTTTGATGTGCGCGTCTTTTTTATTATCTCGTCCATGATCACATTAAAGAGAAGAGGGCTCAGTGAGTCTTCCTGTCGAACACCACTCCCAAATGGCATCGGAGAATTGATTTTGCTGATTATAATCTTCTTCTATCTTTTATTTCATGGAACCAACTAAAATGCACCCCTTTCTATTAAACCAAATGCCGTTTACCTATACGCGGAACTAACCAGTTTCTAAAACTGTCTCGAGTGTCCGGAATTCCTGGGAATCGAGAAAAATTCGTCTCGAGTTCAAAAACTCAAAAGATGGCTAAGACTCAGAAATCCTACTCAGGCCCCATCCGCATTAACTTTCTTAAGAATGATAAACACAAGCTTGTATCAGGCTACGCCTCCCCCTGGACTGTCTGCAGTGGACGAAGATTAACCTTTACAGATTCTTTAAGAAATCCAATAAGAGTTGCAGCACGGCAGCAAGGTCGAGATTTGCCCTTTATATATCTTCTTATTATATGCTTTACTTGCAAAATTGTTTTTCTCGCATTTTCCTTTTTATATGAAGAAATAAGGAAAAGTCGTGAGGAGCTAGGTCAATGTTGTAGGGTAGATGCGATAACGTTATTCTACACCTGATGTGACTATAAATTCAGTTCTTTGATTCGCATTGTGATACGATGCATTTTCTGTCTTGGTGTACAGCATCTACATTTTTGCATCGATTGGTAAACAAATAGTGGCGACCGTCCCTCATTAACTAAGATTTTTTAAATTCGCAAAAAAAGGAAGGAATATTTTCTTGCCGATGCTTCTGCCCCATTGTATGCTGTTAATAGCAATCACTAACCCTGATAAGGTCTATTGATCATCTTTGTGCACCAATCAATTATGGAGGTCCTTCAGCACCTCCTTTTTCCAACGCGATGTCTAAGAATGTCTGAATATCATCGTAGATAGTTCTATCGCGTTCTTTAATAATTCAAAAGCATTTTGAAGTCTTTTTATTAGCGAAGTGCAAAGACCTGATCACAAAATCAGTTATATAGTAAGTGAAGATAGCACCTAACTGCAAAATTTCCAGGTTTACTATTAGATAGACGTTGCTGAAATATATGATTTGTCTAAAGAATTATAAATTTCAGTTCTTCACTGAAAATTAGATATAAAACCTTGATGATCAGATTTTCATTTTGAGACTTCCTAACTCTTTTAAGTTGAATAATTACTAATTTATGTCGAGTTAATTAAATTTTGTTATAAAATAAAATATAAAGACACAATAAATTGTCTTTCCCAAAAATATTCAAAATATCGTTTCGTCCTTGTTATGGTCTCATCAGTGAAGGATAACTATGATCAGTCATTCATTATTTTTGATCTAGATAAAACAGTTTCTCTGTTTGAGATTTTATCATTCTAAAAATATTTCAAACCGTTCACGTTTTTTATGTGTGTATACGCTTTCCATTTAATTTCTAAATATAACCTATTCTATAAAATACGTTTTATTACTTTTGTACTTCTTGGTGTCCGTGATCTAGATTTTGCTCGATTTTGCTTTTAGTTTGTTTTTGTGCTGATGCCAGAGAAAAAAATAATTTCTCTATCTCGTAAAATACTATCTAAAACTGAAAATATTTACTATTTAGTTATTAATTAATTGAGCGCCAATTTGTAAACCTTACATCAACAATATCTTTACAATATCATTTTATAACTGTATCAACTTACAAGCGATATTAGAAAATCGAAAAATAACACGCTGACCAGATTTCATGTATTTCACCAGAAGTTAATAAAACATATTGAGGGCTAGCGTGTTCAACCCGTCCGCTACCCGTTGGTAGGTTTCTGCTATCTGTATCCGAGCAGTGCTACGGTGTATCGGAAGTATCCGTGTTTATATTGCAGCTACTAGGTAAAGCCTGTGTTGTAGTAAACAGTCAGTTGTGATGGTGAACTTTTGCCCTGGTTTAGGCGCAGGAGATTTACACTTTTTATAAATAAATGTAGTACCTGCAAAACTAGGTCTCTGACTCACACAGAGTCATTATACCTCCGCATTACATTTTCAGTAAGCAAATTATCCTAGACGGCGGTGGCATATTTCATAATGCATTCTGTAATTGAAACAATTGCTGGCCATAAACTGCAATCTTCTAACTTTATGGATGAAATCAAGCTATGTATAATAGTATACAGGAGTATGTAAATTGTAAAATGGCGTGTTGAAATTACGTAGTATTGCCCCTATTCCTATCTCTATTATAAACATTTTTATTTAGTTTTCGGGTAAACAAAAACAATTGGTAGAATATTACAAACGTATATACGTACCGGTTGATTCTCTCTTTAAAACCTCCTTCGGGCTCCACAAGTGAAATTATTTCGTTCGTAGTAGTAGGGGTTGCTATCGCTACACCTATTTTCGTATGCTCATGGAGTTTCGGAAGCAAATATTTCCAAACATTAGGAAATTTCTGGATAGGAAAAGACAAATATCTTCACGTCACGATTTAGTTCAAAAAATGAGTATAGAAATTTTTCTGTTGGTATTTCATATATAGGAAATATTTTCTGATTTAATATATCAAATATTTTTATAGATTAACATAATACGTATTCGGCGATTTCTCGATAATGAAAGTTTGGAAAAAGATAGTAATAAAAATTTTAAAACAGGCATTCCGTTCAGATAATAAATTACATTTTAAAAACAAATTAGTTTTTTCTATTTCAATGTTGATGTTACTAGGGTATTAGGAAGAAAACAAAAAGTGTAATTAATTAGTAAAAATGACTTTTTCAGAACTAAAATGGAAATTTTTTAAACTTAGCGAATTTTATTCGGTAATTTTATTTTTATTAAATTGATTTAAGGATTAAAATAGCGATAATTCACCTCCCATCATTTAGTCTTCAGACCTTCTATGTTATCTTCAAAAGTCTTTAACTGTTCAAAGCAATAGAAATCTTCACTTTATCTATGAAAATCTAATTTGTGCAAAAAGAGAATTTTGCTCAATAAAATTTTCTTTGAGCAGATCACATGGAAATTTCATTAATAGGCGTTACTATATTTTAATAATGGAGTAGTCACAACTGAATTTACGGAATGTTTTCGTTCCCGTTGAACAAGTAAACGTCTTTTGAGACGCTATAGAAACGTGGCCATCTTAACAAGTCAAAAGAAGGATTTTTCCTGGAAGTCGTAGATTCACCAAGTCCTTCTCAGGAACAAATAAAAGATGGATTGTTGCTTGATGTTGATGCTGCCGCAGTTACCAGATCAATTGGATTACTTTAGCCAACAAATTAACTACCACAACGTTATATAGTAGCATGTGGTAATTCAAAGGCAAAGTTGAATCCCCCAAACGTCTTTCCATATGTGCGAACCAAAATTGAAGAGTGCAAAAATCTCGATGCTATATAGTATCCACTTTAAGGTGCATTTTGAATAATACTCAGTTTGCTGATTCCGTGCAAAAAGTTAATTTGATGGTTGTGGCAGATAGAATAAGAACATTATACTTAGTGATCTCCACGTTAGTATTTCGACTTCGTAGGGAAGCGCCAAGGAATATTTATAGCATTAAACTAAACTTTCCAATTTTAGGACATCAATTTATTTCTCCCGATAGGGTTTTCGATCTTAGAGAAAGAGACAAAAAGTAAAAAAAAAACAGTGATTGTAGAACCGACATAGTATAAAAAAATAATAGAAGAGGATACCACAGTTCGAACGCCAGAAATTTATTGGCACATGAAAGTTCTTGGTAGAGGCCTGCGCGGGTAAGGTTTTTTAGTCGGGCTCAGGTCAGATCAGTTTAAAAATTTATCAGGTTTTTCGGGCCTACTTTCGGTCAATCCGAGTGCTTGGCCCTGTCGGGCTGTTCGGGCCGTTCGAGTATCTCAGGCCGTCCGGATCTGTCAGGCTGTTCGGACTACTCAGACGCTTTGGGCCTCTCGGACCTGTCAAACTTATAGGATCGGTCAAGCTTTTCGGGTCCTTATTTTTGGACTCATTCAAAGAGGATGATTTTCGTCCTATACTGGATCGAGATTTTTTTCGTACTGACTCGGGCGGAATATTTTCGTACTGAACAACACCGGAGGATTATCTTAGTGACCCAAAAAACCATTTATTTTTATACTGAACCAAAGAAGAGGTTTTTTGTACTGCACCGTATGCAGGGTTTAAGTCAGGCCGAACCTCAGTATAAAAATCTAACAAAACCGTTCGTTTCTGTCGGGTCGTTCAAGGTTGTCGAGCCCGTCGAGCCGCAGGAACCTATAGGGCTTGTTTGGTCATTCGTGCCGCTTAGGCTTGTCAGACCGTTCGGGCCTGTGAGGCTGTTCGAGCTTTTCGAGCCGATCAAAAAGTTGCCGGGTTTTCTCAGGCCGCGTTAAGTTTATCCCCAGTCTAGCTCTTGGCATGTCAAATTTTATTTTTGCAAAAAATGGAAAAAACGACAATGTTTGACAATATGATTTTTTCTTTTCTTTTTTAAGCTTAAATTGGTTACCATCTTAATCTGCATATGCCTAGTGAGCAACGAGAAAAATTACTACATTAAAAGATTATTCCTCCAGTAGGTTATACCAATTGTTTCTTAATTTTTCAAAAGTTTAACTAAACGTATTTAGTGCGTTTTACAAATAATGACCTCAAATTAACAAGAAGCTATGGTGGCGTAATCTATCGTTCAAATATCATACTAGAAGTTTACAAAGTTCAATAAAGACTTTTTGTTTTTACCATAAAACCCATAATAGTTCAACCTAGTCCAACCCTCTAACAACAGTAATCTTGTTGTTGAAATTGTAACACTTAGCAAGATGTTACATTTCCGATCAATGGCATACTCACTCTCCTGCCTAAACATTCCAAAATGACCCCAGCTCAAAGTAAAAATATAGGTGTGAGTCAGTAATGTGCACGATAACACAGGACCACATCCAGAAGTTTAAGATAACATAACAAGCTATTCTTTTATTCAAAAATCAATTTTCACAAACGTCCAACTTTTACCAAATTCGTAATTTATTATCTGAATTTTGGATTTCTTTCTAATGTACATGCAAGACCAAATATGAAGATTTTGACCTAGCATTTAATTCCTTATTTATTGACGTTTTCCAAAACCAACAAAGTTCAAATACGCATTCATGTTATTAAAGCTATGGATTCTATCTTGTTTCAGAAACCAGATGTCTGTTGCCTTGGATAATTACATATTACGTCGTTGTCAAGTATAACCTCGTAAGTCATTTTTCTAACCCGTGAGACACAAGCTGTTACTTTGGAAGTAAAAAAGTATAAAATTATTTTCCAACTTCTCTAGTTCTTCTTCACATTATCTAAATTGCCCCAGTTTCTAAAGATTGTTCCTTTTGGAAAAAAAACTATATTAAGCTTGAAAGAGTGAGCTTCTAACTTTCAAACAGGCTTTCTGTTACTTTTTTCCATTTTTGGTAAAATAATAAAACGAATCGATTTCGGAACCTAAAGGACTAATTGGGGCACAAATACAAGTTTCTCTTTTGTTAGTTTTGCACATAGCCATCACCGTAACTTAACCCTTTTAAACTCATTTCATGAAGAAAAATAGAAATTTGTTGATTAACAAAGATGGGATGATCATTATTTTATCAAAATCCATTTTCGAGATTTTTTTGAAAAAAGCAGAAAGTTTTGTTACTTGTTTATGAATCTCAATCTGTTCAACTTGATGCTGTTAGTTGTTGATGACAATTTACTCAAAAATGGTTTTTGCAGCGACATATTAGCAGCAAAAGGACTACTTCTACTCAAAAGACTCAGTGATTTTGAACGTTATTTAGGAATATGTTGGCGATGTCAAAAGCATATGAGTGATGCTTCCCATCACACAGTGATCACTAAATCTTTCTGAAAACTGTTTTCGTGTAACGTTGCTCGCAGTAGGTAAGCTTATCCATGTTCTTCAAAACAAAATCTGCTTAAAAGTATTGTCTTCCTAAATGGAATTTCCAGAATTCTTCCTAGAGATATTAAGAGTTTTGGTAGCCGTTTGCAGTATATGTGCATACGTGTTTTTGAAGTCAGGTAAATATTTTCTAGCAAAGATTATTCTTTCCTTGTGTTATGAAGCCAACTGCTGCAATGATTAGCATATTTCATAGACACTTTCTATTATACCTAATAGTATGATTGAAATTTCTATAATAACCTTCAGCATGAAAAGAGTGGAATTACGTCTGCAAAATATTTCACTCGCATATCTCTTCATTCGTTATTCTTTCCAATCTTGACTTTTTGCTGATCTTTTGAGGGCATTCATCTTAGTTGCTAGTAGTTTTCTTTCCATATTCTTGCTGATCTGCCATACTTCAGATCCATAGGTAAGTGTGCTTCTGATGATGGTGTCATAGATTCACATCTTGGTTTTTATCGTGGTATTTTTTTTACCATAGAATAGAATTTTGGGCGTCAATTATTTTCTTAGTGTTGTTGATGCGCGAATTGATTATGTTTTCACTTCTGCCAGTGTTTGTGAGCTGTGTACCCAGGTATGTGAATTCAGTGCAGCTCTTTATCACCTCTGTGTTTCCATTTCCTAGTATTTCTCTTTACGATTATTCCCTATACACATATACTCGGTTTTACTAAAGTTCATGTTCAGTCCCCATTTTTTGTATTCTTCGTTAAGTTTTCTAATCATATTTTCCACGTCCTGGAAATTTTGAGCCAGAACCACTTGATCGTCTGCATAATGTAGTGTGTACAGGGTTCGGTTTCCCATTGGTATTCCCATACCTGCACACTTTTTTCCATGGTTCAAGCGTAGCATCTAAGTATATATTAAATAAAATAGGAGAGAGGCTGCATCCTTGGCGTAGTCTTCTACTAATAGGGAAGCTTGGTGTTAAATTGGTACCAAGCGTTTCTGTATACTGATTTAATGTCTAATTAGAGTCGTATTTAAAGAAGAATTCTCTAAGACTTCGAATAATTCTTTTATTGCTTGTTTTAAGCAGAATACATTATCAATTGTTGATTGTCTCGCTCTGAAGCCGGCTTGTTCTTTTGTTTGGTATATAAAATAGTTATTTTATACCAATCTTGTAAGAATTGTTCTATCTTTTTGTGTATGGGGGTTATCCATCCCCCAATACATTTATTCAGGATATTAATACTCTTGTCAAATAGGTTCTTAATGATTTTGTTGAGTTTATTCGTGGCGTTCCTTATCAATTCATTAGGTATTGTCCGAGCTCCTGCTGTTCTGTTGTTCTTAAGTTCTGATATTGTGGTTTCTAGCATGTTCTCATCAATAATCACTCTCTCTCTTTCTACATCAGTTAGTGTATCATCTGGTATCATCTGGTATCATTTTAAATTCTTCGCGGTCTTGGTTAAGAGTTCTAGCAAAATAAATTATTTCTTCCATTCTTTTGTTGGAATTATTTCAATTTGTGTTTTTTGATGCCCGATTTTCCTAACGGAGTTTATAAATTTCCATGATTCTGTGGATCTCCTTCCGTCGATATATTCTCTAATTCTTTGCATCTTTTTTTCCATTGTTTGTTCTTTTCTTCTAAAGCCTTTCTTTTAAATTTAGCCTTTTCTTGTTTGTATTTGATTTTGTCTTTAAGATGCTTTGTTTCCATCTGTTTTCTTTCTTTAATCTTTTCTAGTTCTTCCGACCACCAGAAATTTGTGTTCTTTTTCTTGTGTTTCTCCTCTCCCAATGCTTCATAGGCAGCGTTATGTATTGCTTCCTTTATGTATTCATAGATTTTTGAGGTATCATATGTTATAATATTTTTGTTCAGTTTTTGTTGGTACAGCCTTTATAGGAGATGTATCGGTTGTTTCCTTTCCTTTTGTCTTCTTTTTATATGGTAGGGTAATTTTTGTTTTGACTAAATAATGATCGTTTCCACGTTCTGGTCCGCGTTTGACTTTCACGTCGAGTAGTTTCATGTTTGTCTTCTGCTTTATTATTAGATAGTTAATGATGGATTTCAGCTTTCTTGTTTCCTGTCGCTAGGTGTATTTGTAGATGTCTTTGTGTTGAAAATATCCATTCATTATTCGGAGTTTTTGGTGTTCACATTAATCGTCTTGCATTATCGTTTTCTCTACATTCCCACTATTTTCCAACCACTGGATCATTGCATTTGCTGCCTATTCTAGAGTTTAAGTCACCAATTAAGATTATTTCTCTGGTTCTTTCTATTTCTCTCATTGTTTGTGTTAGCATATCTGAGTATTTTGAGTTGATGTCTCCATCGTCATCTGTTGCTGTGATGGTAAGATGATATCCAAGATAATTAATATTGACAGTCAAGAGGCTTTCGTTGATAGTTGTCCAGTCTGTTATGTATTTTCTGAATCTTTTATGGATTAGTATGGATACACCTCTTTTTGTTCGTTGTTTCTTCGGGACACCGTTAAATATGGGTATATAATCTTCTTTTTGGTTTCACTTAAGGCCGCTATGTCCATGTTAATTTTGGAAAGTTCTCTGATAACTTCCTCCATTCTACCTCTAGTTTCTTGAATGTTTCAAATGCCAATTATCATTGTTCGTTTTTCTCGCCAGTGACGTCTCCTATCTGGTCCGCCCACATTCCGAGACTTGGCGTCTCTGTTTTTTACGGGTGATAGCTCGCAAGCCCAGTGGGACCGTCGCTGATGTTCAGTAGCTACTCAATTCACCACTAAAACGTTCCAGCTTTTCAGTCTAGATTTTGCCCTGCCCTCAGCATCTTTTTCATATGATTGCTAACTCAGCTAACTGAAATCATGTCAAGTTGAACCACATTTCAAAGAGGGTGGGGTGTACTCAAATGAGTTTATTCCATAATCAATTGGCACGTTCAGCTTTATTTTAAGAACGTTGTAGGTTCTTTGACCTGACCTTACGTTTTTGCAGAACTCTAGCTAGGATATATAAGTTCAAGCAAATTCAATGGGTTTTTTGTTTTATTTTTCATTATAGGTTGCAATTAATTACCTAGCAAAAAGCGATAAGAGGCAAAAAACCACAGATGAAGTAATGTCTTATAGATTCTCAAATAATAAAATGAATCTCTTTAGACTTATGTATTTGTTGATGCAAGATAGCAAGGTTGTTGTGATTAAGAAGAGTGTGATCATAAAAAAACTCGCTATTGAGTTCTACAACTTCTTGGTGAGTCTGATTCCATTCAACTTCATTAACTCCGCTAGTTGGTTTCTTATGGTAGACGACTTTTTGTTGTTTGACGATGAATGCGACACGAGTCAAAAGAGAGGGCGGGTTGGCTAAATTCTGCTCGACTGTGCTTCCAAGATTTTTTTAAAAAATTGGAAAAGGTTTAGTGAAAAATTCCGAATTAAAACACCGATTCTTACCATGGAGATAATAAAGAAACTTATAGATCTTGATAATAAAGTAAGAGAATCTAAGATTGCTGTTTTGTGTATCTTCTTAGCACGTTTTGGTTTTCTTCTGAATTATTAATCTTTGTTTGGTTTAGCCATTAATTAAATTAAAGCAATCTTTTGCGAAAATTAGAACGTTCAACAAAAGCCAATTTCTTATGAAATCTGCATGTTGACTTCCTACAAGGAAAAGAGTTGAGGATATCTAGAATAAAAGACCTTAATACTTGGAAAGTACTACTAAAGCATCTCTAGCTATCCTCAATGGTAGTAAACGTATTGCATGAAAATATCGAGGACTATCTTTTTCGGTAACATTAGTCTTTTGATATTGTGAGGTTTGTAATCAGTCAGTTTTCATTTCAAGATCCTTATTTTCTAGGTTTCTTTGAAAGGGATCTTTTACAAACTTTTTCAGGTGAATCATTACAAGATTCCTGATAATAGTTTCATATAATAAGTCCCTTCATTATCCTGTATTGCTTCTTTGTGTTATAAACAAGTGTCTACACTACTAGATGTTCTGTCTGTTAAATAATTAGAGCCTATAATGGTATCTGAACACGATTTGTGCAGCTTTTTATTTCTTGATATGCCTCAGTTTCCTGTATTTGCATATTGTTTTAGCTACACCACATACATACACTCCATAATGTATTCTAGAGCAAATTGTTGGTTGGGAGCCCGATACGAACGCTTTCAGCTTGAATTACAAATTATTTTAAAGCCTCTATGTAGTATATATGTGCTACTATTTGATTGATTTTGCGTAGCGGTTTGTATGTTTACGGTGCTTACAGCAATAATTTCCCCCACTAAAAATTCCAGCTTTAATTTAATTGCAATCACGGTGTAAACACATTCCCAACAGATTCTAACAAACTTCAAATCGTCCAGCAATAAAAAGAGAAATGCGACAATCTTGACCTTGATCTAATTAAATTAATTAAATGTTTGAGTAATTAAATACCGTAAAAAGATTATAAGCTTGTAGTTCTCTTGGAATTTACTTTTTATGCTTCAAGCTTTTTTTCAAGTAACAATGAATCCTATAACCATAAAATTGTGGAGATGGCCGTTACTTTGGGAACCCCGAATTTTTAAGTGATACTTGTGTCTCCATTTAGCAAACAACCTTTCTCACTTCGTCCTTAAATTTAATTAAGTTTAACCTACAATGGACCAGGTTTTCTTTTAAAAGATAAAAGAAGAGGGGTTGCAAATATTTCAAGAGAGATGTTTTAGAAATTTTATTCGAAAATCGTCCTGTTTTCTTTATATTACCTGAATATAATCAGAGAATCAAACGGATGTTAATTTTATTAAAAGTTTAAAGGAGAATAAGGCGATGTTCGATGATATTATTTAGGAAGCATGATTTTCGATATGCAGTTAGGTCGAAAATCTATGCATATTTCATTTTAAAGGCGACATATCCCCCGAATCCAAGTAAATAAAATTGGAGCAATGTTGGACTATACGTGTGCACCAATGGAATTGGGTCGAATAAAACTGAAAAACGAGAATTTTTATGGCTAAGTATGAAAGGTGCCTATTCAAATGGGCGCTTATATTTGACTGCAGGCATTTATTGATCCTACAGGTGCTATTATTTGTGAATCCTTTCCGAGTTCTCAGAGCCCGTATAAATATTAAAAGATCGGCACGCCGGCAAAGTAGGGCAACTCGAGGTAGGCCGGTGACCTGGTCAATACATATATATATATGTCACTCAACTGCACAGGTAAGGAGGAAGTTACCAGGGCATGGGCATGTCTTGGAATGTTAGTCAATAACTTCTCCGGGTCAAGTCATAACTAGGATACGTTAATCCTCGCGGAATGTGAACCCTACGTCATGTTATGTGTGGCACCTGCCTTTCAGATGAACTACAAATCAAAGGAAAACAGCACAAGCACACATACAATTTTCTTATCCGGTTCATAGGAAATCGATATCTGAATTATTTACAATTACAGTATGCATTACTGAAGGGGTTTTGCTCTACAAGCCGGATCGTTGGAATATTAAAGAGGATTTTTTTAGGGACGTTAAGTACGGCCCGTTTTCATGGAGGAAGCTTTTTTCGGGTAGTCGTTGCGGCTATTAAAATATTATAAATTATTTTTTAAAGCACCTCATATATTTTCAAAATGTTACATACATATTATAGACGGGTTCAAATTAAAAATATATTTCATTTAATGGAATTCTAACCTTTTATCTTTTTATGGGCAACTTTAATATCATATTTTATGCCCAGTGCCTGCGTAATAAAATGTGTTGTTCTTTCATACACCTTTTTAAAAATATCCTTCGGTTTTAATGATTTAATAAAGAGAAGAATAAATATTTTCAAATAGTCTCTCAGACTCCAGAAATTTTGCGTTGTAGTATCACCGATTGCCTACATTGAAGGCGCTAATCGAAATATAAGCACAACATGCCAAATTCTTAATTTAAAAAAAGGACTGTAATTATTATTGTCATATAAAAAGAATAATTTAATTAAAAACAGAGGAAATTATCAGATCCTTGTGTGATTCATCCAGCTGTGAGATCTTAACGCAATTCATATCACTTTAATTAAGATAATTTCTCTTTTTTTCCATTCTTTTTTTAACTATGCTTTTTATATTAGTTTTAAGAATAAATCTCTTCCAAGGATTTCTTTTTCCAAATCATATTAATCTAGAAAGATATTGGATTACATTTCAAGAATCAATAGTATTTTAAGATTGAAAAATTCAAAGTTTAATTTAATATAACGAACTGGAAGGTCGTTATTAGATATAAGAACGAGCTCTTCACTTATCAATCGCTTAAGATATTTTTTAGACGCGAAGAAATTGGGCAAATAATCTCCATTATTCATTTTTTATTTCAAATCCCTAATGATATTTGTACTAAAGTATCCCTGACGTTTAACATTTTAAAAGATTTTAATTAAAAAGATCTCCTTCGAACATTTAGTTCTTCATTTTTAACTATTTGAATATCTTTTGTTATTTTAATCTTCTTGATATAAAAGCATAGTAGTAGGGAAACATTCTGAATTGGAAATATGAATTTTTAGAAGGGATATTTATCATCAAGTCAATTTACTTGTTGAGTAATATGTAGGAAGGCTGAAAAATATCTGAATGACAGCATTTTGAATGTGCCTTCTAAATGTAGCCATTTTCAATCTTTCATCATGATCCAAGTGGGTTTTTTAAGATTAGAAATTGATTGTGAGTCTACACAGAAAAATACTGTGAAAAGGAAACTATTAGGGACTTTCGTTTTCGTTGCAAAAAATTAAGAATTTAAGATTTATCGTTATTTTATTTAAAAAAGGATATTTTTTACATAGAAAAAGTCGTTGTAGGAGTTTCGCTATTATTTTATTTTATAGACTATTCCGCCTTGATCTTGAACTTTCTCTTATTCCCTAGAATTTTTCCCCACTTATGATGAAAACTTATTGTAATTGTAGTTTTTGGAGAAAGAAAACACGAAAACATACGTACATACAGACATTGTAGTGTCTGCTTTTGTACCTGTTTGTGTGACAGTAGTCTCATTAATATTCCAACTACTTCGCCTGCCACATGAGCTTATGTGTAAAGCTCGTTAGGTAAAAAGCTCTAGGTGTATGTAAATCAAAAGCTGCTACGCGACCTGGGAAAGTTATCCAGGGCAGTAATTTTTGCTTTGAAGCAGGACAAGTAGTAGTAGGCGGGTTGAAGGGTACTTTCCCTGTAGTAAGATAGTAGGGCATGACCGGGACTGCGTTTGCACGCAGGCGTCCTGACCCGACGGGGTACTGACCTGGATACGGCTGCAGCCTGCCTGACACAGGTGCATTGATTTATCACTACTTGTTACTACCGTATATATATATATTCCATTCTAAAATCATTTATAAAATTGCTCAAATTATAAGCTCGCATGTCTTAGAGATTATGGTTTTTTCCCCTAGATTCGACCTAGGTAATTTGTTTCGTTTTATATGGAACAGTCTGAAAATTGATTGGGGAGTAGGTTAGTGACACCCAAAAAACCAGGGCAATCGCCTAGCGCTCTCACATTATTTTCTGGAGATTCTCTCGCAAAATTTTTAAATTTCAATTGAATTCCCTACTTTCTCTTTCCTTTTTATTTTTCTATTTTCTACATATAATTGAAGTTATTTACATGATTTTTACTTTACATAAAATTGATTAAAAAAATAGAAAATTTAATGGAATCTATAATAAAAACGAAACTGGAGCAAACCTACCTGAAAAGTTCTCGCTAGGAGACACAATTGTTAAAAATGTCAATAACTTAACGTTCCATTTTTAATTATTCACCGTTAATAAGCTTGAGAAGTTGGGGGAAATTCCAGTTTACGGTTTCAGCAATATTTATACGGCTTGGGAAATTTTATTATTTATTGATTTACTCAGTTTTTAGTAAATATTGAATGTTCTTCATTATGGATGGGAAATTATTGTATATTTATTAACTTTTTAAGCAAAATCCATACCTGAGGTGATTGTTTTCAGAAGATAAAGATTGAATTAATTCTAATTTAATAACAAATTGGTAGAAAGTAAACGGAAACCTTGGTATCGCAAGTTCAAGGGTGGAAAAGTATTGGAATATTTAAGTAAATGAGATAGGACACGGTACCATGATGGAAAACAAAAATAAAATTGGTAAAACCAAAATAAAAAGTAAACAAAATATTAAAAACCAAAACGTTAGATTTATTCTTTATCATTTTATGCAGCACACAAAATTCCAATCTACATGATAAAAGTAAAAGTGTCAAATAAAGGTTACATTTGGTTCTTTTTTGTATTAAAGCAAAGAGCAATCAGTGTGATGAGTTTAAGCTCTCTCATCGTTGATATCTCTAGAAAAGCTCTACTAATGGACAGAGAACTGAAACTACTTTGATGTCGCTCGCAGAATTCAAGATTACTTTTGTAATAATGTATACGCTATAACACAAAGCATAGCAGATCCACATGTTGGAATTTAAATTTAATACCAATTAGAAAAAATTTTTATGTTCTAATAGTCTATTTGGTACGCCCTAATTTTCAGGTATTGATCACTTTGTAAGTTTTTGTTTTGTGTGCGCACAATTGGTAGCAGGTACGGGAACGATCGCAGTCAAAGTTTGGTTGTGTATAGTATGTATATGTATACATTAGAGGCTGGTAAATTACATAATGCTTTTAACCACAGCTTGTAAAATATTTCTCAAATAAAACACAACACGATAGGAAGCGATCGTTTATGTTTTTTTCAGATATTAGGGACAACACAAACATCTGAAATTTTAAGATGGTCATGGGAAATAGGTTTTTTTCCATTTATTATTAATTATATCAACAAAATGTAAGAAAGAACAATAAAATAGAGCGTCCAATCAATAATGAATAATAATTTATTAGCTCATTTCGTTTCAGGAAAAGCTAATGACGGTTTCGCATGGACATCCATATACTACTCGTACCAATATTAGTTGTAATTGTTGTGTTATTATATATATCCAAAATATTTTACAAAAAAAAGAAAAAAGTATTATAATAATGATAAACGAGTTATTATTATATAAATTATTTGTTAGTTCTGAGCTTTTATAGGTAAATTTGTTATTGATTTACGAAATGAAACTAGAAAAATAAAAAACTTTATTCGACTAACATATTTCTTCTCAAAAATGTTTTATTTTCGACACTGATTACTTTAAATATTTGTTTTATTTTAATCCCGAAACAAAACAGTTTAAACAAAACACACTTGACTGCAAAAAAAATGAAAAAGACATTTTGTTAGGCACGCAGAACAAGAATAGCATTTTCTGGGTCTTAAACCTCAGCCTCTCATAAAGTCATAACCCTCACATTCTTCTAGAAATGGAAAACGCGTTTTGTTGCCACCCCCACAGTGGGCGTGTTGGGTCTTCCTCTACTTCTGTAAGCGACAGGAGTCTTCTTAAGGTGCAATGGCCTGTGAGGACCCCACTTAAAGGCCAGTTATTGATAGGTTAAAACCGCTTATATGGCCTTTCGCCTGGTGATAGTCACTGCTTCTTAGTCAGCTCACCTTTTGATTTTCGTAAGCCCATGCGTTCAGGGCTGACGAGGTTAGTTGCACTGATATTTCCAGAAAGGGTTCTGATTTCGTGCAGATCTGGCGAGTTCATTCGCCTTTTCGTTATGCCTAGGAATCAAGACGAGATTAACCTCCTTTATTATGGCAAGCTCTTCTAAAGCTTTTGCACACTTCTGCACAAAACCGCTTTTAGTACCGCCTGACTGTCTGAGCAGATGTATATTTATCGTTTGCTCCATCATCCTCTCATCTTTTCTATATGCGTGTTTTCCAGACCAAACGTTTGTCATCCATCCGTGATCTACCTGTATAGAAACATTAAACAGTCCGCTCTCCCACTGTTTCTTGGTTGAGATTGCGAGTAGGTACTTCCTATGCAGCCTTAACGGTCGTAAGCCTGCGTTACCCTGTAAATAGACCAAAGCACTTCTTTTTCCACTAACTCGGCTATTTTGGCATGGTTGGTGTTAAATCCCTTTTCAAGCCATAATCCTGCATCTTTTGATTGCGCTCTACACTAAGCCATGCAGTACTGTACGTCTGAGAATTGCCTTATAGATTCAGTAAGCTACCTGAGAATGACTTCCCAAAGCCTACGTACCATCCGGAGCAGCTCCCAAAATGTTGCATGTGAGAAGGCGACCAGTGACTAGCACCAGCTTGTTGTTTGCGTGTGCCTTAGCATAAAAGCCATCCGCTGTTAAACGCTCCAAGAAACCATTCTCTATTAAACACCAAATATAAAATAAAAAGCAGCTTCCCTGCAAGAAACGTAGTTAGAGCAATTTTCTTATAATGTATAGACGTTTCCATTTTGTGCACTATGGCTTGGAGTGCGGTTTCTGTCAATCTTCTACAATGATAGGCGCGTTTATTTTTATGTAGTATTTATTTCCCACTTTGGGAATAAAGACCACTTTTCTCTATGGCTGCCAGGCTGTTTTTTATACATATCTCTATTATTCAAGGTAATGAGATATCGAGGTCTCTCTGAGACAATCCTGGGAATATTTCATTTGGCCCAGGTGACTTGAAGAGGCCGAACTTGTTTACTTTTCATGAGATGGTGTCATTGGATATCACACTTTTGGCAAACTGTACGTTCGCCGTGGCCCGTCTTGTTTCGCAGCTTAAGAACTTCATCAGTCTGGTACATTCTACACGGTTTTTAACTGGGTACAGAACTTCTGCCAGTTGACTCTTTTGTTGCACCTTAATTTTATTTAGCAACTTTATAATTCTTCCACGAAGCTCGAGTCCTACTCTTGACGGCACAATTTAGGGCTCGTCTTGATTCCATATACAGAACGGTTAATTGACAGTTCCACCATCAGATCCTGCACCGTCATGAATGAACAAGCCATTTCGTAAGAGGAGATGATCTAGACTATTAGAGTGTTAACTGTCTCGTCTAATTTCTTTCTGGAAAAACTCTTCCGTTCTGTTGCAATGTATTAAAATGTAAGCACAATTATGTAGTTTGCTACCAGATAAAAACTACAATCAATAGATTCTAAAATCCAATTCAACCTGCCCGATGACAAAACCAGTACGTATTTAAAGGTACTCCTGCACACCAAGACAATATTATTAAAGATTGATTAAAGGAATTCTACCTACCAAGCGAATG
This sequence comes from Ignelater luminosus, assembly GCA_011009095.1. Classification (NCBI taxonomy): domain Eukaryota; kingdom Metazoa; phylum Arthropoda; class Insecta; order Coleoptera; family Elateridae; genus Ignelater; species Ignelater luminosus. The sequence continues at coordinate 277,404 of VTPC01089972.1, forward strand.
TTATTGTAGGTACTTTTGCAACAGCAGCCGTGTAAACATGCTAGACTAATGACACATCCCAGTCTAGCTTTTCCTGCCGTTCTTCTTTAATGAATTCTTTTAATCTATGCAAAAAAAGGTTTATATGGCAGAATTTTTGTCTTTTAGAGCCACCACTAGAATTCCTTGTAACAAATAGTACACATGGTTTTTTGGGTTAAATATCGTGATACTCTTGCCTATCTTGGAGACTCTTCTTTTTTCATCGCCGCTGGATCAAATCACGTTTGTTTTTGGGATCACAATAGAGCATTGTAGTTTTGTTCCCGGTCACTATTTGATCTGAGCTGTTAGTTCGGTGTTTTTAGTTTTGGTTCCTGTTCTTAAACCAATGGTACAAGTTTCCGTACTCACCTTGCACTCATCTTGCTCATGTAAAGTTGATTTTACAAAATAAATAGACAATGTGGTAAAAAAGCTTCTTTGAACTGGAATTTCGTTACACTTCTATACTCGATTTTAGGGTGAGGGAATACAACAGATCATGAGGTGTGATGCCGTAGCAAATATATCAGGTCAACTTACTATTACCTAGAATCTTCAAAAACCGAGTTATTTTGGTCCGTGCATGATCCTCGTGGAATATATGCGCTTAATACAATGGTAGTGCAGAATTTTCGTTCCAGTTAAGCAAATAGGCATTTCCAGGAATTTTAAATTTGTAAAACACTCCTGCATCAAACCATTAAGTTCTATAGATTTGTTAACCGTTCTTTCAGGATTATTTCATACTAGAACTATACCTTTTTAACCTCAAATTGGAAGTTATTAGTTTCAAATTTAAAACAATCAATTTCAGATTGGACTAATTAACTTTAAGTTGAGACCAATAAATTTTAAATTGATATCATTCAATCTCGAATTCAAAAAAGCTGAACTCAGTGCCAAGTTGATTGGCCTTAATTTGAAGTTGATTGATCTCGATTTAGAATTGTTGCCAGAAGTTAGGTAAAAGCAATCTTAATTCATATTTAGGCCTGATTATCTACAGTGTTTAAAAGAGAAAATACTACACCATCTGTACATTTTAAGCGTCATATAGGTTCCAATCAATTTTAAGTTGAGATTAATCAACTACAAATTGAGATAAATCAACTTCAAATCGAGACTAATCAACTTTAAATTGAGTTCAGATTAGTCTCAATCTGAAGTGCGTTGGTCTCAACGTAGAGCTGATTAGTCTTAATTTGAAATATATTCGCCTCAGTTTAAGGTTAAAAAGTCCCGGAACTCTTACAATCGTGAAATGTAGCATAAAACTTAAAAAGGCATGGAAGCCGTTGAATGATGGTAATGCTATTCAAGGTTTTTTTAGGTTCATTTGCCTCTTTGGTCAGGTCAAGCAGCAACAATGAAAACTCGTAGTGGCTGCTGAAGTATTTTTTTGTTGTATTCTGCAGTTAGTGAAGTGCCCATTACAATACAAAACATGACTGACGAGAATTGGCTGTGGAAATTGGATTGACTTAATTGGCGCAGGGGTGTCGGATGTAGTAGCCATGCAAATGGCCTATCGCAGACACTTTCACCCGTGTAAGTTGTAACAGCAAGCAGGTCAATAGTGCATTTTGTACTTTTTCAAAACTGAAGAGGGATACTACTCTTTTTTATAGTAAATAAAGAATTGAGTGGCAGCACAACAGTGTTATGTTGTGTGCGTTCCCTCCTTGTCAAAATGGAGATGTTTGGTAAGGGTGCAGGCAAGACCACTGTCTACGTCGCTTGGTGACTTCGCAGGGATGATAGTTTGAGGTCTCGTGGGTAGGATCTCCAATAACTCGGAGATCACGTTATCGGAACGTCTCATAGGAACGACAGACGAATGCTCGTTTTATTTCGAATTTCTTTTCGGTAGTAGAGGAAGGATTCTGAGGATCATGAAAACGTGCTTTTGGTGCTATTTTTATGTTGATGGTGATGTCACGTGATTTTTCACCAAAGAAAGGTAACCGTCTCTAGATCCATTTCTGGAGTCTTTTTGGCCAAAGTTGAGTGGATTGTTGGGTTTGCGGCGTGGATATCATTTATCTTGTTCACTTCAACATGATCCCAGACCATGGAGGTGGGGAGATTGTGGTAGTATGCTGAGGTTGATATTTGGAACTTTCGGCGTCATTGATGGTGATAGAGATGGCGGAATTACTAATAGAAGAAGGACGTGCCGCGTAGAGGCAAGGATCTTTATTACCGACAAAGATGATTGACAGTTGACGGCAGAAGAGGAACTGCCAGTAAAGACAATGGTAAGGGGTGTCGAGGTAATGGAATTTTGTGATGATGTTATTTGATTAAGCTTGGATATTGAATATTTATTGGTGGCTGAGAGCCGGATGTTTGTGGAAAGGTATCCATGGGTTGCCTTGCAGGTATTCGTGCCAAATCTTGAGATGAAAGCTGATGTGTGAAGCTCGCAGCAGGGGCAATACATATCCAACCGTATGTATAGGTTGCCGCAGACGATGTTGATGGCTAGCTGATGACAGAGAAAAAGATGAACCCTTACGGAGAAAAGAAAGCTGAACTTGCAAAAATGCTCAGAGACAGCTAGGCATAGAAGCCTATGCCTCTCCCAAAACGTATGATGAGCCTACGATCCCCAAAAAAGGTAGGGTGCCAGACTACAGCAAAAAGGGTAGTTAGTGGGACCCAGACCGAACACAACGCGATACTGCGTTACTACTTATGAATTTAATATGCGCACCTACAGGAGGAATCCTTTCCAGGGCACACACTTCCTCGAAAGCGTTTCAAGTGGCCAATTTTCCTGTTGATGGTCTTTCATTTTGTGAAAAGCCTTAACGACTTCATATAACGTGCGGTGTCAAAAACGGTAAATCGATAATCAATCATCGGTTGTAGCAAGCAAGCTGTTACGCTGCTGAACGATAAAGCATGGTTATGAACGAGCACCTAAATGGTACCAAACACTGAGATTATCTGACCGTTGCAACCTGCAAAGTAGAGCAAAGTTAACTGAGTAAGTCGAGCTGGAGTTCTTGGGCAGAATCTAACAGTACTACATTTTTAGGAAATTTCTTTGAAACATGCCCAACGGAAAGGCCTATCGAGCTTTCCACTAGTTTGTCCTAAGTCTGCAAATATTTATTTTTTGATCTCTAAAAAGTCTAAGGCACGATTTGCTAGTAGCGCCAATAATAAAACATCTTACAATAACACATCTGATGTTTCTTTCGTTGGTTAACTTTTCTGATTCATTTTCGATTATTTTTTCTGATGCCCTGAATATAATCTTCATAGCAACTTCCTAGTTGTAAATTTAACTGTAGTCTTCCTTTCTTTTACTTGTGCTTTTTTAGATAATTTAAATTTATTCGTGAATTCCACTACGTTTATAGTACTGTTGTTAAGTGCATTAGTGGAAGCTTTTCTAAATCTAGAAATGGATCTTATCAAATAGATTTCATTTATCTAAAAGCACAAAAGTGATTGTTTTGAATTGTACTTTACATACATAACTAGAAATTAAAAATTGAAGTTAGCAGATAAAACAATCCTCGTGAAAACCCTACAATTTTCTCAGCAAGCAATACAAACGATTTCTCTAAAAACCCTAAAAAAAGTCTTCCAATTAAACACAATTTAGCTTATTCGATTTTCTCTAATAGAAACGCACATTGAATTCCAAGAGAAAAAAATTTCAAGTCACGATTAAATTTTGTTAAAAAGTTTACAGTTTTAGAGTTGGATACGAAATTGCTAACGTTCTTCGGGTGGATTACCTAGTACGTGTGTTCGTGAGGGGCATTGACTTTTCTATAGGACACTTTCACTAAGGTTAAAGGATAAACCTTATAGAAAACCCCTGAAGAAATATTAAGAAAAATCTGAATTTATAAAGAAATTTTACATAATACGAAATACAAAACGGTAGTATATCAACAGCATGTATCCTGGTTTTCATTTGTACTGAAATGTAAATTAAGTGCTACACGAGTCCTTCAGCAAGCCAGAAATGACAATAAATCTGCTAGAGACTGAATGGTGTATTTGTTCTACATCATTTTAAATTATAAACAGGAATAAAATTGCAACTCGTGTAGGACATGAGCATTACATTGCAACTTTATGTTGGTGTAGTACGTGGGTGAGAGAGAGCCGTGTTTTAATAGCAATTTTAATCGGTAGCTAACATATTGGTGCAGCAGACATTTAATTTGCATTTTATAATTCAAGTTAGGGGTTATATAATTATCTTTTTTCTGAACTATTGGAACGCTTTAGCGAAGATATTCTTAAGTGTAATAATAATGACGTTTAGGTTTAATCTATTGATTTACTGTCTAAAAGTTTGACTGACAATAACAAATTTGAAATTTTATATCTAAAATGAAAATCGCTTCTTTGAAGTGACTGCTCGTGGGAAAACCTTTTCAATTTAATAACTTATAGTATGTGTTAGAGTATTAATAAGTTTTTTTTCATAATTTAGTTTGAAATTGGAAAATGAGAAGATGTCAGAATTATAAATGATATTTGAATTTTTGATAGTAATTCAGTCATAAAATTGTAAACTCTAATTTAATTTCTGTTATTTTTGAGTTGATAATGTCGATTAGCATTTTAACGATCCTGATAAAGTATTCTTCAGAAGAACACCGCAATTTTCTATTAACACATTTGCCCACAAAACAAACACAGAATAACGCTACAAATGTCGATTATTATCAGGAACGATAAAATATTTAATAAAAAGCTTGATAATGCCCATTAGCATTTTAAACAGTAGAGAGATTTATCATAATTGATAAAGTGCTGGAGACAAAGAGGCTGAAAAGTAGTAAATAGTAGAGGCATAATCATAAGCATAACTAATAGGCTGCTACGAGGAAACTTCTGAGACATTTTACTAATTATTGGGTTTCACCTTTTTTAGTGCCGAAAATTATTTAAAGAGAACGATTGTGTGGTAACACTTTGGCTTACTAAACAAACATCAATTCAAAGCTAATTTTTTATTATTATTACTGTCTTATTACTTGATAAAATCTTCAATTAGTAAATTATTAGAAATTTTGTTAGTGCAATTCTTTGATGATGAATTCAGAGAAAACTAATAATGTAAAATATTTTGCATAATACGAGCTACATTTATTAAGCTTGAAACGTATTTAAGAAATATTAAAAAGCGAAAAAATAAGATTCTTATAAATTAAGTCGCGTTTACATTGCTTTGTCTAAATTAAAACTTCAAATGTTTAATTAAAGCAATCAAAAAGAAGACGCTACTCTGCAATTACATTTTTTTCCTAGAATATCTCAAAGAATTAACTCGAAAAATTCTACAATTCTAATAATTTTAAGGAATTCTCATAGTTATTCTGATTCTAGAGCAAGCTCTATTAAAAAAATCTTAATATCTTAGTTTCTTGTATAGTTCTTTAATTTTTCATTTGAATTAGTTAACGATGTTACATTCCAGGTTTCACTTCAAGTTGTAAGATAAATTTATGTTAAGATTTTAATATTTAATCTTAATCTCAGTTTCTATCTATATCTACCTGCTAATAATCTTGAGTAAAAGGAGAGAACTGTTAAAAGCCAAAGTAAATAAATCCAAATCCTGTAAATTTTCAAGCATTTCTCTCTTACATTTAGATTGTTAACAGAGGAATGCTACGGGGATTTTGTTGGAGGGATTAGAGCTGATCGGAATTACGGTAATTTAAGCATAAAGTGGGAAAATTCTATTCGTCGACGCTGTTTAACTGACAGGATTTTCGCAGAGACTCTATAAATATAAAATCCAAAATTGCGGTCTTGTTCGAACAAGATAATTTGATTTTTTTGCCGTATATACAGGATGCAAGATACAACGAGGGTAGTACATAATAGAAGAACCACTGTAGGGAATAGTGGATTTTAAGTAGCCACTGATAAGCCCTCTGTCAACGTCAGTAACAGGTTGAGGGAATTTATGGGTAGGAAGTAATTGTTGAAAGCGTTTTGCGACGTGAAAGGGTTCATTCAAACTGATCCTATCTTTGATGATGGTAATGTCATTAACCCTCTGGCGGCAAGTTTATTCGGTTCCTTATTAATTATTTACCAGATAGTTTTAATTCATTCAAATAATTTTGAATAATCAGCAGAAATTTATAGCCTCTATCGCATACATAAAACGCCTTTGTTTACCTAACCGTCCACTATCTTTGATTACAGTACCACATTATGGTGAAAATCCTTGCTTTATGCTATCTAATTGCAGAAAGTCAAATATCTCGTGACATTGGTACATACACTAAAGTATAACAATGTTGACAATACCAGCAGCAGCTGAGTTAGGAGAAGGATCGATATAAAGTAGCATCTAACCCATCACGGATGTATTTAAGCAGTTTGCAGAACTATAGTAGTCCATTTTCAAGCTACACTCGGATTTTCAGTAACTTGGAAGTTGTAATCCCGAATAATTGAATGCGCTTTTGTAGATAGAAATGCTGCAATTTAGAGCGAGCGCACTTTGAAGCATATAAGTATGCCGAGAATTATAAAAGGAAATTTTTCGTCGAGTTAACTTCAGAACCGGTAAAGGCAAACCCTCTATTTCCGTATGCGTAATTTCGGCTCATCTTTATGATCTCATACTTGAATGTAGGTGGCACTAACAAAGTCATATGTCTTCCTTATATCTCTCTCCTTACAGCCTGCTAGCTAAGTTTCACTTTCAACACGAATGATATAAAACTCGTATTAGTAGTGAGGGACAGATAAAGTTGACAGCCTGCTAATTTAATAAAGCTGAAGTTGTTGGGCGTATGCATTAATCATGGATTTACCTTGGAAGTTTAAGAATCGACCACTTATTTTGTGCTAATTCCATAAAGAAAGTTTCAAAAGCGATTCTATCAGCTATAATAGCTCATTTTTATAATTTTCGCTATCTTTGATAGAAACTTTTCATAACCCCCATCAATTTAGGACGGGGAATATAAACATTATAGGATCAAAGGAAAAGTGGAGATACTTTTCGTTTTTAATGCGAACCGTCACATAATTTAGAAACAGTAACATAAAATAGATTTTGTCTTCTTGCTTTGATAAGGGGCAAACGTTGACAACAACCAGAATTAAATAAACGTTATCTTTTTTTGTATCACAAAACTCCACATTCTTACGCACAATCTATTTTGAAACTGCGTATAACCGCACATTTTCTCAAAAAAAGGGCTACACACACCGTCAAGTCAATGACACGTACGTCAATTGATAAAACTTTATTGCCTCAATAAAACTCAGGAAATTTTTCACTACACTTCTCGGCATCATTAATCTTTGAATTTCGAGAACGTCTCGGGTTTGGTTACGTTTTACATGTAATCAACCTAACTAAAAAGGTAAAACGAGATGGTCTAGCAAACTCTATATGGTGGTGTTTATTAGTTGCTCATTGAAGGACATTTTTGTGTATTTTACCTTGAAGCATTTTGTAACTTCCATTTATTCTCCCCATGTACACTTAACTTTCCCAAAACAATTTCTTTCTAGCTATACATTTCTAAACCGTCCTTGTAACCTTACCCCTTTACTCTTCTATATTTACGGTGCCTACATTATGTCGCATGTCCTACGCATACTCACCTTTGTTATGTCCCACGCATTATTAATTTTAAACATAACTAAAGGGCTCGTTATATTAAATTTTGGGGACACAAAGCCACTAAAATTTCTACCGCAAAAATGTGAATGCTTTGTGTGTAAGGTACAGTGTGCATACTTTGGGTAACTTATCCTTGAATCGAATAAATGGTTAGAAGAAGCTAATTTTGACCTAGAATTTATTAATATTTTTTCATTTAAAAAGAATTTTTTTATTAGTTTAAGGTAATTCATAATAACAGCTCAGTTAAGAGTGTAATTTATATTTTGTACCAAAAGTTCTAACAAAGGTGGTAGAGAATTAAATGATAAAACAGTTATTCATCTAAGCACAGTATTAGGTTTCTAGTGCTCTACAAATTTAATTATTAAAAGGTAAAATTAAAATTTACCCAGAAAACCAAACAAGTTAAGCCTTTATTGCTATTACCATTTAATATATTTGAATATATCCAAAGCAATAGGAAGTTAAACATTAAATTCCAAAAGAATCTGAAACTTTAAAAAAAATTGAGATTTCAGAATCCAAAATTTTACAAAAACCTAAAACCATTATGAAACCATAACTATCTATGAAAGCCTTTGGGCTTCTTAAAGTCGTAAAGGACCAAACTGAAAGCCTTGCAATCGTTGCAATTTCAAATCAGAGCTTTGAAGAAATTGAAATTCCACAGTGTCAAGTTCTACAAAAACCTGAAATTCTTAAGAAGCGAAAGACCTCTAACGGCAAAATACCTATAATGATACTTGGGTTTTTTGAAATCGTTTCCCTCAGGTCGTAGAAGACCAACCAGAAACTTGTCAGTTTTAAAACGTTCATATCTACAGACCCACAAACTCTTAAAGCCTTGCACTCACCAAAATTTTAAAAAGTCCAAAAAGCTTGCAAAAAACTGTAGTTTTAAAGCCTCAAGTTTTACAAAAACCTGAACCCTCTAAGAACCTGAAAGCTTAGAAAGACATAACTAACTAAGAAATAGAGAAAAATTTGATTTTGAACTTTCTAGAACGGATCTTCTCAAACCGCAAAATGACCTAGAGAGTACTCAGGGATTTATCTTGCTGTAGACCTGTTGTTTGGATTTTAAAAAGATTCTGAAACTCCCAAGAAATTTTGGTGTTTCAAACTCCAAAGTTCTGCAAAAATCTGAAACTCTTAAAAATGTCAACTTGAAAACCGTTAGTTCTCAGAAACTTGCATTTGCAGGCCTACAAATAATAAGAGCCTTATAATAATCTGAAGATTAAAGAATGCTGGAGCTTCCAAGAAACCCTGATGTTACGGAAACCAAAGTTCTACAAAAACGATGAAGGCCTGCAAGGATATACCTGCCTATGGAGCAAAGGAGACCCTGACCATTGGGCTTTTTAAAATATGTTTCCTTGAAATATTCACAGACACCTAAAACTTGCTAAAGCTTGCAGGCCCATAAGAGCCTTGCAGCAACTTTGGAACTCTCAGAGATCTCTCGGATTTTAAAGATCAGAATTCTACAAAGACCTGCAAATTTTAAGTAACATTACTGTGAACGTCATCTGTGGGATTGGAAATACCATGATTTTTTTGTTTGTTGGGCTTTTCCTGCTTATGGTGTTTGAAATATGGTGGCGTACGCGTTAGTACCGGTATTCTTGCCATCAATATATTTATATTTCCTTAGAGCTGGTATTTTGTAAATGATGATGATGATAATCCTTGAGCTTCTCACAGAATCAGTTCCAACCAATGCGAAGAGTGTCAGTACTCAGAAACCTACAAAGAGTGAAACTTTTTAAAATCTGCAAACCCGCAAATAAAGTTTTTCACCGATTAAAATTCAGGAAGAGAATCTCTTAAAAAACTCTAGGGTTTTAGAGCATAAAGTCCTACAAAAATCCTAGTCCTTAAAGAACCTAAAAGCTTGAAAGAGTATAAACACCGATAATGTGCTTTAAGCGTTTAAAAACCCAACCTAAAAACTTTCGGTATTTAAAAACTAGCAGAAGTCTCGTGCTTGCAAAAGCCTGTAGGCCTACAAGAATTAAAGACTTTGTAGGTTTTGGGATCTCGCTTTGAGCTTTTCACGGAATCAATTCCATCAAACCGTAAAGCCAACCAAAGTGTCAGTGCTCAGAAACTTGTCAAAACTGGGATTTGCTAAAATCTACAGAACTACAAATACTAGAAGTCTTTTAGTAATTGGGATTTCAAACGAAGATGCTTTTAAGCAATTCTGGGGTTTTAAAGTCTAAGGTTTTACAAGAACCAGAATCTTCTAAGAACCTGAAAGCTTGAAAGGGCATAACTACCTATAATGTCCTTTGAGCATCTAAAAGCCCAACCTAGGGGCTTTACAGAAATTTGGTGCTTACCAAAGCTTGTAGACCCATACGTATTAAAAACCTTGTAGGTTTTGTAATCCCATCCTTGAGCTTCCCATAGAATCAATCCCACCAAACCGTAAAGCCAAGCTGGAAAGTATCAGACTTCAAAAACTTACAAAACTGAGACTTGCTAAAATTTGCAGACGCACAAATACTAAAAGTCTTTGGTTGGCTTTCAAGGAAATCCAAGGTTTCAGGGTCTCATGTTGTACAAACACCTAAATCTCTTATGAACCTGAAAGCTTGACACACCATAACCTGAAACCTGTCGATGCTTAAGAACTTGCAGAAATCTGGTGCTTGTGCCAAAGCCAGTAAACTCACAACTAGTAAAGACCTTGTAGGCGTTGGGATCTCACAAAAATCTTTGATGCCTTGAAGAACACTGGAATCTTAACAGTGTAGAGCTTTACAAATCTTGAAACTCCTGAGAACACCACTTGTACGCGCAATAACTGTAGGTCTGAGTCTTACAAAAACCTGCAGACTCATAAGTACCAAGAGTCATGAAGTGATTAGGATTTCAAAAGGCTTCTAGGGCTTGTAAGCAAACAGAAACGAATGTTCCTGTAACTACAAAAGCATAACTACCCAAGAAACAGCAACAAGATCTGGGACTTGCTAAAACCTGCAAACCCATAAATACTAAGGACCATCAGTAATCAGGATTTAAGAAGAACCCCAAAGTTCTCAAAGTCCTCTGAGGTTTCCGAATCCAGAGTTCTGCAGAAACAAGCAACTTTTAAGATTTTAAAGGTCCGCAAAGATCTTTAGACTTCCAGAGATCCGTTGGCTTAAGCCGTAATGAACCAATTTAGAAGCGCTCAGTAATGAAAAACTCTCAGATATCTGGGGCTTGTAAAATCATTGAAGACCTACAAGTTTATACTAAGCGTCTTGGCGTACTCAGAATTTTAAGAAAACCTTGATACTTTTCAAGAACAATTAGGCTTATAGGTTCAAAGTTCTACAAACCAGGAACTTACAAGAATCCAAAAACCTTCAAGAGCATAACTACCTATAATACTTTTGGGTTTTCTAAAATAGGCTTTTTCAAGCCATACTGAATCCACCTTGAAGCTCTCTGTACTTGAAGTCTACCTGCTAACAGACCCACAAATATTAACAGTTTTGCAGTCGTAGAAATCTCAAAGGAACTCAACTGCTCTCAAGGAGTCTTATGATTTTAGAAACTGGATTTCTACATAATCTTGAAAGCCTGAAAGAGCATAGCTATCGATGGTGTCCTTTGAGCATCTAAAAGTTCAACCCGAACGCTCTCTTAAAAGCTCGCAAAAAATCTGCTACTGTCCAATGCCTATAGCCTTACAAGAATTAAAAACCTATTAAGTATTTAGATCTCACAAAACTGTTTGAGGTCTTAAGAAACTTTAAAATCTTAACAGAGCTCTATAAAACTTAAAGCTTCTGAGACGCTTAAGGTTCATAACCTCAACAACTAGTTATGAAGCAAGATAAACCTTAATCTCAAGTCATAAAAGAACAACCTAGAAACTTTCAAAATTCAAATCTTCAGGTTTGAGTTATGCAAAAACATGCAGAACCAACTTCTAAGAGCCATGCAGCAATTGAGGCTTAACAGAATCCAGGAGATTGCAAGAAGCTCTGAGATTTCATAAACAAAAGTTCATTAAAACCAGAAAAACGTCTATGAAGCTGAAGGTCTGCAGAAGTGTATCAAACTGAGAAAATTTTGATTATTGTGCTTCTTAGAATTGGTTTTACTCAAGCCGTAAAAGACCAGAATGTAGGCACTCAAAACTCACAAAGATCTGAAGCTTGCTAAAACCTGCAGAACTACAAATACTAAACATTTTGCAGTCGTCAGGTTCCAATAGAATTATGAAGTTCTCAAATATCACTGAAGTTACCTAGTCTAAATGTCTACCAAAACCTGGAACTTCTAATAAATCGAAGGTGAAAAAGGGTGTAACTATTTATGACGCTTATTTCAAAATCGGTTTTCTCAAATAGTTGAGAACCAACAAGGGTGTAAGTACTTAGAAACTTGCAAAGATCTGAAGCTTGCTAGAACCAGCAGATTCACAAGTTCTAACAATCTTGCAGTGACGTTGATTCCATAAAGTATCTGGAGTCTTCAAGAAACTCTGAGGTTGCAGAGTTCAAGATCTACAGAAGAACCCCGGTACCTTTAAAACCTGAGAATCTGCAAAAGAGGTCTTGATTCTTGGACTCTTATGCCTTAAAGTACTAACCTAGAAACTATCGGTACTCAAAACCTCACAGAGATCTGAAGTTTGCAAAAACAAATAGACTAAGGATCTTTGCAGTGAACACTGACCAGGATATCAATAGCAACTTGAAACTTTTAAGGCATTCTGGGGTTTCGAAGTACATGCTGTAACAAATAAGAGACCCTAATCCTTGCACTTCTTAAAATTGCGCTTTTCCAAGCCATAATGGATCAACGTAGAAGCTCTCAGTACTCAAAGACTAACAGAAATCCGAGGCTTATTTAAACTTGTAAACCAGTTAATACTAAAGATCTTCTAGTTCGCAAGACTCCTGCAGCTCTCAAGGCACTCTGAACTTTTAGAGTAACAAGCCTACAAAGGCATAATTACTTATGAATCAGAGAAGATCTTCAAACTTTTCAAAATTTGCTGTCTCAAGCTATAAAGAATCAACCTAAAGACTCTTATTCTCAAAGACTAACAGAAATCCGGGACATGCTAAAACTTGTTGTAGTCGTTGGGATTTCAAAAATACTTAAGAACTCTCAAAGAACTTTGCTATTTCAGAATCCTAAAAATCTGAAAACTTGTAAGACGATAACTACTTATGAACTAAAAGACTCTGGGATTGCAGAGTTGAAGGTTTTGTAGCCTATAACCTGTAAATATGTGAAGGCTTGCAAAAGCATAACTATTTATAAAGGAGAGAGAGAGAGAAAGAGAGAAGGTTTTTCTGTCTTGCTGTAAAAGACCAACATGTAGGATATCTGGGGTTTCCTAAAACGTGCAGAACTACAAATCCTAAGAACGTTTTAGTCGTCGTCGAGGTTTCAGAAGGACCGAAGCCCAAATGTCTACTAAAACCTGGAACTTCTAAGAACTCCAAAAGAAGGAAGCACTTAATTAACTACTTATGATGATTTATGAGCTTTCAATTTCTTCAAACTACAAAGAACTAATATGAAAGGTATCGGTACTTAGAAACTTACAAAGATTACAAGTATTAATGGCCTTACAGTGACCGGGATTTTATAAAGCGTCTGGAGTCTACAAAACCCTGAAACTTTTAAAAATCTAAGGACATGAAAAAGCCTAATGACGTATGAAGTAGAAAAGACCTAGATCTATTTCAAGTCATGATGAATCGACGTAGAGGTCTCCAGTATTCAAAGACTCACAGAAATCTGGTGCCTGCTAAGACCTGTAAACCAGAAAATACTAAATATCTTGTTGTGACTGTAATTTCCCAACGTCTTTACAATTCTCAAGAAACTCTGTGGTTTCAAAGTCTCAAGTTCTACAAAAACCTGAATCTTCTGAGAATATGACAGCTTGTAAAGGCATAATTATTTATGAAGCAGAGGAGAGCTGTAGAATTTTGAAAATCGGCTTCCTCAAGCCATAAAGGATTAACCTAGAGATTCCAATACTCAAAGACGAACAGAGATCTGTTCAAAAAAACTGTGGAGTTTGAGAATCTAAAACCTTACAAATCTTCAAAGACGCTGTGGTCGCAGACTTCAAAGTTCTACAAAAAGTTGGAAATTTAAAAATTTGAAAACCTGAAAGGTTATGAGGCAGAAGAGAACTTAAAGCGCTAATCTAAAGGTCCTCAGTATTTAGAAACCCATAGAGATCTCTGGCAGGCGAGAGTGTGCAGACTTACAACTACTTGTTGAGATCGAAATATCACAAGAAACCTAGAACTACAAATTCAAAAAGTGCAGAGTTTTATAAAAACCTGAGAATTATTAGATCCTGTTTAAGTGCAAAATGTGCCTGTTCTTCGAAATACAGTTTTCAATTAAGAATTTTTAATTTTAACATAATTACTGGAGAATGATTTGCAGATAAATAAATCTTAACAAAGTTCCACTAACTAAACAAAGTATAAAATTGGAGAATAAAAATAGCTCTTGTGTTATATCACCGTTTTCTATTTCACGTAAAGTTCAATTATGGTCAACTAAATGGATTTAGGAATTATTTCGGCTCAGTTACATAAAAGCTTTAGATTGACACCTAACATTTGTTATTCTGCATTCTCAGTTTTTTGACCTTTGAGAGATAGAAGTTAAAAGGGCTTATTTTTGAACAATAGTTTAAGAAAAACTTTTGTTTTGACGTGAGCTACCTTAAAGTTATATCATAATCACTGCAACAGACTAAAACACGATTTTTATTAACAGTTACTACGACATTAATTTACTTTTACATTAGTTTAAGATTACTATCATTTTTTTGGAGCATATATTTCAGGTTCATACAAGGTTAAAAACTAAATATTTTATACATAAAGGCAGAAATTTATATTCTGAATGTTTATTCCTAAACTATAGTAGCACATCTACTAAGAATAATAAATGGCAATGTTGCAAAATTGAACTACGTGAAATAAATGATAATAGGAGAGGTGAACGAATCTAAAAGATGAAAAAGGATTTGTAGTAATCCAATATTGCTGCAGTAAGCATAAAAGGAATAAATATGTAGAGATTCTTAACAAATATTTAATCTTTTATATTGCTTTAAAAAAAAGAATTAAAAGTAAAGAAGCAGAAAAACTAATTTTGTGAAATGCACAAATATTTTTTGTCATCCTCAAAGACGTTTCTCTTCTCTAAAACTTTTTCCTTTAAATCGTTTTTACAAAAGTCCTTCTATACAATTTTACTTTTGCCGAGTTATTTTCACAGAAGAATTCATTGCAAAAAGTTATGCTATCGAACTGTCAAGAAAACTTTCTGATCTCTTCGCATAAAAATTTGTCGTCGACTTTTTACCTCTAGTTTATCTATCGTACATTCACACATACATCAATATACATCACGATGTATAAACATTTTATGATTCAAATTTAACAGTCGTCAACCTTTAAGCATATGCTTTTTATACATCCAACAATGAAGCGCTTGCCAATTCTTTAAATTCTAAATCCAGTAGTATTTGGGGAGTTTACTACAATATTTTTCCTTTTGATTTCGCAGTTGGAATTTTTATATTTTTAAAGTTATAATCAAAATTAATTATATTTATAATAAAATGCCTACAAAACTAAAGAAGATTATATATTTTTTTGTTATATTTTGTACAAAAATGAATGTTTTGTACAAATCCAATTTACATACAATATACGCACGTATACAGGCAAGAAGAAAATTGAAATTGTAAGAAACATCTTGGTATTTTTATGACAGTAATAAGAGGGTTTTGTATTACACTTCATTATTGTTTTCTTTCTTTATCTTTCTTTGTCATTTCCTTTTTAATTTCAAACTACCTTAAGAACACTTTGATGAAGAAATGTACATTCTTTGTTTGCTGTTTGAAGTTGGCGTTTTAAATGCTCCACGTTACGTTCTTTATATTCTTCCTTTGTAATTATGTACTTGAATCTGCTACATTTTGTCTAATTATCTCATTTAGAGAATACACAAGCTTGAAATTCCAATTATTAACAATAAATCATAATTAAGAGGTTGGATGAAAACAATGATTCAGGTTGATTTTTGAGGGATTTTTCCTCTGGAACAAATTACCTAATCTTTTTGATAGAAAGTTCACTTTATCTGTACTTCTGTATGAACCAAAATGCATAAAATCAATTAATCAATGAATTTCTATCGCCTATTAAAAAATCAGAAGCTTTAATAAGTTAGTCAAGTTTTGCTTACAGAATTGAATTTAATGAATGACAGGGAATTCAGATTCTGAAAATCTGATTTGTTAGAGTTTCTTTAGGGTTAATGTTACTAGGAAGAATAAAAGCCTTTGGTTATCGTTAAAACTACACCAAATCTACCAAAACTAGCAATTTCCAAGCCATACGACAGTGGTATTTGGGTAGGTACAGGCAATGTAACAGTAATAATCGGTCGGTTTATACCTGTTGGAGTCCGGACATTGAAAATCTTGTGAACCATCAATTGAGTTAGCATATCATTCCATATTATTGGAGATGGGCTGTTTTAGGTGCTCGGTTTCTCTTTAGTCAAGAAATAAAACTGTACGACTCAAAGCGTTACCAGTCAGCTCGGATCATTACTATTAGAAACTTTTTTATGTTTTTTTGCAGTCAAGTAGTTGCTAGCCGGATAGGGAATACGTGGTACTTGCTGCTTGGCAGAATTGCGAAGAAGACAACAGAAGCAATTGACACGAATGGTGCAATGATTTCTAGTGATTAAACGTTGAAGGTGTTAGTGACGGCGTTGATGTTCATAGTGATAGTAGCCGACGACGCGACGTTCAGAAAATCTTGCAGTTGTAGGTGGAGTTAGTGGTAGATGACGGTGGTTCTTAGACGATGAATAGAAAGGATGCAAAGCTGTTGGAGCGAATTGTTGGAGGTAGAAAAATGATAAGAATAGGAATTGAGCGACGGTGTCTGTAAGCTGGACGATTCCTAGTTGATGAAGCTGGAAAAGCAGAGGTGTCTATATTATCCAACAAACAGAGGAAGTCGACCAGAGAGGGGTATGAGGTGCAGTTCCAGTCAGTCGCAGAGAATCAACTAAATGTGGAACGGATAACCTCATGCTGGCCGAGAGAACCTAACCCTGAAATAAATGCTTGGCGATCCGCCTCGCCTAGAATAGTAGACGACCTGCAAACCACGATGTACCTGGTGAAGATGAGGAAGTGTTGAAAGATCAAAATAGACGATGACTTTGTAACTCGTTTTCAGCTTGATATAGTTAGAATTGTTGGTTGCAAGGTTTCGACTGTCACCTGTTGGGTTGGCCTGGAAACGAAAATGAACTTTATGTCGAACTGGGCCTCTACAGATGAGATCTTCAGCCCGGTTGACGGCTTTCTAGAACTAGTAAAATCAGCATTTTTTACCAGGCAGAGGAGAACGCGAAAAAAAGCCTAGCGAAAAAAGAATTAAAGAAAAAGAACATTTTTGCCTAGCATTACGATTCCCACGAAAATTTCCAGAGACGTCGAAAGGCTCGAAGAAGCCCCACGACAAGACGAAAATCTCAGGCGCATGCACATGAATGATGTTATCATGCAGAACCCAGTATGGTGGCTTTGCTTCTGTTGTTGGAAACAACTGAAATGTATGTTTGGTGGCAGAATTTATTGATAATATTAATTTTGGCTAAAGTTAGAGGGGCTAAATCGAGGGTGTGCTTAAAGTCTGAAAGATATTTCGTATTTTGGAGAAGAATGCCGTGGATTGCTTTATCTTACTTCTACTTTGCCCTTTCTCTGGGGAGGTGTTCACTCTGTCCTGATCAATTATCTTAGTTACGTAACGTTCCAGTAGAGAAGTGTTAGAGCAAAGATGCGGTGACTCGTTAGACGTGTTAGAGTCTTGCATGGGTCGGAATTTTCAGGTACATCCCAACTGGAAACTAACTTGACACGGCCCAAAAAACCCCGGTAACTTTTTGATTTTGAAAGGCGCGAGAAGTCTAAGAGAAACCCGGAGGGCCAAAAAGTCCAAAAAACCCAAGAGGCCCAAAAGGACCAAGAAGTCCGACTAGCCCGAGAGATCCAAACGACCCGATAGACCCGAAAGACCCGAAGGGCCGACAGTGCTGACGGTCCAAGAAATCCAGACGGCCGTATAGACCCTAGAAGCCCAAAAAGACGAGAAGTATAAAGAGCCCGACTAATCGGAACGGCCCAACAGACTCCTATTGTCCCGAGAAGTCCGACAGGCCCAAGCAATTCAAACGGCCCGATAGACCCGGGAGACCCGAAGGGTGGAGAAATCCGAACGACTCGACAGATCCGAGAAGACCGAAGAGCCAAGAGGAACATAAAGTCCCACAAGTCGGAACGGCACGACAGGCCTAAGCGGTCTAGACGGCATAATAAACCCGAGAGACACGAAGGGCTAAGAAGTCCGAATGGCCCGACAGGCCCGACGAGAAGCCCGAACGGTCTGACAAGCTCGAGAGATCCGGATGCCTGATAGACTACACAAGTCCAAAAAGCCTGACGGGCCCGACAAGACCGAACAGTTCGAGACCCGGCCTAATCCAAACCCGAACTTTGGTTCGGCTCGCGTAAAGGCCGACTAGAAAACCCGACCCGTGCAGGCCTCTAAGACTATAACTTTGTAATAAATATATTAAAACATACACATACTATCCACTATTCAAATGCTAATTGCTAACATCGAACTAACATCTTTAAATGTTGCTCTCTATATCTTCTTCTGTTCACCTTTTGGTATTTTAGTTCCTTTTAGACTGTATTGAGCTTAAATCGTTTAAAACTTACAGTCAGGTATGTATGAACAGCTGGCATCATTACATATATTGTGAGCGACTGACCGTGGAAGCTATAGAATAAGGGGTGGGCAATTTTGGCCCTCTGGGTCTAATTGCATTGTATAAATGTAAATTTACCAGCAAAAACTAACTTTAGGGCAGAGATATAATCAAGCAATTTAGTTTTGGCGTTCGAGTTGTAAATATTGTCAATTTTATCATTATAAGAGTCAATTCGACTCCTACTCTAAAAGGCTTTTGTTGATTTTATGTTTTATTGTTTTGTACTGATTACCATTGCAAGATCTACACTGTATTTGTGAGTTTTATTAATCCATTTCTGAAATTATCTTTTTACAAGATTTAAATAGACAAAGTCGTCTTGATAACACTGACTGAGTTAGTTATTTGGATTCTTGAGGAAAAGCATTCTAACATTAAAACAATGATGGGTATTTAACCTGTAATACTTAACGGATTTGTCGAAGTTGAAGAAGGAAAGGTGCTTGCGGGTCAGTTTAACAGTAACGGTAGATCGATGTTCTTCTTTGGCTGCTGCTGTAATCTGGATGCGATGGTTCAAAATTTTGTGAACTGTCAACTGTAATCGTTGAAAAAAGTCGGAGAAGTTATCATGTTTCATTCTTTCCAGCAGTTCTTTTTATTCATGAATGGAGATTTTAAGAAGGTTAAAGGTAAGGATGGAATAAGATAGAACCTGGACTTCCCGAATGCGACCTTAAGCATCATCATCATACGTATTCATCGTTGATTTTTAACAAGATACAGGCTATTAAGAAGTTTCTTTAGCTTCTTTTCAATCAAATGGAGGTGATGAGGGACACAGAAATAACTGGGGATTTTGCGATTAAGCTGGAGATAGCGTTGATGTAAAATACGCTTGTTGGGGGAAATTGTTAGCACTGGCGATATCATAGACATATCGATGATGAAACTGATTGGATATTTTCAGAACCATAATCCCACATTTTGCGCTACGAAGTAGAGTGTCAACGTCAGTTAGTTGAGTGATACTCCTCATTGTCGGAGAAAAGAAGGCGGTTGGGTTTATAGAATCCAACAAACACAGGAAACTGAACGGGGAGTGAAACTGCAGCCTAAGCTGAGCCAATGCTTCTCTAACATGAGAAATCGATCACATGTGAAGTGGTGGAGGGACCTTAAGTCTTGTATTTGGACCCGTCTAGAGTAGTGGATGACCGGCAATCCAAGTAAGACTAACATTCGAAATGGTGACGATCCGAATGGAGAACACAACACACGACTGAACGTCGAATTTTCAGTTTTAGTCCTCTGACTATGGTGATGGCCTTGCTGGAATCGGTAGAATCAAGTTCTTGTTAAAATTATGACAAAAAATAAAGAAGGAAAACGGAACCGTTTTAGATGGCAACACGAAATGCTCAAGAACGTGAAGGAACTCCGAAGAGTACTATATGAGTGTAAATAATCTGCCATTTACACTTCTGTGAGGGCAACTGGTGCTTTGGTTTTGTCGTTTAAGTCAATTTACCCTAGAAAGCATTCAAAACCGAGTTACGTTTTATTGTTTAGTGTTAAGTCATCATTGTGTCCAATTTCCCTACTCATCCATTTACAAGCTTTTAATAAACAAAGTCGTCTTGGATAACACTGACCCACTCAATTTTCTTGATTCTTGAAAGAAGTATTCTAAGATTAAAGTTGTGATGAGTATTCATCGTATTGATTTCACAGATTTGTTGGATCATTCAGCCATTTTTAGAGTTTATCTGATTTGTATGTAGAAACCAAGGATGTTAAAAAACAAACAAATTATAATTTGGCAAAAAAGTGCCCGTTTCTAGTTCTGGCTCTAAATAAAAAATTTTAATCATTCTTCTAATTTTCATTTTGAATCCAAACATTCAAAGAAAGAAAAACTTATTAATAACAAATTCACAGAATAATAAATTATAGATAAGAAAACTAAAGAAGTGTAAAGCAGACGGACGATATCATAGATATTTCAGTTTATGATTTTCTCCTGTATATAAAGGTTTATGTATAATAACAGTTTACTCCTACGTTTTCTGCTATATCTTAAAATCCCTTAGCTAGTCTTTTTTACTCCTACGCTGCAAAGTAATGGCAGCCTCGTATTATTACATTACACACAGTGTTGCCTAATAAACTCTAATTTAACTCTAACACTGTAATTGAATTTTTACTTTTAAATGCGATTTCGCAAATTGTAAATCTTTTACCTAAGCAGATTAGCAAGAAGAACTTTTAATATTTATGACATATAATAATGGTTTTGTCTTCATAGGAAGTAACACATTAGTGTAGCTTAGGAAACTTTCTCTTGAAAAATAACTTAAAATTACTTCACAATCTCTTTAGTCTGGTTTCTTAACAAAACCTGGTATGAGACGTCATTTTAACCAAGCTAAAGCAGTAGTTGCATGTTATGAGCCGTGACCGTGGATCGACAATGTTAAGTACCGTCGTACTTTATGTATATTTCATAAGGCTATTTGTATAAAATAAGGAAACTACTCTCTTTTTATTTAGATACTAAACTTTTATTAGTAAAGTAAAAACAAGCAACATAAAAAGGAAACAACTAATTGCTTGTTTCAAGGTGGTAAGTATAAATCAAAATTTATTGTGTGTATGTGTGTGTGGTTAAGGGCTAGTGGAACTTATGAAAAAAAGGAACAACAAATTACAATTATCTTTATGACCACTAAATCGACTACAACATATCTAGATATAAAACCCTCCCTAATATTCGTTGTTCATTATGATGAACAAGAACAATATTTAACAGCTCTACGAATCGTGGCGTAAAGGAAAAACTGAGAAAGCTGTATATATTTGTGGCGTTTTTACGATACTATTTACGTAGCATATATGATACCTATTAAGTGGTAATTTTAGTTTCATGACGGAAAAATTGCTACAGCATATAAAACTTAGTAAATAATAATGATTTTTTGGTGCAAGGTCAGGGCTCGTTACAAATGTGAATACTAACCACTACACTACTAGTTAGTAGCTCATTTTTACTGTTCTGTTCTCGCTATAATATTTTCACTGCTAGTTATTTACACACTCTTACTATATAGATTTAGCTTTATAAGCCAACATTAGACGCCAATGGAATCAATATTTTGGACCCTTGTTTGTTGTTTCTTGATTAGATGATAAAGAAGACTTTGTTTTCAATATTAAATATGGAGCACATCATTGTCCTAATGTTATTTGTAAATAAATTGCTATCGAATAAAAATTCGAATTTTTTTTGTTTTCTAAATTCTCCTCAGCTGTTGAGATCAAAATAACACTGCTCGATTCCTAGGAGTTTACAATGCTCTAAAAACCCTCCCTGTACTTGTCATCCATATTGCTAGCGTAGCTTCGAAACGTATAATAAAATTCAATAGCAACGTTTATATTTTAAAATTCAAAGAAATATTTGGCTCAACACCATTAAGAAAAGAAAACTTGGATTCCATTCATTTGCATGACTTATGATATCTTTTGAAAGATGAAAGTGAAATTAGCCAGCAACTTCAAATTTACGTTGAAGGCACAAACAAATGCTGATTCTAAGCCACATGGACCAAGGATTTCAGGTTTGAGCTTGAAATTAATTATTAGAAAGCTAAAATTGTCCTATTAGACTTCCTAACAACTAATGATCATCAACTCGCTCATGTTGGCTTTCTGGAATTTTAGAATTTTAAACACTTGGAATCCTGGAAAAGTGCAATCAAGCGCTGGAAGTGACGTTTCGAAAGAACAATTAGGTCTAAAAACACAGTACTCAAGTAAAGTAGTACTGCACTGTAACTCTGACTAGTATTTGTATCTTCAAAAACAGAATGCCATAGTTTGAGTAATTAGAACTTATGATACGTAAAACAATCATCTAGGTCAAGATGTGTTCTTTATCAAAAGTCTGAGAATCAGAACAGTTTGATGCAGTGACGTCTTGGCACATCATGCTGACATTTAGACCAGAGTGCTTGCAGTAACATCTGGCATCTCAGTATAATTTACAGGAACAAGTAGTATGACTTTACAGACTATTTGGAGTGGGAAGTCGTGTGTTGGGGATGGAAGGCAAACGCTAGCAGAAACGCTTTTAATAGCAAAAGCGACTTATTAGTAGTTTTAATGTTCTTGCCTGGAAATATTTCCAGAAGGAATGTTGCTCACAAATTGCATTTGTTGATTGGAGAGCTTGCACTTTGAAAAAGGTTGTTACATGAAGCTTTCCTGTTGCCTAAGCATAGCAGACACATCGTAGATAATCCAACCTATCTGTCTCACTACTGGCATTAAGGGCTACAATGAGCTTTTACTCCGCTGTGCTCAACATCTGCATGGAGCTGTCATGTTGTGCATGCGAGACATGCGCGTAGTTTGAAGCAACTGCTGTAAGGAGCTCTTCAGGTACATCCATGTCTAAACCTGTTCTGACGATTAGAAAGCCTTATTCTTATTAAACACTATCTTGTGGCCACAATCACAAATGAGCCAACTCGCTTGTAAAAGTACTGTACATATGCCTTGGCTATTTATCCAAAAGTGGCCAGACATGGCCAAAACTTTCTTCAGGTGCAGTACCGGAAAAACGCTTTTGGAGTGTTGACTTCGCTTTGAAACTCGTCGGAGAGAGCAGCCGGTCTAGATGATAGATCAAATCTTAAATACTCTTTATAAATTATTTTCGAATTTTATAATGCAAGCAATTTACAGGAACAATCTCGTCATGAATCACATCACCGCGATGAACTGAGGCATGCGTTTTTATTGAACGTTTTTTCCTGGAGAATTTGATGTCACGAAATAACAACGCAGCTATCCTGTTGACGGTTGATTCACCAGCAGCTTTGACAGTTTCCGGATACAAAGGATGTTAAGTTAATAAGGCGACTGTCCGCTAGGGCGCACAGACAAGAGCCTCTACCGGACCCTCTGTATCTGAAAAAAAACAAATACCGACAAAATTGCGAGTATATAGTTGTAATCTTTCAGAAAATAAAAATTTCTTTCTTGCTTAACTTTTGAAAGATCAGATTAAGTAAAACTGTGAATTCCGTTCGTCAAGTTTGTTTAATTAATTTGACATATTTGTTGCCGATGACAAATCCGAATAATTGACGTAAATTAGGCGTCAGTTTTGTTCTGTATTGGTTATCGAAAATTCCATATTTTATTTTGTCTACTTAGTCATTAAATAATGTTTACTTCGCATCTTGATATGACGTCTTTGAACTGTGACATTTGTGGCGGTGTTAGGAGATCTACTTCTCCTCTTTGTCTTTCGATTGGTCAGAGGACCCATGAGTAGTTGCTGTGGTTTTCCAGAGGTCGATCGGCTGAAGCAGACTTACCAGAAAACTATACCAAAATAAAACACTAGATTTGGTGCTCAACCAACAACGAAGGGACCCGCTCTACAGACAGCGGCAACAATCGAATCCACAGGTAAAAGGAACAGCTCGAAACGATCAGGATAAGAGCACCATATTACCTTTCTGTCTTGCCAAGTACTTATTATCCTTAGAGAACACTGGCAGCACACTCTTGTTACCTGAATCGGACCGCACTGGAAGTGGCAGATTTTTTATGATAAATTTCTCAGGATTTAAATCATTCACAAACCATTGGTAAACTAAGAGCCACCCCATTCTATGAACAAAACTTGGTAGGGACCTGTCAGTGTTTGTAGTGGATAGCAAACTAAAATTTCACAATCTGTGGCAGTTTATCGAAATAGTCAGAACGTCCTTACTATCACTTGCGACTTGTAGTTCGTTTCAAATTAGTTCTTAGTTCAGGAATTTTAGACAAAAAGTCTCTTTACTATTGTAAACCTGAAATGTTGCACAGTGTACCTATTGGTCTTTTTAAGAATACACAAGTTCCTAAATTTTTCCTTGAACATCTTGGAATTCTAGGAATTTGAACACAAGAAATTCTGGAAAAGGCAATCAAACGCTGAAATTGATGTTGTGAGAAAAAGGTTTGGCCTAAAATGCTCATATAAAGCTCGAATAAATCACAAAAAACTAAAATATAAGTCTGAGTATTTAGTAATTACATAACATGGTATCCCGTTTAACAAGAAGCGCGAAGAAATCCGAGAAATTAAAAAAAGTCTGCAAATTTTTCCTCTTGGCACCCTGGGCACTTTTTCTAGCAAATATCAGAGATGTGGCTAAAACTAATAATCTTTGGAGTGAAATAAGCTTTCTAGTGGTATAATTTGGGTTACATGTACAACCAATAATAGCAGAGCTACGAGCGATGAAATAATTGCACGCACTCGTTGTAAGGAAACTGCAACAATACTGTAAATGGATGGCGTTGGTCTTAAGAACTGTAGACTGAAACGTGATGAACAGGATGCCAATACCTTCAAGGTATGGCTGCAAACTAATACAGCATCAAAAAATTTACTCAAGGCTGGTCTCAGAATTTAGTTTGCCTTGAGGCAACTACAGACTTTTGCGCCCTTGCACCTTTGACCACGCAATATTAGAAACCTTCTGACCTAGAAGACTTGAACTAAAAATAACTAGTAGGAAAACTTCAGCGGTTTGAATTAGTACTCAATTTACTTGACAAGTCCAACCGGTTTATAAAAAGAAGCTGACTTAACAACAGCCAACAAAGAGGCAAAAAATCGGTTCAGACCAATAGAACAGATTTCATGTTTTGATCTTGTCAAGGTTTTAAGATAAATTCTATAGTAGATCTTTGTTTGCATCTAATTACTTCATGCATGCGTATTTCACTGAAAACAAGTGCTGGGAGGTCATCTGTTGATCTTCTAAGTAGATTTAATCGATTGCTGACAATTGGTCCTTAGCTACGTCGCATTTACTGTTGAAAAGTGTAACGAAGTTACGAATATTATAGCCGCCGTTAGATATTTTAAATAATATTTTGGTTATATTTAATTTAATATTATTCATCGTATTTTAATGTAATTATTTTAAGTATTGAGATTAATTGTATTAACATTAACAATGCCGATTCCGCACGCATACTAGTGCGCCCCAAGTGTAGTGTCCCCGCTCCGGGATCTCCCTAGTTTGAGGGAACTGGCGGGTAGAAGTGCAAACGCCCTATTGTCGAACAGTCAGTTCCTTCTAGGTTTGTCTAGTTGTATTGTAAACTTCTAGCTAGGTTCTAGACGAATTGTCATAAAGAACTATTGGTTGTAGAGTTGTAGCGTTTCTGCAATTTTTCAAAGCTAATCGTATATAGAGAATTGTCGGAACAAAAGTCCAGCAAATTTCTAGAAAGGAATTGGAACTCGAAACTCGAGCCTTCTTAATTCTAATTTAAAGATGATGAAGTTGTTGTTTACCGCCGAAACTGAAGAATATTGCAAAACAAGGATCCCAAGGTTCTTTTTAAACAGACCCCTCCGACGCGACGCCAAAGCTTTTGTGTTTCAGCTAATCCCGTGGCCGCGATTTAGACTTTTAATGCATGTAAAAATACATTAGAATTAGAAAATAAACGATAACAATGATGATTTTAGACAGATCTACAGTAAAGTGAAACAGAAATATTAAATTAAATAATATTGTGAGCTGTTTATCACCTTAACTATACAATAAATTTAAAATCTGTATTGCTATGATAAAACTCCTAATAGAATTTCTCTTCATTGGGAATATTTTTGTTAAATCTCCAACATTGAGTAAATTGAATGTTACCCCTAAGGATAATACGAAAATCATTTTGATTTGCTTTTCGAATCTCCTGGGCTTTTATAAAAATTAACCTTCGGCGCATATATTTTAGAAACGAGTGCCGCCGCCGGCCATAACGTTTTACGAAATTACTGTAAATTAAAAATGGAAATAATAAAATTCAACACAGAACACCAGCCTATAAAATTATTGATCGGAATTATGAGATAATTTTTAAAGATACATAAAAAAATAACAAAACTGGAGAGAATTTTATGATCCATACAGTTTTTACTTTTTTTCATTTTTGTCAAAGATTAAAGTTCTTGATTTTTTAATAGACTATAATAACATTGTTCGGAATAGATTGAGAGAGATAAAATGTAATACCTACGTACCTAATAAAATGAAAAATTATGCTTCTGCCAATGATAAGCACATAGATATTTAACATAAGTTGTTTACAGTGTTGGTATACTAACAGATATGATGTTTTATGGCGCATTAAATGCTAATGTTTCTTAATTTTCATAAATATAACAGAAAAGAAGTAAACATTAAATGCAGAAAAAACTGACAATTAATGCGTTGTTTACTAAAGAAGGGTAAGAAAGTATGAAATCACTTTTTCCTCTGTATACATTTTAGTCCTCGAGAAAAAGCTGTTTATAAAATGGTAAACACAGAAAAACGTAATTTTCACAGCAGGGGCGATGTTTGCCATCATTGAGAATCCCGACCAGTTTTTAGAAATCTTTCTTATTGATTCCAATGTTTACTTACCTTTCCGGCATGATATTTTTATTTATTTCTGTATTTATAATTATATTTCGTTAATAATTACAAGGTAGGGAAAAGATGGCGAAATATAAAATAAATAATTTTGACTTCTAGTTCAAGTTGCAGTTATGTATTAAGGGCTTAGTTGGTTTGAATTTTGCTTTTTTAGACTATTCCCAATTGTTTTTGTATGTATATTAATAGCTCCTAATTGAGGTTGTACTAACAAAGTGAAGAAGAATTTAATGTAATATTATAGTAAATTAAGCCCCATTATAAGTAATACTACCCTGCAGGTAAAACTTTTAAGTAAATTTTACATAAAAGCGTAATCTGTATGTGGTCATAAGTGATGAATTATCGTAGAATGCACCAGATAGATAATTCCTATTAGAAAATAAGAACAGAACATAGTTTTCAAGCTTTCTACACTTTATTATCTTTTTTTGTTGATATACTTATTGGTCCTTTACGTATGATCTGAAAAGCTGCCATTTCAGTACTTCTTGTAACATTTATATTTGTAGTAATGTAACATTTATATTTGCAGTAATGTTACACGGTTTCAAAAATGATTTAATGTTGTATCTTGAATCCTCCTATCACTGCTGACATACGTGTAGCTTGGGTTGCATACTCTTCAATGCACATTTTGATGGTCTTGGTGAGAAAATTCTGTGCTGTGAAGTAAAGGTCCTCATCTAATACTTTTATTATTGACTGCTTCAAATTCTCAGGCTTTTCCATGGCAATAACAGATTCTTAAAATTAACGACGCTTTCTGAATACGACCCTAAGGCCATCGTGAGCTACATCGGGAAAGTGTGATGATTTCACGTCATGTTTCACATCGTGCTTCTTAACAAAAACCAGTAATATTACACTTCCATTGCCAATTTTCCATGCTGCCAATATTTGCAGTTATCCCATTGTTATCTCACAAGAACGAAGGCAAGAACTTTCCCAATAAGTTTTCAATCATTGAACATCCCTGAATCTTAAAGATGAATTCCAAATTCCATCTATTGCAACAATGCAACTCAACTTCAAATTCGGTACAGATCGATTTAGATGTTGGTTGACACCCTTAATCTCCCATTTACTTTTAATTAGTATTTAGGCATGTGGAAGATTCTTTTTCCATACCCAATGTATTATGAATGATTTACGGAAAATGCGTAGTACTATAAGAGGCTCAAAGGTCTGATATTCGTTCCAGAGCGATTCGTCGATCTTCCAAGATCAAATCATGAACAGCATAGCTGTTTTTTGGTGTTGACAACTTTCCAGATCTCTTTTCTTCTTCTTTTTTCTTTGTTCCCATTCAAGGCAGATATTAGATCACTAAATGGTACTCGACTTGTCAAAATTTAAATGTTTATCCGACATGCTTATTTGGAGAGACCAGAATTTGAAAAATAACTGCATGTTTTAAATCTTAAACTCTCGTCAAAGTTTGTACTTGCTTTCATGATAACGACGCTTGTTATGTGCATTAGAATGACCAACGCCAACTATTTATCAATAATCCTTCGTATATAAAAAAGAAGGATGAGAATCTAAAAGAACAAACTAATAAATTGATGATACAATTATAAAGGCAAAAGAAAAGAATAGAAATACTAGAGAAGCAAATATGCAAAAAGAAGCTTGTCATCTCTAACACAAGATGTGAAAAGAGTAGGCAAAAAGTAGCCATGATCAAACTAAATTAAGACATATCTCAGTGGAATTTAATTTAATAGATAAAAAAGTGGAGATCTTAAAAAAACTGATACAGATGACATAGGAAAAAAAGATATCTACGAGCAGCTGTAAAAAGTTTATGACAAATTACCAAAAAAAAAAAAAAAAATACAAGAAGGATATAAAAATACTTGTGGGAGATATGAATACTAAAATAGGAAATAATAATGTAGGCAGAGAAAATATAATGAGTAAAGCAGATGTTGCTGAATGAAGAAAAATGGGAATATGTTCTTAGGCTTTTGTACTTTAAATAATCTACTAATAGAAGGTTGTATATTCACCCACAAACTAATAGATAAACTAACATGGACATCATCCGATGGTACTACCAAAAACCAGATGGACCATATATCATTAGACAGAAGATATAAGGGTTGTCTTTTAGATGTTGGAGCCATGAGAGGCGCATATATATATATATATATAGCCACAGACCATGAACTAGTTAGAGCAAAACTTAAAATTAGACTCCAAACACAAATAAAAAGGAAGCAGCAAAGACAGAGATACTATACGCAGTGGCTATGGAAAAACGAAGAAATCCAAAACTAAATATAATAAAATGGAAAACCTTAGTAATTACTGTATTGAAGAGCTACAATGCAATTATAAAGAAATTCCCCAAGATACTGCAAAAGAAGTAATTGATACAACTCAAACTACAACAAAAGAATAGATGCCTAGAGATACATGAAAATTAATGAAAGAGAAAAACGGTATAAAGCCAAAGACGCTGAACAAAAGAAGAGAAGATAGGAAAACAGAATTGAAAAACTTATACTAATTGAAAAATAAATAAGACAAAAGAAACACTTGTAAAGATAGAAGAGTACAAATCAAAAAATTCCTAAGAATAGCAGAAAATGTAGCAGCAATATATGGCATGGAGATAGGATAGTGTACGACAAAAATCGGAAAATAATAAGGAAAAGAGACAGCAAACAACTACACTTACGAGATAAAGAAGGTAATCTACTAAAAATAGAAACGCAAATATAAAAGCTAAGTATCTCAAAGAGAAGGTGTAGATGACAGTTATGTGACTGAATATCGGAGGCTTGACGTGCCTATAAACGAACCCACAAGATAAGAAATTTTAGATGCTATACAAAAACTCGAAAATGGAAAAGCTGCCGGTATTGACAACGTGGCATGGGACTTACTTAAAATAGGAATTGATGTAAATGCAGAAATTCTCCACTGTCTACTTAACAAGATTTGAACCGTAGAACAATTACCAAGCGACTGGCAAGGAGGTCGTATCATTACATTACCAACAAGAAAACGGTGATAAGACCATCATCTGTGGTAACTGGCGAGCAATCACACTTCTGAACCATGCAAGCAAAATATTAACTAGCATTATACTGCAAAGGGTAAAAATTATTAAAAATGGTGAACTAAGGGACAACAATGCGGGTTTCAGAGCAAGTAGACGAAATTTATACATTGAGAATAATAATAGAAGAGGTCATAAAATGGCAGAAAAAATATATTTCGGATTAATTGACTTTAAGAAAGCCTTTGACAAAGTTGATAGAAATATACAAGGAGGTACCCAAAAACAATCGGATTTTCTAAACGCCATGTATTAAATTTTTGTGTACAAAACAACTTTACTACCTTCAAAGGACTCTCTATTACACTTAATGCATTTGTCCAATCTGCGATTCCATGCCTCGTTTTATTCTTCACCCCTGTTACGTCATCAAAACGCTGCTCTTTCATTTCCCTCTTTATTTTCGGAAACAAAAAGAAGTCGCAAGGAGCGAAGTCAGGTGAGTAAAAGGCGTGGGGCAAGAGAGTCATGCCGTTTTCTGCTAAGAATTATCGCACCGTGATAACTGTGTGAGCAGGTGCATTGTCTTGGTGGAAAATCAGTCCCCCGTCTGTCACAAGTCAGACCTTTTTTGTCGCACACATCTTCTCAGAACCTCCAAATAGAAAGCCTGATTAACGGTCTGATGTGGAGAAACGAATTCAGTCTTACATCGACTAAACAAATGAGCATCGTCCTGATGTTTTACTTAACTTGACGGGCTTTTTTTGAGCGAGGCGACAAGGAAATCTTCTACGGGCTTGACTGTTGTTTGGTTGCGGGGCTCTAACCATAGCACCATAACTCAGCATCATAACTCGTCACCAGTAATAACTTTTGAAAAAATCTAAAACGTTTCGGAGCTGTTCTTTCAAAACACGACATGCTTCCACCCGACGCTTTTTTTTCATTATTCCGGACCCGAAAAAAATATTTCTCAAAGACTCCTCTCATCCCCAAAAATTCCGATAGAATTCTCTGAACCGAGCTCCAAGTTATTCCAGATAACTGCTCCATCTTTTCAATGATTCAACGTCGGTCTTCAAGCACACTTGCATGAAGTTTTTTTACATTTTCGTCCGTTCCGGAAGTTGACTAGCGTCCAGAATGAGGCTGGTCATCAATCGACATTTCACCTTCTTTAAAACGAAAAAATCACTGGCACACTTGAGTTTTCCCATAGCGCTTTTCTTGTAACTTGTTTTTAACATTACAACAGTTTTTGCTGTATCTTCCCGAGCAGGAAACAAAATTTTCCAGCCATTCGCTGTTCACTTAAGTCCGCCATGACAAACAAAAACGAGGAGCAATCAAAACTGCTTTTAACAACAAAATTGACACGACCCTCTTAGATGATGCCATTAAGTGCACTGAACTCAAAACGAGTTGTTCGAGACTTGCCTAGCGGGAAACATACTTACTATGAAAGCCCCGCCAACCGTAGTGCTATTTTCGTTACTTTTGGGTACCCCTCGTAATATGGAAAATTCTCCAAAAATATAAGCTACCTATGAAGATTATTCAGATTATAAAACTCGTTTATAACAACTATTGGGCAATAGTTGAGTATCGTGGTGTGGCATCATAATGGATAAACATAGAATCTGGTGTTAGACAGGGATGTATGCTCTCACCACTCCTGTGTCTTTTTATCGAATGGATTATGGGTAAAACAACAGCTAAAGACAAAACAGGTCTACAGTGGAGGTTTAACCAACATCTTGAGGAGCTAGAATTTCTCGACAATGTATGCTTAATCACAGAGAAACTGACGCATCTACAACGCAAAATAGATAAATTGAAAAAGTGTGCTCAACAGGCTGGACTAGAAATTAGCACTAAAAAAAAAGCTCTAAGAATCAATTTATCTTGTGTAAAAAGTGTAATTTTATATGGCTTTTGGTTTGGCGCAGTGCTTCAAAGGTTGTCTCCGCCAGGTTAAGTTTAGTTTGCTTCTTACCTGGCGGTTATTAAGATGGAAGGCATACATGGGTTTTCTTAAGGTTCGGTTTTAACGAATTCCTATTATAGTAGTCTGCTAACTCTTTCAAAGCGGCTCATAATCTACACTCTACTTCTTCAAAACTTCACCCCTGAGCTACTATGGCTGTGTTATCCGTATATATGAAACGTTTCAGGGTTACATGGTATATCGTTGGTTTATATATTATAAAAAAAGTGGTACAAGTACACTTCCTTGTAGAAAGCTGTTGTTCTGGCTTCTTCAGCGACTGTTCTTCGATTGAAGAGTGACGTAGAACTGACGGTTTCCAAGTTAGCATATCAGTAGACTCGTTAGACCCAAGTCCTTGGTAACGTTGTATACTTTTTGCCTATTTACAGTATGGTATGCTGCAGTAAGGTCTATGTAAACCACACCTGTTATTTGCTTCTGCTCAAACCCATTTTCAATGTGAAATTTAGTATTTGATCACAACAAGACTTCCCTGCTCTGAAATTTGCTTGCTTTAGAATTAGCTTCTCCTTCACAGTTTCAGAGATGCAGTTTAAAATTGTTCTTTCAAACACCTTAAAGAGGTGACACAGTAAGGAAACAGGCCGAAAATCTTTTGGTTCTGTTGGTTCTTTTCCAGGCTTAGAAGTACCACTATTTGTGATTTCTGCCAGGTCTTAAGTATATTTAATACAACTACACACAACTTGATCACATCTGGGGCCATTGCATTGTTTTTGGCCCAAAGGTCTTTATCTGCTCCGTTCTTATGTCGTCTAGTACGGTTGCTTTGCCTATTCGATAATGAAAGGGATGGCAAGTACATTTTTCTCTTGTTCTTCTAGATTTTTCCGTCTTTCCTGAGACTTTTTCATTTAGTAGGAACTGATATGCTATTTTATCAGGTGTTATTTTTGTAAGATCTTGTGATGGACTTGTGGGGCCGTAACTAAGGATTTTTAGGAGTTTGCAAGTGCGGTGACTGTTTTCTGTCATATCTAGCTCTCCCAGACGGTTGCTCCACTTTTCGGTTCTAGACTTAAATGATGCTTTCATTAACTGTTTGCAAAGTTCAACTGTTTTATCAGAGAAAAGATCGCTATCATGTGGTTCCTGGTACCTCTAAAGCAGTGTCTTTGATTTTTTGTTGAGTCCTGGGACATATTCCGTTTTATATTCCCTTGACGTGTGTTTCCGTGATATCTTTTCTTAGCACCTCAACAAATGGTTTATAGTTTTCTGGTTTACGCTCTATTCTAGTTACTTCATCATCTAAATCTTTTGTAAAAATCTCTCATTTTGCCTTTTTAAAGTTCGATTCGTCTCTTGAGGGGGACTATTACATGGGTTTACGGTAGCTAACACCTTACAAACTATTGGTCTATATTGTGATTTGGGAAGTGAGTCCATAACTAATTTTTGTGTGATGTCAGCTAGTCTTCTGCTTGCGAAAATGTTATCGGGACTCTCTCTTCTCCATCTGCAGCTGCTAAAAGATGTGGGTAGCTTTGGATCATGAATCAATTTATGTCATGCCATTTGATATCAAAACAGCAGATGGTCTTCAAGAATCATCTTAATTAATCCGAGTTATCTCAATGATTTGGTGTCATTGTGCAAGCCGAGATATCCTGTTTATGATTTTTGGGTTTGCTAATTCTTTTGCTGGTCTATTTGATTGTAAACTTCTAAGCTGTGGCTATACGTCCTTACAATTAATTTACCTGGATTTTCATGGTCTGTGCTGATGTTATCTAATTTAATTAAATTCTATCTGGGTTATTCTTCAGCCTCTTTATTACTCAGTAAAGTTTATTTAATTAGAAAATCACAAAAGTGATCTTTTTCTAGACTGACTAATTCAATATTTTTCATGATTGTAAGGTGGCAGTATTTAAGCAAAATTGAATGTTGTGCTCTTATTTTCTACGTGAGCTCAAGCAAATCCGAACAAGTATAATTTGAATTTTAACTGCTTGGTTAAGATGCAGTCATTTCTTAATACATGTAGGTATCTACTAACAGCAAAGCTAACTTACCAAAAAGAAATAAACGCCGAATTTAATTAAAAACTGTCCTCCGTTTTACCTTTGAAATAACTTACCTATAAGATATTTGTGAAAATAAAATTTGGTAGATCTTATTGATTAGCAGTGCCAATAGGTTCATAAAAAGTCAAAGATGAAGTAAGGCTAACTTGGAAATTAAACAGAATTAAGTCCACATGCTTACATTTCTTTGTGGCATAAACTACAACAATTAGGGCACCTAGAGGTAATTTTTACCTCGTAAGTAGGGATCATGTTTATTCAAGTAAAAAAGCATAAAGCTAAATAAAAAGCGATCTTCGTCTATTGGTTACCCCAAATAAGTCTTTTTGGTTATTTATATTGAACAAGAAGTTACATACCCTATTAATAACTGACCTCTTTCTTTATTCATCTTTCTCCTTTTATCCTGTTTTTTTCATGTCACTTTTTCTTCCCTTTCTCCCCCTACGTTCCCATTTTACATATTGTATTCTATGAACAAGGCGTTTTAAAAATTGTTTAGCAACAACAGTAACAAAAACCCGTACCTTATTTTCAACGGTCAATACTAATAGCAGGTACTAGCTAGCGTTTTATTTCTAAAACAGAATTCCCTCAAAAATAACCTGTTTTAGATTTTAATGGAAGACCTGCAGGCAATGTAAATTAAATTTGAAGTAAATGCCAAAAACATTTCGAACCTGTAATAACACAGTTACGGTGAGAGAAGCTTAGACAGTACGTTTCTGTCTTATGACAAATTCTATCATTTGCTTTAGAAGGATCAATAATTATTAAATTAACTCATATTTCTTGACGGATTACTTAATGTGACTTCAAAAGCCGTGATAATTATATGAGCAAAGTGTTCTTAAGATAAAATCATCTGCAAATTAGCTCTTGAGGAGTGGAAGTACTAATTTCATTATTAACTAAGGAAATATTTTCATGGGTTAGTTATATTAGTTAAAAGCAAATTTTGTTTAACGTTAAATCTCCCCAAGTTGTATACTAGTACGTCGGTTTACATATTTACTCAAAATTTTACATATCAAAAAAGGGAACGGGGAATTCAAAAATAATTAAATTTTCAAACATTGCTTCGGGCATTTTTATGCTTCGCATATACCAGAATAAAGTTAACAATGTTCAGAAAATATTAAAATACAAAGACAGACGTTACATTTTAATAGGATTTCATCAAGCTGTCATTTTGTCTACTACGCAATTTCTCGGGGCCATCAAAAAATGTTTTTAAATTTATTCGACTTCTAAATAGCTAATAAATCCTTGTGGCACATCGAGACAAAAAATACTCACTTTTTGCATTCTCGAAAATAGAGGTGAAAAGTGAAGAGTAATCTATTTCCCGCCACTATATTTTATAGTCGCGAACACTAAACGTTTTAAACAGAATCTAGAAAATGCGTAACTGAAAAAAAGAGATTTAGTGATCTGTGAAGTCGTCAGTGCAAAAGTTTGATAAATATTACTTTGCCTGAGGGTGTGTCGTGTTCCCCTGTGGGCGTATTTTAACCTTGTTCTATTTTACTTAAGAGTACCTCTTAGATGTATTACCCTTATGTGCTCAAGTGCTTTTGTAAAAAAGAATTGGGCCGAATGGCGACCCATTTTCTTAAACGCCTCATATAAGCTCAATCTTAATAGACCTTTCAGGAAAACAATAAATTTCTGTATCAAGTTTTGGGTACGCGAGAACTAAACCGGTAAAGCTTTCTTGGTTTGTGTTCATTTCGTGTTTTCTTTTAGTAAGTCTCTGAAAATAAGATATATGTGACATTCTACCTTTTTTTCCTCGCCATTTTAAGTTGAATTATAAAATAAGCTTCTTTAAATAATAAAAGTATTCAAACCATAATAGACTTTTTTGGTGTTAAGTGATAGAAGTTACTTTAACGTGAGTGACGTTTAATAAATTGAGATTCAAAAAATTCCAAAGCAATTTTGCGGCAAGTTAAGTGAAAAGAATTTGAGAGCACAAGGACTTAGTAATTTATAAACTTTTAACCTTGAATTCTTGAATCTCTTGACGGACATAAAGCAATTTATCCCGTTAAGCAAGACAACCACCAGAACCACATTTTCTGCAGATAGCAAAATTCCTAAATCTGCCGCATCATTAATAAGAAAAATCGCTGAGATGTCCAGAAATCTCATGCCGCTGCATTTTCCCATCTTTCTACCCACTCGAACCACATAATTGAAATATAAATACTATCCATTAATCTTTTGAGGCCTAATGCAAAACTTTAGTAAAAGATATTTTAATTAATCAAGTATTAACCTTGATCTAGACATCTGATTCGGACGCTCTGTCCTTGGCCGATGGGGATTGTTTACAACTCTACAAAAACTTCCCTGACATTGAACTGAACAACCAACAGTATTGCAGTGCCTTCCTCTTCTAGAAGATAAATCTATTTAGACATTATTTTTTTGTAATCGCGGAAAGCTTTCAAGAACAAGATTTCTTCGCGCCGACAATTCATTCATTCTCGGATGCTACAGCATCCTGTGTGCAAGCAACGTTGATGATGGGATGGTGTGAAGCTTCGACTGATGGTGGAATACAAATGAATTTGATCAAGGTGTGCGTCTTGATTGATTTCCTCACCAAACTGTTTCCGTAAATTTTATAATTAATAATAAAATGATTAATTTACTTTAAGCTTAGAAATAACAATTCAGTCAGGATCCATTTGAATTAATCTTAATATCTCGGTATTAGAAAACGAGAAGATGGAAGAAAAATATTTTAATTTTCCCAAAACAAATGGACACAATCTTTTACTTAAACGGAATCGCTTTAATCTTATCTTTTCGTACGTTTTTATTTAAAGCGTCTAAATTTTTTATCTTTTCCTGTTTTAATATGTAGGCCAAGGAGATTTAGTTGTAAAAATGAATAATTGCAAAAAGCGAATTCTTAATAAAAAGTTAATTACTCTCTCTTTTATGTTAAAGCTGTAAAGTTAACAATTTTGTTTTATATAAAAAATTGCAAAAAATCAGACTATTGAACGAAAATGTCAAGGACGTTAGATATATTTTATGTAACGTGATGGTTTCGTTTAAATTATGAATTTCCTCGTTTTGCTGAATTTTTTAGAGACATTCGGGCAATTTTTTTGCCTAGCTTTGAGAATACCGTATCTGACGGTAGAATTTTGCCTACATTTTTTTGTGTTAATGTATCTTCTGCACGTTTCCTTAACGAGTGTACGGGAATTACATCTGAATTATAAGTTTATGAAAATTGTAAATCTTTTAGACGGTGATACGTAGTCTTGTTATAGTCTGCTCACGGATGTTTTTAAATCATGTTGAAATTTAGAATTTTAAGTTGCTACTCGTTATTATTCATTTATGACAAACAAATAATGAGTCTTGGCCACATTCAACGCATCACAAAAATTTACTGTACATTAAGAAAATTATTCGTTTACCTCTACTCGATTAACAGAAAAAATTGAATGATAATCTTTGTTTATTGCCGGTCAAAAGACCTCAAGATGCACAAAATTGGTACCTATAAGAAGAAAAAGGTCAGTTCTTGATTTACACTCGAAATTTACTTTTTACTAAGTTAGAAGAGTTTCCCTAAAGAATGCTTTTAATTATACTCTTGTGATTTATTCATTGATTGTTAATGATTATGTGTTGCACTAAGGTCACACAATAAAATAAAACAATCAACTAAACTAACTGTAACACTTTATTGTGAGTTTATCTTCCAATTCGTCCTGCCAGCGTAGAAAATGATGGCAAAACATCCTCTATCATGGCGAGTTTAAAACGAAACGGAAGTAAACTACAGGTGGGTAGAGCAATCAACGCCAAATTCCACACTTCGACGAAGCTCTGCCTCAAGGATTCTGAAGGAAGCAAAAATTCGCCCGTATCATCATCAAAAAAAAACTACTGATCACGACTTAAATTATAAGGACCATGAGAACACAAGAACATCTAACAGAACTGGAACAAGAAGTAGAACATATCAAGTAGTATATACTGGGACTGTGCGAAACATGAGTCCCAGGAGAAAAAGCTATACACTGAAATCTGGACACGTGCTCTTTCAAAACAATTTAAACCAACACCCGCAGCACGGAGAAGTAGTCCTCCTAATTAACAAAAAAAGAAAACACATGATCACCAAATTCCACGCCATCTCCAACGTGTTATATATGCCACGATGAAACTATCCAAGTGATATAAGGTACTGATCATCCGAGTGTACGCTCCTACCAGTGCATCAGAAGATGAGTTTGTGGAAAGATTCTACGAGGGTATAACAATTGCCAGACGAGCAGAAAACGCCCACTACTGTCTAGTCATCGGAGACTTCAATGCTAAAGTAGGGACAAAAATAGACAACTTTAAATACATAGAAAAGCCGCTAACTGAAGCCATTCAACTACTGATGAGCTGCTGTATCAATGAAGGCAAAATACCAACAAGCTGGAAAAATGCAAAAGTAATATTGTTATTCAAGAAAGGTGACACTGCTAACACAGGGGACTATAGGTCAATTAGTCTATTATGGCATCTGTATAAGTTGCTAACAAAAATCCTTACAAACAGACTGACAAGCAAACTAGACTTCTATCACCCTGTCGAACAGGCGGAATTCAAGAAGGGTTTTAGTACCATTGACATTTTCACACCTTGCGAACGCTAATTGAAAAATGCTAAGAGTACAACCTTCCATTACACCTAGGGTTCGTAGATTTTTAAAAGGCTTTCGACTCAGTGAAGGTTTGGTCAATATTCGAAGGACTAAACGACGCAAGAATAGACTCCCGTTATACCACATCTATACAAACGCCACCATGGACGTTAAGATTAGTAAAACCTCAAATACGACAAAAATGCCATTAGACAAGGAAATACCATGTCTCTCAAGCTCTTTACACTGGCGCTAAAAGACGTATTTAAAAAAATGAACTGGGAAAAAAAGAAAATAGACATAGACGGCATATACCTCTATCATATGCGCTTTGCAGACGTCATAGTCATAATAAGTAGAAATGAGGAAGAATTAGAACAAATGTTAACCGATCTTGCCCTGAACTCAAAGACCATAAACTGCAAATAAACTATGGAAAAACAAAAATAATGTTAAACAGCCAAAGACAAATTCAGGTAAACCAACAAACCATAGAAAATGTCCATGAATACGTCTATCTAAGGCACCTAATAAGTTGCGAAAACCAAACCAAACCAAACCACCGAGGTCACAAGGCAAACAAAACTTGGATAAACACCATTCAGAAAACTTAGTGAGACATTAATAATCCAAGAAATACCAATGAGTTTGAAGAAAAAGGTATAGGACACGTGCGTCTTCCCGTAATGACATATGGCACAGAAACAACGGCAATAATACATAAAAGCGCAAACAAATTAAAAACAACTTAACGTGCTATGGTAAGGGCAATGCTCGGTATAAGCCTTAGAGTCCGATTTCGAAACACAGAAATAAGGCGCCGCATGAAGGTCACAAGCATTATGGATAAAGTCCTAAAGCAAAAATGGAGTTGGGCCAAACACGCCGCGAGAATACCTCCAGAACATTGGGTAAACCGAACGTGGGCAGACCACAGAAGAGATGGGCAGACGATATCAAAGAGATAGCGGACAAAAACTGGTTGCAAGCTGCGCAAAATAAAGAAATTTGGCACAACTTAGAGGAGGTCTATGTCCCGCAGTGGACGAGGGCAGGCTGAACGAAGAAGAAGATGGTGCGTCCACTTTCAGCATCTGTTGGATTATGCAATCCTTACAAGATGTAGCACCCTCCCTGGGTGTGGATATAACAACGTTGCCACCGTAAGCGCAAGCAACACATGTAAAATCTTAGAACGCATCAGCTTAAGTAAATCTCTAAATGCTTGATCATAACTCCCCGCTTTGAAAAACGAACCTTTCAATTAACGTAAGTATAACATAAATGAAAAACAAACAAGTATTAGTCTTATAGTAAATGCATCTCACGATTTGGGGATAGTTCAACTTGCATGTCAAATCAGTCATCAAATGGCAATGAAAACACTTTTGCAACACTTCTTTTATAAGTTCCGCTGCTGGTTTTGCACTCACTACAAGGATGACACTATCTCTTTCTGGGAACATTTACACGATTCTGCCAATGGACCATGATAATGGTAGGGCGTTGCCATTCTAGAGCAGTACCATAACTCCTACCTTAAGACTAGATAATTGCTGTGTCCATTTTCTCCGTTTTTGTATGTAATGTATGAAGGTATCGCTTCCAACTGTGACACTCTACTTATTGGCACATATGACAAGTTTGGTTCTTGCATGGCTGTGAATTTATGCCCAAATACAAAATGGGCTGGTTTTAATAGATTAAAATCATTGGGATCAGAGGAGTGTGAGTTTAGAAGTCTCGAACTGGAAACAGATTTAATCTGAGTTACAGTTGTATAAAACAGTACGTTACCTGCGAGACGATTTAAATGAAATTTGGCTCCTTTCACTTCTGCTTCTCACAGACCGCCAAAGTGTGATGAATTTGGCAGAATATGGGGCCACATAATCTTTTACAATGCAATAGCATCGATAATTTCATGCTCACATTGTCTTAGGTTTTCAAGAATTGATTTCAACTCATTGTTGGTCCTAACAAAATTTTTAGCATTGTCGGAAAATATGTAGATATGTAAAATGGTGTTTGGGTAGTAAGATTGGATGCTTTTGTCCGTATGGTAGTTGTGATGCTTGCAATCTATCACCTACCCGCAATACAGTATTTATTTGGTAAAGCCTTATTGTTCCTAAGACTGGAAATTTCCAATAAAAATACTTCCTGTTGGACACATTGTGTTAAGTATATTAAGGTCATCGACTGTTAATATTCCTAGCAATGGAAATCTACATTTCTGTATAAACCTAAAGCAATATGCGGTAGTTATAACTAAACTATTATAGTTTGGAAATTTAGTTATTTGAACTATGCACGTGATAGCGGATGTAAGAAAGGACCTTTTAACATTTACATGTCTGATAGAGGAAAAGGCACCTTAACCATACTTTGCTCTGGTCAACAAGGTTTGTTTTGTAATAAGAAAGAGAGAAAGAAATGAGAATTTCCTTTTAATTAGATAGGTCCATCGAGGTTTATACTTGGTACCTCTTGGTTTGTGGTCGTCTTTCAAAACTTCTCATCTTTTATTTTATGATATCGCCAATTATGTCTTAGCATTTGGTAAGTATTCGTATTCCAATTTTGACCTTAAAATTATAATTTTTTTTTCAGAATAGCAATTTCTTAAGCTGAGCACTGGTTTCAGTTATTTCTAGTATTTAATCTAAAGTCTTATCACATCATTTGCGTAACGTTTGGTATTTTGCAGATAAATCAGAATTGGTTCTGGAGCGTCTTCCTTGATCGCTCTAATAATTTAGCTTAATACCTACATGTTCGGAGGTTGACATAGTTAAATGCTACGGTTTTGTTGCGCAATCAATGAACCCTGATCACATAAACTTTTAACTGAAGCTATCTTAAGATTTACGGCTACTAGGAAATACTTTAGATCTTGCCGCCGCTGTACGTGATGTTGATACAGTTATTCCGCTATCAAACAATTGTTTTAATAGTTCTAATCCAAATAATATTTCATAAGTAGTCATCGTAGAGATCGATCTTTACAAGTTTTTATTATGCTAAAATTGCAACAGAGTCGAAGTCGGACAGACAAGACAAGAGTTATCTGGAAAGAATTCTCACTATCGAGAGGTCTGCCAAATGGCGTGAAGACTTGCTGTATAAATTGAAATTACAGAGAAAAGCGTCCATGCATTCACAGACTCCTGATTACAGAAATCACTTCCTGTCTTTGAACCGTCAGTAAACACGATACTACCTTTTTTTCTGAATTACGATATGCAGGGAAGTTCAATCCCACTGGACACACAGGAAATTGCATTGGTTGGACAGAGTACATTGGAGTTACCTGAAGTGGAAGAGAAATAGATGCAAAAATCCCCCCCCCCCCCAACACCCAATTCATTTCCAAGACAGCGCGTTTTTAATTCTGCCATTGCATCTCATTCTCATTACAGTTCACTCTAATATTGTGTTCTCTCCAACAAATGTAATTCTTTATGCACCTAGTGAGCTTGGACTCTCCTGTATGCAACTGGAAGAGTATGCGCTTTAGAAAGGATTTGTCCTAAATGCTTCAGTTGCTAACTTTACAACCTAGCCTTGTGGTTTCTACTGGAGTTGCAAATTGATGATTAGTTCTAAGAGTTCGACAATTTGTTCACATTCTATTTGAGCTGCTGAAATGTAATAATACTGGAAGGGACGTTGTGTTCCGAGACGGACTGATACGAAGGGCCGTCCTGCCTCCGTCTAAACCTACTGCGTTTGCGCTGCAAGATTTTTTTCATGTGCTGTACAGTACAGAGCAGCGTGTACGACAAAGATAGGTGACCTCTTTGATTTGTTTCTCTGTCGGATTGCGTTTACTACCACAGCGCCCCTTCCAGTATTATTATATATATACAAACAGGAATGATCATGGAGAGAACAAATCTTACGAAAATAT
The DNA here is from genome assembly GCA_011009095.1 of Ignelater luminosus. Classification (NCBI taxonomy): domain Eukaryota; kingdom Metazoa; phylum Arthropoda; class Insecta; order Coleoptera; family Elateridae; genus Ignelater; species Ignelater luminosus. The sequence goes on from VTPC01089972.1 coordinate 320,010, forward strand.
AGAGGACAGTTATCTATGATTGACAGAATTCTATCCTCTAACTAATGTATGTTACGAATGTTTTAAGAAAGTTTTTGTGGATTACAACTAATAATATTCGATTTTTGACTTAATCGGTATGATACATTTGAAGTTATCACGAGATTTGTTGGAAATTAAATAATTTATCTATTGGAGATCCATAGCTTAAGGTTCTTATGTGTTGGATTGTTTAAATTAAGGTACTTCCTTAAGTTTTATTTTTTATTTATTTACTTTTCTCAACCGTGGCAAGGCAATAGCGCTGACTGAATTCCGTGTAGACTAACTGCTTGAAGCTGCAAAAAACAGATCTGGAACATTATTACGCAAGTTAGGCATTTAAAAGATTTCGTACTTCCTACAGGACTTTAAGAAAAAAACCACAAAACACAAGGTCAAAATATTGTAAAACACGTAATTACCCAAAATGCTAATGACCAAATAATGTTTTAGCTTTATTTAGTTTCTTGCCACTAAGCAAAGACTACTAGAAGCTGGTAAGAAGCTAACCACATACAATTTGTACTAAAGCACAGCAATCTCCGAAATGTACAACAAACGATGATAGATTGAAGATTTTTGGTGCGAGAGTCTATTATGATAATGAGCAGGAAGGACAAAATGAAGCAAATCTAAGAAGAATATTCCGTGAGATCCGCGAAATTGATTTGAATACTGTTCAAAGCGCAAGGCCGTTTGGAGGCGGCCGATTGGACGCGAGTTTGTTTGGACGCGAGATTGGTAGGACAGAATGCGGTCGTTTAGTTAGGTAACCAAAAAAATATGTAATTCCCTTTTCGAATCCATCTAAGCCTGTTTGTAAATTTCCGATTATTGTTTCCAATAGCTTCCGGCACGATTTACACAAATAGTAATAATCAAGATAACAAATCTTGAATGTCAACCGACAATTCTGACCAGTTGGCCAACGCCCAAACGTCATAGACCTTCGCCCAAGGTACTCATAGGATATATTCGAGAAAAATTGCGTGCTATCGTAAGAGACGGGCTTTTATCTGTTCTTCACTTACTGTTCTATAGTATCTAAATATTAGATTAAGTATTGATACAGTTACAAATTAAATAAATTCCATTCTCTTTACAATACACCGTTTAAAATTTTTTTCAAAACCTTTGTAACATATACGTTTTTTTGGTAATACTTGCAGGTGAAAAAGATGTAAAAGGAAGTGACATTCAGATTTGATCTTATTTACTCTGTGGAACACCAGATAGTCACCAATTCTTACTAAGAATGCACGTATGGAAAGAAAACTATAGCATTTTGTCTTTCATACCTAATTTGTTGATTCTGCAAATAAGATATTGCCTAAAGATAGTATCTCATGTCTTTTCAAAATCGAGAAGAAAGCAACTATGGTATGATGGCGGTTTTCAAAGCTTGGTCTAATCTGATCACTGTTCAAGAGTTTTTTCGAAAGCTCATTAAACGGCAGAAAGATTTAAGTTTTTATGCCTTTTCAAGCTCAAATTTGGGGCAATATAATTTCAAATTAAACCAATCAATTTCATATTGAGACTAGACATCCTCAAATTGAATTGAGACTAATCTGAACTTAATGTCAAGTTGGTTGGTCTCAATCTAAAGTTTACTATTTTCAATTTGAAATTGATTGGTCCCAAACTGAGCTTAAAAAGGTATAGATACCATGCTAAGCAAAAGCTTACTATTTTTTCTAATATCTTATTCGAGTAGCAAATTGGAGAGATAGGAGAGGTTGAGTCCTTATTTGGTTTTAACATATTTTTGATGACAACTTGTCACCAAGACGATGAATATGTAAGCGCAGTCTACATTTGATTGAATACTACAAGCAGAAGCAAGCAAGGTACGTAATGAAATCTTCATCACGGGTTATTCCACCAAAGAAAAAAGCAGATAAGAGTACGATAACTGCCACGTGTGGGCATACTTCTTTCTGCAGCTTTCACGATAATATTATTGAGTTTCGCCACAGATGCATTTATACCTTCATGGAAATTGAAGTCTCTTATGTGTTGGGTAGAGCCTCCCCAATTCGCTTTATTGTTATTAAATTGATTTGAGCAGTTAAGAAGTTCAGTTCATCTAAAATTCAGAACTATAGCCGAAAAGATGTTAGATCGTGAATTAAAATAAGTTCCTTTGTCTGTTAGAGAGTAAATGGAGATTGGTCTGATCAACTTTTCGATTAATCTACCTTTCCTATTTAAATCTCCTTGGTCAATTCATTGATCAATTAGGCCAAATGGTCTAAGCTCCAAGTGAAATTCTAGTAGATAAACGTTACAGGTAGTTACTACAAAAGGTTATTGCTTGCAGCTGCGTAAACGAAAGAAATATCCTGACAAATAAGAATTGCTTTTCTTCCGATCGCTCGTCTTAATCACATCATAGTCGTTTCTGCATTCGGTATATCTACCAACATTTAGAAACAGCTTGATAACTCTTAACTTTATATTTTAGAGCTTACAGAAGCTCAATTTATTAGCAACCTAATTATTTTAAGGATTCCTTCTTACCTTAAAATGTTTCAAATTTCTTGTCACTTTTGAGTTTTACATTTCATAATTATTTATCACAAACTTTCGTAATTTAATCAAAAATTAAGGTTGTATGCTAATAAACCTTTATTTGCCCTGTCATTTCCTTTTAATAACTCGAACGCGAGTCAAGAGTTTTGGAAAATGCTTTCAGGATTGTTACAAATATCTAATTATAAATTACTACACGCATTTCGTGTCATTCCTTATGTGCATTTGATTAGCTGGAACCTTGACCTTTTCTTTAAATTAATGATAATTTATATCAAAGGGGAAGCGAAACAAAAAAGCAAATATTCGTCCTTATGACGACGACGTCTACCTTCATTATTAGTTTATCGTCATATAAATCTGCCAAAATAATGCTCAGTTTTTCGTGGTTGATTTTAACAACCCACAAATTCACACCTTCACTTTTATAACCTTGTAAGGAAAGTAAGGGATTATGATGGAAGGGCGATAAGAGAATGTGGGAAGTCAAAAAGTTAATTTAAAACTATGTAGCTCGCTGTTATAAATTTTGTACGTTCTAGTGTTTCTTTTGTGCTTTACTAATTTATCATCGCAAGGTATGAATTCGTTTTGAAGTGACTTGTTATAACAAGGTTTTAGATGTTTACTTTACATAAATTTACAAAATGGAAACTTTCATTCAAAACAAAATTAGGTTTATATATTCACCATACGTTGCAAAATGATCCTTATTTAAATATTATACGATATATAAAAATATTATAATGTCGCGGACCCTCTTTTTTGTTTTTTAAAAAAGGTCCGGGTTATTTTAGAAAAATGAGGGGATAATCTTATCAAGACATTTAGTACTTCACAGCAAGCGTGGAATTTACCAAATGCAATTTTTTTCTTCATATACGAACCTTAAGCTCTATCAGAGCAAAAGATAAATGACGAGAATAGCCAACATAACGAACAATACGACAAATGCCTTCAACTGATCACACGTTTTCCTGCAGAAATGAAAAGTGAAAATGTCAAGTTTTCTCTTATATCTACGGCTTTGATGTTTTCTAATATTACAGAAAATAAAATAAACCCTCGATGTGTGTAATAGGCACAATGACAAACAAGTTAAATGGAATAACTTAAATTTAGTATATTAATAAAAGCAGCTTTAAAATAAGGCGCAAGAAATTTAAAAATTTTTAATGACTTCATACAGCGTGATCGGAACCCTCAAATCTATTGAAATCTTGCTTCATCTTTTAACATCATTTACGGCATTAAGTCATTTGAGAGATAATTATACGTCATATTCAGGCAAGTGCTTAAAAAACAAACTTATTTCTCAACAAATACTTGGCGCCCAACGTGTGGGTCTGTTTTTTAATCAAATTTTATAGTTACAAACACGGTTTCCTTATTTGCTACAACAGAAAGTTCTGTTGCTGCCTTGAATCATTTCATCCTCTTGCTATGACCATCTGGCTCAGAAACGGTGTTCAGAATCGGATTGTCATATATTAGACAATGTACCAGTTAAGTTTAACATTTTATATTGTATGCTATAATAGTTAAAAAGTCGAAATGAAAAATTAGTTTTCGTGTGCTAAATTGACTAAACCAACTTATGCGACTTGCAGAGAACTTTTATCCTGCTTTAGGTCGCATTTAATCCGGTAAGTACAGGTCACTCACCAATATGAAGTCTGCGATACGATTAGGATTTTATGATCAAAAACAAAAAATACTAATTCTTAAAACAGATTAAACAAAAAAAGCAAAAAAATTACAGGAAAGTAGAAAACCGGCAATAAATGCATCAAAGATAATGTCAAATTAAAATTTAAGTTAATTTAAATTAGAGGCGTTTCCCTCACAGATTTTAAGGAAGAATTATCAGAAATGCATGTTACTCAAATACGCAGCGTCGGCTTAAACTCAAAGTGGATTCAAAAATATAATGATTGCTCGTAAGCTGAATAACAGCCCTGGAAATGTTATACCGATAATATTCTTTTATAAGTAAGCGGCTATTGTAAAAGCTACTTGTTGTACGAGCCATATTCGTTTTAAATGATTTTTGTCTTTAGAATTCTAAATGGTTCGACTGTCAAGAACGGTTAGTGGTTTCTATAGATACCATACAACATAATCCAGCGAAGTTATAAATTAAATGACTCCAATATACTCCACTAACCGTTCTGCTAACGTGACATATTTAGTTCGCAAGTAGCGCCATGTCAGTTGGTTTATACCTGTGTTTGTTTCTGTTGTCAAAGGGTAAGTAACGTTTTCATTAATATAGCAGTTTGTGTTTTGTTCTACGTATATTTTGTTACATAAGATGCATGTGCTTGGAAGATTGGAAAATTTGCCTAAAAAGTGTGAGGTTAGGTAATTCTAACATGTTTGTGTCTTGCTGTAGGTTATGGCAAATCAACAAAGTATGGTAAGTAAATCCAGTTTTAATATGTTAGAACTAGAACCGGCGATTTATGCGAACTGATTGGTGGAATAATTAGGGAGATGACTGAAGTCATTGATATTGATGGGAATTGTATGGCAGAATGTAATTTTATTTTGGTTACCAGAGTGTTCAGGTACCTCTTCCAAATAAGAATACCTTAGAACAAAAACATCAAAAGTTTCTTTAACCAACAGGTGATTCAATTTTAGTCAAAAATTAATTTCTAAGGAAAATACTTTCGAATCCTTCTGTTGCTAAAACTTGTTGATGAAACAAACTTTTATAAACTTCAAAAAAACTACAACACTAGAACTGAAAGCCTTATTTGGGAATTTAGTTATTACAGGAATCTTTAAACTAGTACCTAGCATTCAGATGTATTGGTCCTGTGACCAAAACTTACGTTTACGTTTCTTTTACTTGAACAACAAAAAAAGACTCGGAAAACTTTGATAAACTGTATAGGCTACTCGAACATTTAAATACAAAATTTCAAGAACAGTTTCTTCCATCTAGCTAGCTTTCTATAAATGAGAGCATGATAAGCTTCAAAAGACGATCAGGCCTTGAACAATACAAGCCTACCAAGAAAGGCTTTAGTGTGAGTTATCTCTTGTGGAAAAACAGGTTCTGTGTTATTCTTCAAAGTGTATCAAGGTAAAAAAATAGTTCAGTTAGGATAAAGAACCGAATCACACCAAGTGAGCTTCTAATTGCTAAAAAAGGATGCGTTTGGTTGTGGCATTTTAGAACCAACAGAAAGCTTTATTTAAACGATCAACCACTCAGCAACAAACACACGAAAATTGTCGATTTTGTAGTAGACCCGTGGAGTAATCAGTTTTTTTGCATAATTCTTCAATTGCGTTGACGTTAAGTAAAATGTTGTGACACCGATATTGTAGTTTTAAGTGATCCATGTGAATTTTTCCCAATGGACCAGAAGTAGCAGGCCGGTTATTCTTTTTTAGTTCCACTGGGTTATTTCTGAACTTCAAGCGTTTATTGCAGATCCTATTTTTCACACTTGCTTTTATAATTCTGCGCAGAAAAAATAATAATGTGCTATCATTCTTGTTCTCGTCATTCTTTCATGATCATTGTGTACCTTAAAGCTTTGGAATTAGTATACGATGATCCTAAATATTACAGCCTTTTACAGCTGAAAAGCTTCGGTTCCCTTCTTACATAAGTAGCTTAATTCTCGGTTATCACAATCCACCATCGATAAATAATTGCATTTTTGACTATCTGTAAGATCTTGTTCTTTACCATTGCAATTGCTATTTTATGAACCTTAAGGGGAAATTCAAATTGTCTTGAAATAAGAGAAATATCAATTGTTTCAACAATATAATGATTTACTTCTGATCTGGAAAGACGACACACAGTACTGTAAGTTTCCTCGAAGAATATGTATTTCATCACAGTTGTAGCAAGAGGGGTCCTTGCGCTAACGCCCGTCGGTACTCCTTTCTTGCCTTTGCCCTGACTCAGCGTGGATTTATCAATTCAAAATTCACAACCTACAGCCATACAGCTGGAGAGAAGCTTAACAGTTACTAAAGCCAATGCGTTTTCATGGGGACCGATGATTGTCCTCGTCGGATAATTGTGTAACATTACCTTATTTTTCATTTGGAACATGCTAACATAATAAATTTGGAACAGGTTTAAAAAATCTAATAGTGAATAAAAGACTTGCAATCAGTCAATCGTAACCTCTCTTCCTACTTTCGTTGCTTTTCTCTCTAAACATTGATCGTAAAAGTTTATAGTCCAAGCTGCGACCATTGTTCACCCTTCGTCATCGAGTACAAGGAAAAATTTCATTTGTAATAAAAGCGCTACAGTAGACTTATATATAAAGCCTTTTATGTCTAGAACTTACCGGTCTGGTTCGAAGTAAATAAGGCACTTCCGGCACGATTTCTGGCGGTCAATTAGTATTGATCAAAAAACCAAACCAAACCTTTAGCACTTGAACCTTTTGCATTTCTCGCTGGCATATAGCTAGACAGTTGGTTAGTCCATAAAGAAGTCTTAAATCAATCTCTTTTTTTTCAATTCTGACCCTAAGCGATAAAAGTACCGATCAGGGTTTGGCTTCTGGATTTAATGTTGGACTTATGGGATCCTTTTTATACATACTCAACTATGTATGATTAAAGAGCTCAGCAAACTCTTTCAACAGATTTGAATCTTTTTGGTAATCTAACCCTTCAATTGGAATACCAAACATTTATGTTTGCCGCCCGTACGACGAGGCATGTCCGACTCCACTGAGAAGAGATCTCAGCAGTGTAGCGATTAAAATTCTCCGAAACTGCTGTGCATATTACATTAAGGTGTGGGTTGTCTATCTCTTCAGTCTTAAATCATTTCTTCGGTTTTGTTCTGCACCAATTTCTCTATCTTCTAGTTCGCTCTGCTTCTGATGTGTTATCTTTACTCGCTTTACCATCCCAGCGTTATACTTGCTCTTTCTTCTTTTTGGCTTACACCGTCTGTTCATTCTGTTGGTCATAAAGTTTTCCCTAATAAGTAGATGGATGGGGACCACCCCTGAGCTACTACCTGTATTGATTTTTTTGAGTCTGTCTTGTAGACACATGTGCACCTTATGTGTCATTTCTAGAATCTCCTGGTATTTTTTTATTTTAATTATATTGCATCATATGATAGAAGAAAATGCGCCACTTCTTATAAAGTTTCCCTATTTAATTGTTCAAATCTCATATGTAAGGCATAATCGCTGTTTTACCCTCTGCTTTTTTTGTTACTGCCAAAATGTGCCTCCTGAATGTACATCCAATATAATTCCAAAGTACTTAAAGCTTTTCTTGATATTCTTAAGTATCATCAGCTGATGATATTAACCCCATATATCGATATGTTTTTAGCCTGCAACTTCTTAATAATTAAAACCTATCCTGCCGTATTAAAAGCACTTTTTACCTTCAGGGCTATTTTGGCACATCATTTACTTGAACATTGTTGTTTCCTCGACTCCTTCAATGGCTTGTAGGATTGATCTGTCGTTCCTAAATTTAAATTACCTCTCTGAGAGGCTTATTCCGCTTTCCAGTTCGTTCTGTACTCTAAGGCTTTTAAAATTGACTAAGTTCTTTATATCATTGAGTCCAAGCGTACTAAGCGCGGAAAAAATTGCGTCGATTGAAGAGAGCTCTATTGGAGTCACCCGTGGATGGTGGAAATAACTTCTGCCGTCATACCGTCTGAACCTGGAGCTTTTCCATTGTTTAATTTTCTTGTAACATTTAGTACTTCTAACCAATTTCTATCTAGTAATGCTGATGCTCCCTTTTGCTCAGCCAAAGCTCGCAAATTTCTATTAAAGCGAGTACTATGCAGAAATCGGCTTGTTTCTTTTGGATCTTTTATAAAGTATGTAACTGTAGCTTCACTAAATATGGTACAGCTGGCTTCAGAATTCATTTCCATTATAATTTCTTACTGATACTTTGCCTGGATACTTAGTATTCTTTTTCCTTCAACCATTACAAGTGGATGGTATATTTAGAAAAACTTTCTTGACCACTTTGTGACTCACTATCTCCTGCTGGCAGGTCATCAGCTGATGTATAAGGTGTGTACGAAAAGTATCCAATTTTCTGCTTTAGTAAGAGAAAGATCTAATTCTGGTAAATGACGATGATGTTCTCTCCAAAGTACTCCCCTTTAGAAATCACAACTTTCTTCTATAGATTCTCCCACTTTCTCGAAAACACTCCGCGTATAACTAACAACTGCTTCGTCGCATTCCTTTTTATTTTCTCCATGTCGTCGGATCTTTTTTCTTTAAGGGTATTTTGCAAGTTGAGGAACAAGCAGAAGTTGCAGGGAGTCAATTTAAAGCTATATGGGGGCTGACAAAGCTGTACACTGCCATGTTTCACAAGAAATTGCTGGATAAAATGCGAAGAATGGGCAGGAACGTTGTCGTAAGGAAGCATCCAGTAGGCACTTTTTTATAGCTATGGCCGTTTACTTCTCACTGCGTTACGTAATCGTTTTAAAACTTCTTGGTACAGTCAAACGACGATTTTGATGAATTAAAACACGCACTCGTTCAACATTTTTAGGAGTTTTTGCCGTTGCGGACCTGCTACAACTAGGGTCGCTTTCAACTGATGTACGACCATCTTTAAATTATCTAATCCACTTTCTAATCTGCGTGTCACTCATAGATTCATCGCAGTACAGTTTGCAAATCATATGAATTGTTTCTGATATGAATTTTTTAGACGCGTTCAGTCAGCGTGAAATGCAGCGCGTACGAAGTTTGACGTTTACTCAACTGCGTACCATTGTCGACTGAAGATTTGCATCTGGCACGGGCGTTCATAAAGGTCTTTGTTTTGTGCTCGACAATAGCACACGTCAGTATACAGTTAGAACACAAGATCGAATACTTTTCGGACAGACCTCGTATTTTTGATTTTGAAGAATGGAATGTTCCCTGGCTACACTTGACAAGCATTGCTTGACTATTCTGATTAGATTGCTATGAATGATACGAATATCCGGAAATGTAGGATATACGTTACGGCCATTTTCATCAAAATCCGGTTAATGTTGGAAATTATAGATTATTTCACAATATTTGGTCTGTGCATAGTTGATTTTGTTTAGGTACGTTTATTTAATATTGTATTACTAGCTTTTTTATAAGAATTTATTAATATTTTGCCAAAGTTATAAACACGCTTTTATAGTACATTGCTATTAGTTGCAATAAAAAAAACTCTTTTTACAGTAAATACCAATAACATAAAATCACAAACTTTCTAAAAGGTTAAAACACTAATTCTTCAGCTTTATAAAATCATTTTTATACTACTACGAACATCAACTACCAAACAACCATCTAAGATAGCAGTTTTCTTTTTTTATTAGTCTGGAATTTGCTAAAATTGGTTTTTCTTCTTGCATAGTACCATAAAAGCAAAGAAAACACGCATTTATATAATAGGCAATGCATTTTATTTTTTATCTCTAACTTTTTCTAAAGAGATGCGTGTAAACAACATCAAACTTCCCTCCTTTTACTTGAAATATGTAACAGCTCGTGAAGTTCCTATCTTTTAAAAAATATTTACTTTTTGTCTGTTTGTAGGATTTTCAGTTAGATGCTCGAAGCGAAATTTTTTTGACATTTTTTATAGTCTATAAATAGATAATTTAATTTTAGACACTACCGTATACCATCCATAAGAAAGTGAAATTCCCTTACGTTTCATTCCATAAACCGCTTGCTCTTGCTATAAAGACGGTTTATGTTTTGTCTATTACTTTCTTTGTTCGCTGCTGAGCATTATTTATTGTTACTTTCTTGCTTCTACATGTAATTTAGTATAATAGTAGTTACATTAAGTTACTTTTCTAGAATATATATATGCATTGCTTTCAGGAATTAATTACTTTAATGTGAGAGTATTATAGTTTATTTTAATGATGTAAAGTAAACTATTATTTCTTAATTTGAATTCTAGTTTTCTGCTTGTTTAAATGTTGAGTTTTGTACGAAGGGGTGTTAAAATAACGTTTAAGAAACAACAGATGGATTGCGGGTAATTTTCTTTTCAAGTGGAGACATTTGTTTTGTAACGACACTGACGATTTAATTGGAGCTGCTTCGGTACCTGCAACAAAATAATTTGGAAGAGGGAAAGAAAAGAAATCCAACCTTTTTCAATTTATTTATTTTAAAATCTTGTAGATTTAGCATTGTAATGAAGATATTCGTATTATAATGTAGACAAAGGTGGGAATTTTTAACTTTCAATTTCAAATTAAATTTTCGGATTGTTTTTCAAGAAATTTTTATATTTTAGTGAGCAAACTATGTTCAACTTGAAGGAAATTCCAGCTAAATTTGTATTAGTAAAACTTTTCTCAAGATTCTTTCAAACCAAATAGTATTATTTGTAGATATAATTCTTTGATTTCAAGCTTAAATCTCGTCTAGCATGAAACTACCAAAAAGTTAGTCTATCTAATTCAACTTAATTTATAGTTATCCGGATGTTCTTTGAAGTTAGTTCTTGCAATATTAGATTACTTTTCCAAACACTTTTTCTTTTCTTATTGTGGTGGTATTAAGAGACCTGTTGCAATGTACGATAACAAACATGCTTTTTCTCTCTCCCTCAATAATTTAAAATGATTGAGTTTTAGAATATGTACTACACGACATTTATTGTTTGTCATTGATTTTAGCATTTAACAATAAAATAAATTCCTGTTCTAGATTATTATGTTAAGCAACATCTTCTCGCTTTGCATGCAAATGGAAACTTCGTGTAGCTAAACAAACATTGTACTATTTACTTTAATACAGTTTCATTCTGCTCTATTGTATGTAGTTAATTTCTAAAACTTTCTAAATTTTGGATGGTGTGTCGGATTTTGATTGCGCATGTCGTTGGTAAAATAACAAATCAATACTTAAAATATTGTATTTTATATTATATATAAAAGTTTTGTTCCAGTTTATGTTTGTTATCTGGTATAACCCGAAGCATAATAATTTAACTTAACGGCATTAACTTTTATTGCATAAATTTCCTAACCAACCTACCCGCTTACCCTTCTTCCCTACCACACACTGTAAAACAATAACTACATACGACATTATTTCGTTTCTCTAACGTTTTTTAAAATAAGGGAACGAGAACGAGAAACGACGATAAATCGATGTCAGCAATTTATGCAGAATTCTTGTTTCATTTGAATTATCTACATGAACGCAAAACAGAACAATTAAAACGATAGAAGCTACGTCAGTAGATGATTTATATAACAAAAGAATAGGTAATTAATATTTCGAGCGCGCTGGGTTCACATTGCGCTATGATAAACAGTGACGGCTCGGTAAACTTCTAAATATTGCTATTTGGTTTGGTTTTAAATAAAAATGCAAGAGTTAGGTATTAAAATATATTCCCATTTTTTCACCATCAAGAGCGTGTGGGTGCGCGCACTCTTAATATTTTTTATGTCAGCTAATATTGATGGAGGAATTATGTCTGAGGAATTTCTCCCTACATACAAAACTTATGTCGGGTTTGACATACTAAAAGAAAGATGCGAAGCTCTCTTTATTACATCCATTAAACTTGTTAGGAATTGACCAAGATTTTCTTTTTTTTACTTAAAATATCAGTACATACAGGTCAATAAGTAGAGTTACTTATTCTAATTATCTGTTTATTAAGTTTATTTAAATTAAGTGATTTGTAAATATACAAGGGAATATGAAATGAATCAAAGTGAATATCTTGCTAAATGAACAGAGTTTAAGTTAAACATTTGATAGAAAACCCGAAATTAACAGGAATTCAATAAAACAAATAAATTATAGGTTAGAGTAGTAAAGCAGTGATGAACTGTAAATGTCGCAGCTGGCACGGACGTGGGACCGTAATTAAAACCGAGTAAAACATTACAGAATAAACGTGAACGAGTAATTTAAATAAAATAAGAGATAGATCGTTAGATGATTTTGTAAAAAGAAGAAGAAAGTAGGAAAAGGGTGAAGATAATCCATAGGAAGCAGAAAGCTCTGAATTTTAAGGAGAACAAGCAGTTCAAGAAATAAAAGGGGAATGCCTAGGAAAGGAATATTTAAAGAAGATATTAGACGCAGTTCAAGAACTAAGAAGGCAAACAATGCAAAAATCATTCACTGCGTATTTTTCATTCTGTCTTAGGATTTTTAGAGTTTTATAAAAAAAGTTTCTGGTTACCTTTACTGCCTTTTTCTAGCTTTTTTCCAAAATCTTTCTATGATTTTTTTTGCCCCTTCTACCATTTCTTTTAGTAACGTTTTACGTTATGTTTTCTTCTGCTTCGTTTGTTTTTTGCCACATTCTTTTCTTCAATTTTACTTCTTGTTTTTTTAGTCCACCATGTTCTTTGTTTTATGGGATTTATTGTGTTACATGTTCCATTATACTTTCTTTGCAGCTTTTCTGATTATTTCTATGAATATACTTTACAGCTGTTCTCCGCGTCGGACTATACGAAAAAGGTCCACCGATAATAGTTAGTAAAACATAAGAGCATTGACACTTATTAAATGTAGGAACAATACTACAGGTTGTTAGTATTAAAAATTTTTATAGCTTTATTGCTCTTAGGCAACCACATGAGGCAAGGACCCACCGAGAAATTTCTTTGCTTCCTTTTTAAGAAAATTTCCGCTATTACCGCCGAAGGCGACAATGCCTATAAAGATAATATTTTGTTGAAATGAGACATAGTTTGATTCTTATCCTTATAACAGTAAAGAAGAGTTAAGGTGGGAAAAACAAACCACGAAGTTGACTGCTATATGTGGCTTTAGTAGGAAAGCAGGTCGTGACTCTTGAATTATCTTAAGAAAAGTAAAAGTAAAAGAGCGCAAAGTGCATCATATCATGCAATTTCTGCAGGATCATGTGACAAACTTCCAAGCTGAAGAGTGAGTGTGAGCGGCGCCGCTCGACGTGTAAAAGCTAATATTCAATTTTGAACGCATCAATGTTTATGGGAAAAAGTTCTGCATTTTCAAAATTCATAATAAAGGCTGAATATGAGTACGAAAAACGAGTATTACCATTACAATAAATGAGAATACGGTTCAAGGGTGTTACCGCCGAAGGCGGCGTTGTTGAAGAAAATTAAGCGCGATGGTAGGCTCTACAGATAGATGACCTGAAGTGGAAATGCAGAACGTGACCCTACATCAACGGTGGTCGATGACTAAAGAAGTTGAAAAATAGTAGAAAGCAAAACATGAAGTCGCGAAGCGATTAAAGAGCTCGAATAATTTTATTATTTTTAGGACTGTGTAAGGCGACTTTTATTCTTACGACAGACAAAAAATTTAAGATGGCGGTGTTGTTGTAGAAAAAGAAGCACAATGGTAGGGCGGCTTCAAGCCTAAGCGCAATTTTGAATCCACGATAGCTTACCTTAGAAAGTCGACAAGTAAAACCATGAGAAGCACGAACGGCGTTCGGATCACAGTAATCTCAAAATATGGATAAGCTTGAAATAAATAAAGTTTATGGGAGCAAGTTTTATATTAACTTCAGAGCGAGTTCAAGATGTTATCGTCGAAGGCGGTGCTGCGCTGTAGAAAAAAGTGAAGCACGAATCAGGCCGCCTTAAGTAAAAGATTCTAGATTACTTAAGAAGGTTAAAAGTAAAACAAACAAAAATAACATAACGCCACGCAGGAGTTTTGTGAACAGCGCTATATGGCAGAGAAAAAGCGCTCCCTGAAAACACATTGCGCTCAAACGGACATCTTACAGTTACAAGTTAATTATTGTAGGCTATAAGACAAATGAATAAGGTGAATTCAAGGCGCAACTACCAAAAAAAGCGATTGTATTTTAACGATTACTCACCTTAAGAAGGTTAGAAAGTAAAAAGAAATAAAGCACGATGTAGAAATTTTGTGGATTATTAAGCCACAAAGCTGCAAAGAGAACCCATTGAAGTCACAGCATGTCCAGAAGGTAATCTTCGAATTTGAAATCATTAAAACTTATTCGAACAAGCTTTATATTATCAAGGTTATAGCAAAAGTTGAATATAAACTACGAAACACGACTGTTATTCTTATGATTGATAAAAAGGTTGAAGGTGTGTATTGTAAGAAGGATGGCAGACCACCATAAGAAGGTTAAAAGGTAAAACAAAAAGAATTTAGAATTTAAAAAGACGGAGAAGCACGACGTAGAAGGGTAAATGTGTAATGCTCCCAGGAGATAAGGTTCGAATTTGTTAAACAAGCTTTTGTAACAATTCTTATGTAAGATAAGAAGGTCCAAGGCAAGTTCAAAGTGATACCGTCAAAAGCGGAGTTGATGGAGTAAGCACGAAGGCAGGCCTTACGTTAAAGCTTGATGCTAGATTAACGATCATTTACCTTGAGAAGATTAAAAAGTAAGAGAAAGCAAAGCACGACCTGCGTCAGACTGAACCAGAAAAGTCTACTAAAATTTTATCAAAATATGAATGCACTAATACTTATCAAATGCGATTAGGCTTAAGAAGTTCCTATAGCTCCATTGCTTTTTAGGGCAACGGCCTATGGAGGAGTTTCTTCTCAACTCTTGTCTTTGATTTTATTTCATGATTTTATGTCATCATTTTCTGTCTTGTATGTTCTCTCTGCTCTGTTGTGTCTAGTCCTTTTAGTTCTGTTTCTCTTTTTGTTTTTGCCGCCACAAGATAGTAGTCACTGTTTATCTCAGGGCCTCTTCTTCCTGTCACATCCATAACTGTTTGCCCGATATCTTCTCTGTTTGGTATGTGTATATTGTATATTTATGAATTTCTTTATGTTGTTCGATGTGTTCAGGTTGAACATTTACAAATATTAGGTAGTCCCATTCAAACAGGGCCACACATTTATTTAAATCTTTTAAAAACTACAAATGATAAACTCATGATAATTTAGATTTATGTATTATATTGTCCACCGTTGTCGATCACCTTTTATCATTTCTCAGGCATCGTTGAAACACCTCGATATAGGCCACGCCCCAAACCCCCTTGCAAAGCCGCATCAATCCTATTTTTGAGGACATCACAGTTGGCATATCGAGTACCACTTAGACCAATTTTCAGGATGCAAAAACAGTTGAAATCACATGGCTGTAAGTCTGGCGAATATGGTGGCTGAGTCCACGTCGCGATTAGGTTTTGATCAAGCCACTCACGCACCACATTGGCAATGTGTGGACATGGGCTACTTGACGTTGCTTGCCGCCATCCAATTTGGAATATTACGAGCCAGAAAGTCTCGGTACACCTCGCCGGTCACAGTCAACTCATCTTCATCGGCTCTTTCCAAAATTCCATTTCATCTCAGTTGATAACATTCTCTTGGAGAAAGATCAAAGAAATAGACAACGACCACTAACCGTTCTTTCCATGTGTATAATTTCTTTGCTTTTTGTGTATTAGGTAGTCCACACCTGCTACTTCCTATTCTCGTTGTTTTACTTCTCTACAAATTAATGTGTCCAACGTCTAGTTCTACAAGTTCTTGCCCTTTTTTCTTTGTTTCAGTAATGCCCAGTTTAACTAATTCTGCATCTTCGACTTCTTCTCTTAATTCACTTTCTTTTCCATTTAGAGCTTCCAAATAGTTTCTTTTCTTTTACCATTATCTCTTTTGCTTTTCTCTTGCCGCACCTCTTCATTTGCTGCTTTATTGTATTCTTCTACTGTTACTGGTTCCCATTGTTTGAATTATGTCCTCGTTGTTCTTTAGTTTTTTTCTATCTTCGTTTGCAGTTATTTATATGTTTCTCTGTATTTTTCTTTCTTTCTCTGTTAAATAATTACTAATATAAACCTTAACTTGTTCTAACTTTCACAACTTATGTTTATTTTTCATGATTTTTAGCTCCTTTTAAAAATTGATTTATTTTAAGATCATTGCATATACAATTATACTTTTTTATTACAGTTTTTAGCAGTAGCCGCTATAAGCGCTAACACAAAATAATACGATGCGTATGCGCACTAACTGATGTGCTTACATCCTTGATAAATCCAGACAGATTCTGCCAAGTCCCAATAAAATTGTGTAAATCCTCCAAAACTGTTAAAATCTTTTGCAAATCTACAAAGGTGTACACCATCAATCCCCAGCTGCTGTACCAAAAAAAAAATCGGAACGAAGAACCAAAAAGGGAACACCACGGCAAGCTGGGCAAAATAGAAGACAACCCGGAAAAGTTAGGTTTACAGAGACGAGAAAAAATAGCATAAACTAGAAAACAACGAGAGAAAAAGATAGACAAAGCCATGGGCCTTCAGCGACCGAAAAACTGGCGTACAATAACAACGCCACCTTGAAAAATAAAACGGAGAGCCTTTAGAATACCTAATCAATATATTTCCTAACAGTAACATTTTCTAAATTTTATTTACATTATAGATACGGTAGAAGGAAATCCTGACTACAAGAAAATAATTAAAGTTTCTTTTTCTTTTCATTTAAACCGACTTTTTTCTTTACTCCATATAAGTAGGTTCGGAAATTCTGCGCAAGAGAGCCAAGTTGCATTGAAGTTGCACGAAATCATCTGACAGTAAACTTTATAAAAGTAGCAGCAACAATACCATAATGCCATAATTGCGAAGAACACTCAGCGAATTATCACAGCTGCAAGGTTGCAAACGAGCTCAAAAAAATTTACATCCAAATTGCGTCATAGAGTTAAAGGAACTAGTGAAGGTCAAACATCAGCAAAAAGGTAAGAAAAAAGCTTACTCTCATTCAAATGATACAATCAATGCAAAACTTACTAATTATGGATAAAGGCCACATAAGAATAGTTCAAAAATCCAAAAACTAAAAATATTCTTCGAAACAACAAAATATCAATGTACACATGACTTACCAGTCTCCAAGTAACCAGGCTAGAGGCTTAAAAGCTGTTTTAATTAAAAGCTGAGGACAGAAAGAGATATTGCAGTTTATTTGCCACCCAAGGCGGATGACCGTTTTAGATCCGTTTCAGGAGTCTTTTCGGCCAAAGTTGGTTGGATGTGATGGAATTTACGACGGAGATACCATTTAAAAGTTCACTTCAATTGACAGCAGAACCATGTGGATGGGTAGTAGTGGTAGTAAGCAGCTGTTGATGGAGCAATGATAATGTATCAGGAACGTAGTGTGGGGATGGTACTGCCCTCGGAGGTTATCGATAAAGCAAGTATATCTGCTGCTTTGGATTACACATGTTGTCAACCTGTATGGTTGCACCCAGATGTTCTTTGGTGTGAAGGCCGGTATGTTGAGGTCCGTGACACATATAAATTGGCTGACAATGATACAGACGATAAAAACGCCCGGAAAAGAAAAAGCTTTACTTCCCAGAATTGTGTAACTATTGTTGGTTGGGGCGTACAAATGGCTTTCAGGACCACAGTTCCAGATGCGCGCTGTGAAGGTGAAGCTCGGTGACGGCCGGTAGGAACCAATTATGGCAGTGGCAATCTAGGAACTTGGGAGCTGAAAAGCTACTAACGCCACGACCCAGGACGCGTTCGGTAAGCGGACACCAAGAATAGCAAGCATCATACAATCGCACCAACAGTGGCGATAGCGCAGCAGAATAGGGCCTGTTGGATTGAAAATCCTACGTCATCAAACGTAGGGCAACCAGAGTAACAACATGGATGAAATCGTCAACTGGTGACTTTAAACAACAGTCGGCCGGGCGACCGCAGCGTGAACCAGGAAAATAAGAACACGAGAACTACTACCAACGTGTGAACTGACCGGACGCATTAGAAGATCAAGAATGAGCACCATTAAAAAATGTAACCTCCATCCCACCGCGAAACTTACAAAATCCCAGACCTACTGAATTCATTCATAACTTGAAAAATAAAATTTCATCAACGCAGAGGAAGACTCTGATTGAAACTCTGGTCATTCATTAACGCAATGAATCCAAACGTCTCGTTACAAACCAAAAAAAATTGTTCAAGAAGCTGCCTGGAATAACTCCACAAAGTATCAACGAATACCCAGCAGAGATACCAAATCTTTTTAAATGCCAGAAGAAAATGACACCAATCCGAAGATCCTGCTGAAAAGAATATTCTCAACAACAAAATTCGGAGACTTAAACACGAAATATTAAGACTAAAAAAGGAACCATGATAACGGAAAGCCAAACTACAATGGCAACTAGATCCGTAGACTCAAGAGGACTAAACTGTTTGAGCTGAGTTTAAAGAGTTTAAAAAAAAACTTTAGAATACCAACAGGTGAATTTTAATATTTATAATAAAATGACCGTCAAAATTTTTATCACAAGTATAATTTGCTTATTAGCAGTGGAATTTGGATTACTTGGTTTTAATCAACCAACTATGAAATTATTTATTTACTCACAGCTTGATTTACTGCAATTTGGTAAATAATGCAAACGCTGAACTCATTTTAAAACTGCTAATGGCACCACTAAGATCAAACCAAAGTTGTACTACTCAAGAGATAATAATTGTTATTGTGGGCGATTCTTATTTATTCATTCAACTACATCTGTTGCCATTATAGAAGTTTACTCACACCCCCAAAAATCTAAAGTGTCTTATTTTAATAAGTAAATACCTTTTCACTTTACGAAACCGCATTAATATGGAGCAAATTCAATGTATTCAGGCCGAATACACAAAACGAGGACTTCTTATAATACCTAGTAAATGTTTTAGCAACACCAGCAATTGTTTTCGAAACCCATATGTGGTTATTCCGGTCCTGAACTCTAACTAAAGGGGTAATTTGAATAGATGGGTATGTTGTTTTCCTCTTCGAAATAGAACGTGTGTATATGCGCGAGAGTATGTATATAGTATGTGCGTGTTCAGCCCAGGAAACAGTATTTATAAAGTGACAACTTCCTCTGCTGCTTATTAAAGATAACCTTGGCCAAAAGCCAAGTTATTAATAAATTTTGTTTTGCTATTATTATACCTATAGTATGATAAAGCAAATTATGGATAATATCGACAAAACATTTGATTAAAATCTATTTCCCATAACTGAAAGAGGAAATCTTTTTGCGTTTCTGTGTAGCGAATATATGAATATTTTCAATAAAAAGCGAAATGTGTATTATTTATCATGATAAACTAAACATTCACAATAATTCATATACTGAAAACAGATAGAGTCAATTTTATTAACTGAAGGTTATTGCCCTTTATTCGAGAAAGAGCAAATACAACTCCTAAAACAGAATTGTTCTGAAATCCAAATTAATTCTCGATTAATTTATTCTAGGGTGTACATTTCAGACATGCAAATTGCACCTTTAAAATTGTTTAGAGTTTTAAAAAGTTCACTTTTTCTCCTTAGTATAATTGCATTTCGTTTTCATTATCTAATGATAATTTGAGGTGCTACTAATTAACTCTTATTTCCGTTTATTAACTTTGTTCATAAAACAAGGAAATGAAACCAAATTGTCTTTCCGGTACTTGAAAAAGAAATCAAGACCTTTTTACATTATCTTTTCTAGAGAGATAGATTAGACGAGAACAGAAAGCTATTTAAAAATTTACTCGAAACTTTCATTAACATTGTATGCGGGAAAGTACAGAGGGTGCATATAACAGCTGTTACCAGGATGAGTATTTAGGTTTTAGTAAGTAGGAGTAGGAAAATGTTCTGAAAACCAAAAAGTTAGGTTAACTTGTTTGATATTAAATAGGTCATCGACGGTCGTTTACCACTAACTTTTCGATTGCTTTAATTGACCTGAATTACAGAAAGGCGCAGCTCGATATATCCACCTATTTTATGTTTGGCATTTAATAATGGTAAAACGACACCAATTCTGATTTCCAACGATTTTTTTTGTTACCTACTATTCAAATATTTATTGTGTATTAGTATAGATTTTTCTTAATATTATGTTTTTCGTTTTTTTTTCTTTTTTTTATTAAGATATCTACCTCGCTAGTCAAAATTAAAACCTAATTACTGAGATTTTAATTACTGCAAGGTGGAAAGAAACGATAATAAGAAGAGTAAATCCAGGAATTTCGCCCGAAGGCCTTGGCTGCTTGTTTCCTAAGTTTATTACGAATTAAGCTCCTCGATTAAATTTTTTTAAACTCAAGATGTTGAAGTTGCCATTTTATAACCACGAGCGACTGATAATTGCTTTGATTATAAAGAAATAAAAAAGCAAACTGAAGTAGGAAACGTTTAAAAGTATTTCAAAATACAAGAAGTAAAATTTTTAAATTTTAATACTACTATTTTGATTTTGATTAATTCATCAGTATAACAGACCCTTTCTTTCTTTTGTTTAATAACATTACTGGCATATCAAATGTTTTTGTGGAAAGTATAATCTAAAAGAAAATTAAAAATTACTACTTTTCAGAAGAAGATAATTAATTTGCACTGTTAGTGCCTATTTCTCTATTAACACATTTTAGCACCTTTTTGGGTTTTTATGTTAAACTTAAAGGTTGCTATAAGCTTCCAGATATAAATATTAATGGGAATGTTTACATTTCTTAGGAAATTTATAAAGTTCTAGCCAAAAAATGTAAAAGAAAGGTATATTGTACTCTTCTTCTTGCAATTTAGAAAATACTTCAGTATTTTTACTGTTGAGCTGTTTCAATAGTATTAACTACCTATAACAAGGTGTCTTTATTGACGGAATAAAGTCCTTTGTATATAAAAAATTAATTTACGAAGAATAAATGATTTAAACATCTTCAGGAAATAGCACGCTATGTACTGTGTAAAACACACTCGTATTTTGTATTTTTAAAAAGGTCAATTGAGAGTGAAGTCTGACCAGGCGGACTATGGAAGGGCCTAATCCGACCCGCGTTCATAATTCAGTAGTCTTAAGAGAGGCTGTAGAAGGCTAAGCACGAGTAGGGACTCTTGGGCCATTGAAAGGGAAAGTTTAACATGAGCGTTGGAAGGCGTAGCCTGACGTAGGGTTGGCCTAGCTCGACTTGTGTTCCTAACTTAACTCTCTTAAGAAAGCCTACGGAGAACAAAACCCGACTACAAATCACTTCAAGCAGTTCCTTTCAATGCCCCAAAAAATTTGATTTTGATAAAGATTACGTTCCGCAAACCATGTAACAAAATGACCATAACTAAAAGAATATTTGTCTAGATAATTTGGAAAATTGGGACTAAGATCCTTTAACCTGATTAAGTTTTAACCATAAAATGCAAAGTATAACTTACGCTGATGATATGGCAATAATGGCTGCTAGAACAAGCAAAGAATTAGAGAACACATTTTAAGATTGAGAAAAGGCGCACTGGGGTTCAGATTGATAGTAAAAGAACAGAAAGCAAAATAACAAAATACTTAGAAGTAACATTAACAAATATTTGCCAAAAGAAAAACAGAAATAAGAAACAAGATGGCAAAATCAAACAATTTATCAAAAGCGGCAAAGTTAGAAATTTATAAAGCAATAATAGTACCAGCGGTACTGTATGAATAATAAATAAATTAAGACAAAACAATATTGAGAATTTGGAAAAGGGAAAACCTTGCAAAAGATACTTGGAAGATTAAAAGTAAAAAGAGTAGCATGGAAAAGACAAGGCCAATCAGAAAATGTTGGAATTGCACAGAAAGTAGAATATCTCGCAAGTTAACAAGGCACAAAGATTGAAAAGAGCATGAAGGGTAAAAAGGGGGTGGATGACAGCAACAATAAAAGATCTACAACCATTAAATGTAGAGAACTGAGAAATCATTAAACAAAAGAAAATCAATAAATGTTGTTAAAGAAGTGTACAGCCATAGGCCTATAAGGACTGTAGAGCTGATTTATGTAAGAAGATCAAAGAAGGGCAAAGCCTGATACAGCAGGTGGAAAAGCCTAGCCCAATCAGTGTTCGTAATGTAGCTCTCTTAAGAGAAACTATAGAAGGCTCGAGTGTGCCCTCATGGGAGGACGGAGTCCGAATTGCGTTCATAGTTAGCATTTACAAAAATTCAAAAAAGGGAAAACTTCACTCATCTTTGTATCTAGCTCTCTTCTTATAAGATTGATGGTGGACGAAGCCAGACTTTGGGCTACCACAGGTACCCGTTGGATTCGGTAGCCTGACTCGCGTTTGTAGTTAGCTCTTTGAAAAGGTTAAGGACGCAGGGAGCCACACTCGTTTTTACTCCAAGAGGGTTAGAAGAAGAGGAACGCTGAAAGAGGGCCTAAAGGTGGCGCATCTTCATTCTTTATGTTTCGAAATAACGTTTTGATTTGAGATCTGTTTTTATTAACTTTTTCTGCTATCATTACTGCGACTTAGACGGCAGATTAGAGAGAGTAAGTTAAGTCTCTTAATTTCTTGTACTACGTATATTATTTAAGAAAAATAACGCAGTGTAAACCCATAACAATGACAAGAGGACACAAAGAGTATGTCACATGGTCCAACTAGGCACCTTATTCCCCGACTTACCATATACGAGTACATTAGGTGGTATCTTTTTATCTGCCTTTTTACCTTTCTTTCCATTTGATATTATTGGTCTTGATTCGTTCTTTTGTATTTAGTATGTACTCTTAACATAACTTTACTACTAACTTGTCTATTTTAACTCCATCTGCTATTTTATCTTACCTACTAAATATCCTGACCAGATCTTTTGGATTTGTGTTTGGTTCTGTTTAGTTTGGTTGCTATTTGCTCTATTCGTCACCAAATCGTTCAGGAAACTCCCCTGCGGTAGTTGTCCTCCAGGTCCCTTTAATTTGCCGACAAACGGCAGTGTTAGTTTTGTCTGGTCGTCCGCTAAGGTGGCTTTTCTAGGCGCCGTTTGAATTCTGCGCTGTGATGGCTTTGTTTGTCATTGCCAGTTTCAAGATCTGTCGTAGTTGCATTGCTGCTGCACAAATTTTATGCTCAGGCTTGACATATCTACCCTTTTCTCAATTTTGTGCAGATGGCAGTTCAACTCCCCATGACCGATAAGCACGCTAACTATTTTGGCTTCGCTGTGATGATAGTGGCAACTTCTGGCGGAAAACTATTCATTGCTGGTGGCGTCCCACTCTTCCTGAAATTTCCGGTGCTTATCTATCGGAGGTGGGCTCTACCGGCTGCTTTGCTAGGGAACCCTTTAGCTGTCACCAGCTCTCCTTTATAGTTGACTGTTTCGAGTATTTTCAGGTCCTGTATTGCCAGCTGTTCGCCCAGTAAGACATGTAGGGAAGGTATGTCTGCGATAACTGCTACAGTTTCTGTGACTGTTGATTTGTATGAGTGGATGATTGCTCTGTGACTCCATATCGCTATTCCATATTAAACTGCTGAGATTATCTCTCTAGTATACGTGATTCAAACTGTGTGCGAGGGGTAATTGGAGTAATTGACGTAAACTATGCATAGCAGTGAGTGCTGTGGCTGTTGTCTGTCTAATCCGCAAGTTGAAACTCAGTTTGGTGTCAATGTGGATACCGAAGTATTTGGACGTAGCAACTCTTTGGATGTTTTGTCCACTGTTCACTTTTCTGCCTTCTGACTTCTGTTATATTTGTCCTCGGGTAAATTGCTCGTGACTGTAATTACTACGTGCTTGGCGTAAACTTGGTTTCTCTTTCACGGTTCTGTTTATTCAAAACGGCGTTCATGCAAAAGTTTTACAAGAGCGGGCTCACTACTGAGTCTTGTGTACATCTTCTTCTAGGAGTTTTTTCTGTGGATGGTTTGAATATTATTATCAGCAAGTAGCCTTTTATGATTTTGACCAATTTATACGCCGAGTTCCTCTCGTGTAGATGAAGAGATCGTCGAAGGCACCATTAATTTCGATGAACAGCGCCTCAGTATATTTTTAACGGTACCCATCAGGTTTTCAACATCCTGAAATGTCTCTCGACCTTTCCTAAACCAAGATTGGTTTCCATAATGTAGGTCTTCCTCGTTCAGATAGGTGGTTATTTTCTCATAATATGCGTTCGAAAACTTTACCCATCTCTGGCATGAAGGTTATGGGACGTGGCGATTTTGAGTCAGTGGGATCTTTATCAGCTCCTTTTAAGATTGTGTCTAGTTGGTCCCTTCTTCCTAGTGACGGGAAATGTCGTCATGCGTTTCAGTATAATACCGTGCATCTTATCCCAACCTAGGACCTTTAACCTTTTGTTGCCGACATGACGTTGTTTCCGACGTTTTCCTCAAGATATCTTCAAGGGTGCCTGTATGCCAGACTGAAGTCGGTTTTCACGATATCAACTATCATTACATTTTTGTTTTTGATCTATCTTTCCAAGAGTAAACACGTATCGCCAAAAATACATTATGCCTATGCCCAACGGTTGTTTCTGCCAAAAGAAAGATTTTGCTAACCAGGTTCACTATCAATCAATCAATTGCTCTAAAAGGACTTCTAGAAAAACCAACAAATTGCAGTTTAGTACACACACCAAACTACGGCCGGAAGAAAAAGTTTCCTTTAATGACCAACACTGACAAGCCAAAAGTCTTCATCTGTTATCCACAGTGTCAAAAGATGTATCATAAGTTCAACAAAATGAAACCAGTTGCTCATATAAATACTGAAACTCAATCTTCCATAATCATACTTTACAAGGCAAATTAAAATACACCATCGTTGCTCAGCTGTAAGTTCCCAAAACTTTATTTATAACACCATCGAGTACTTTGTACAAATTGATCGATGTTTGGTCGTGTTGCGTTTCAAAAACTTTTGCTAAAACCGTAAAACAAAAAGCATCAAACCTGGAATAAGGAACAATTTGAAAAAATGAGACGAGATTTGGATTGTTTGGTTTAAAACTAAGATCGTTGTAGCCAAGAAGATAGAATGATGCCTCAATATTAAAATTTTACAGTGGTTTTCTGGATTCGATGTTAAAAACTAAGTGCTTATCGAGAGGACTCTTAATAAATTTCAGAAGAGAATGCTATACCTTTAGGTCAGGTTATTATGTCATAGGAAACTGAGACCAAGTTAGGTAGAACATTTTTTGAACAAAAACCTAAAAACCTGATTTCGCCTTGCTAATCCCAATAAGTTGTTATGAGATAAATCGTTATATGGTTTCGGGGATAGCTGCTTAACATTGAAAAAGCTGTGGGAAGTTATGAAATATGTTTTGAGAAGTCTTACCTTAAAAACATTTAATACAGCAGTATTGCCCCTATTTTTAAAAAATTAAGTAATTCTTCCTTCTTGCTGTTTCATATTTTTAGTTTTCTTCTTATTAGTTTTCCAAACATCAACCATAATAGAGACAATGTAATTAATTATTGCAATGATTAATATTTCATGAAAATTAAAAAAAATGTTAAACTGTTAATTATACGGATAAAATCATTAAATAATGTCGACACTGATTAAGGCATCCTCTCTTTCACGAGCACATATTTCGTGGGAAATTAAGTTACATAACCTCAACTATCGGTATATAATCATAGCAGATCATCGTCCGCGCTTCAATTTCCCCCATTTAAACCTTTTGAGTTATCTAGGTGGATCAATTAATAATGCGGTTAGTTAATAGCTTCATTAATAATTATGCGCGCCGGAAAATTGGACATTTGCCCTTGTCGATTTGATCGGTAATATTATAGTAAAATAGTAAAAATTTCAATATCTACTACTATAACATTTTATAGAACTGACTTACAACGTAGTTATGGATCAGTTTAACGATTTAATAAATAAGTCAACAAAGTATAATGTAATGGAAAATCTCTTTCGATAAAGAGTGTAACTGACAAATATAAATTTCAAAAAGGGGTTTACTCTTTGATTGTACACAAACGCACTTCACTGGAAAATCTCGATGGAGCTTAAAACAATAATCAGTTTTTAATGGCAAAAGCATTGTCGTTCCTATAAAATAAATTTATTGATATTGAAAGATATACTTAGAACTGGAATGGATAAAACCTTGAAATGCTGAACTTGATGGGAATTTTATTTCTTTTAAGAAAATCTTGGCAAAGTCGGAAATGTTTACATCCTTTTTTTGTTGCTTTCCAGGCACTTTGGTGATTGAAAGTTGTGAGATTTCAAACTATTTAAATCCTACTCCTTTTGGAAATTTCTTGAATTTATGAAAAATTTATAAACAGGAAAAGACAATAGCAGGAGGTTAAATATTTTTTTCTTTTCGAAAAGTATATTTTGGAACAAAATCGGTCTAATGCAAAATGTCTTTTTGTCATGCAACATTAAATCATTGATAAAATATTATTTATCCCGTAAATACGGTAGCGTTATCTAATGCTTAAAATTACCGACCTAATTTTCCGTCAGCAAATTTGCAAAAATTCTTTATTATAAGCCGTTGTTATTAATTATTGAACATAGTGATGTCGACGTGTAATTTGTAAATCAGCTGATACAGGTGTACGCCTTCAAGAGCTTTTATCACGTGAGCCTGTTTTTGACCCAGGTCACACGGAACCAGGTCAACGAGGAGCAGCTTAGGTCAGGGCATTGAACCAGACACCCTCTTCTCTTCTACCATGGAAACATTTACCCAGCTTAGGTGCAAACCGCGAGCACATCTACCCCAATTTAAATTGTATCATAATACGCAAGGCTCAGACTTTCCTAACTACAGCATATTTTAAAAGTCTTTCTGGAAGGGGCAGGGGAGAGGAGGGAAGTTGAATTATTTATTATCGCACCAAAACTCGTTTAAATAAGACGCGGCTTTAAACACTCGTTCATCATTTCACTGCTCACGAAATGGAGGGTACCTACTTTAATATGTGCATTTTGGCGTTAACTGCCTGCTTTTAATCTGCAAGAAATGTCCCGGTTTTCCTTTTTTCCCTTTACTAACCCACTTTACATCACTAAAGAAAATTCTATTTAGAATCGGACGGAATTTCTAGCTTCCTGAGGAATATACTTTTAATAAGAAATACAAACCGCTTGATTTTTTATGCATTTCATGAAAACGGTGGTTTTTCTTATAGACCTACCCAAATGAAAAGAAAAAGATTAATACCTTATTATCTCGTAAAGAATAAAATGAAATTAAATAATAAGCTCGAAAATATTGGAAAGATAAAATTCTTTAGGGAGCATTTTATTTAACAAAATCAACAGAGGTAATTTTGCGTTTCGTTTTTTTTTTATAAAACAGGCCTTAATAATATATGGTAAGAATTTAGTTGAAACGAGAAATTTTAGGTTTTCAATGTATTTAGCCGTCATTGCTGTAAATTAAGGGTACAATCCATATATTGGTATTTGGAAAAGACATTTGAAATTAAGAGCTAAGTAATGGCGCTAGGTTTACAAGCCCATGAAACTAGCTATCGTATTTTACTATTCCAAGCTCGATTTAACAACCTATAGGCATGTTTAAAATCTATTAGAGTGAAGGGGCTTTGTATTTCGAGCTCTATAATATCCCTTGCTAATAAAAGGCTAAAAGCAGTTTAATGTACTAAAAGAAAAATAGATAGATTCTATTATTATAGTATCCTTGTTGGCTATTTATTTAGATTTGCTAAAAGGATAATAAAATCCCCAGCACTGAATTTAGACTTTAAAATTCTAGATTACTTATATTAATCAAGGAATCGCTTTATCAATTAGTTCCAGTTGTAGTGTATCGTGTTGAAAACCTTCTTTTAGATAACCTTCGTGTATGGCCAAACAAATTACACAGCCCCACGAAAAAATACAAAAAGTCTTCGTTTAAAACCAAGTCAAAACTCGTAACTAAACTGCATTGGTATCCCTAACTCTTTCTTAAAATGAGCAATAACTATCAAAATATTCTTGAGATTCGGTCTGACTTAGGCAAAACCTGTATTATCTCCAAGGTTTGTTTCCAAAATATAAGCACAAATCATAAAATTACTCATTAATGCTTCTAAAGGCTTTAAAAGAGACTCAAGACTGATCTGTAGACATGGGACAGCTTCTAAATTTCTGTAAATTCCTTATTTGATCTCATTTGTAAAAAAGATCAAAGTGCTCTTCAATGAAAATATTTCACAAATTTCCAGTACGAGATATTTTGGATCAATTCTAGTCTCTTTATGCCTCTAAGTATGAATTCTAGCAGACGTCGGCATTGATTTCATGTTTGTTAATTGTTTTGCAAATGAAATCAAAAGCTCTATCTGCAAAGATGCTTTTAATATCTACACCAATCAACTTCAAATTGAGATAATCTGAACTCAAGGTCAAGTTGATTAGTTTCAATTTAAAATTAAACTTAGAAAATTTACTAGCCGAATTTGAAATTGATTGTTCCCAATTTGAACATGATTGGTTTCAGTATAAAGTTGAAAAGATATAGTAAGACTCCAAAATCAATGATTCGCATTTCCCAAAACTATCGTTGACAACCTACAGATAATATCCTGCGCTTGTTTAACAGCATACTGTGTCATTCTGGTAAGTCACCCAAAAGATGGCAGTTCTCATTTTAGAGCAATACCTATCAAGCTTCTTCAGGTAAAATTCAGGCTCAAAGACACTTTTGACTTTTATCTTACCGTCTTCTAACTTTTTGGTCAAAAACTTTCAGATCGACTTGGGCCGATCTAGTCAAAGTAAATTTAGCTGTTATTAAATCAGCCGATGATGGCAACATCAAAGAATCAAAAATCAGACTGACTAAAGAAAAACTGGACATTATCTTTGAAATTCCAAGTTTTATTCTAAAAATAAGGCTTAACCCACATCAAATCCAAACTGTAGATTAGAAAAGGTCTTTAAGTCAGAGCACACACTATTTACCAATTAATACTTTTAAACATCTTTAGTCTAATAAATCTGGCTGTCTTAGTTAGGGGAAGTCATAATGGCGACTCCAAAGAATTTTTCGAAGTGATCGCTAGTTTGTTGATGCCTCAATAATTTCCAAGTTACTTCATGGCTATTCTTAGAAATAGATTTTGGGTTGATTAAATGAACAGCTTTGAGATAGCACAAACCATCTCTTCTAGTTTCATGTTTCCTTGCAATAACTTGAGCCTTGATTCAGAATAGTTCCGGTTTGAACAACTTTTCTCTCTTCTGTAAATTGAAATAATTAAACCTTTGAAGCAAACTCAATGAATTGAACTCTGACAAAGCAAAAGGGCTCAAGTCCTTCTGCTTCGGATTAGACTCCAGCAAATAGATCCTTGACGTTGACATTTTGGAGCTGGAGAGCTGAAAAGCAAGCCTTGCTTTGTTTGTTGTAGCCGCAGATAAATTTCTGTAACAAGTGGAAGTGATTCTCGGTTTCACTTAAACTTTTAAGACGGTTCCTGTACCTTTCTCGTGATCGTTGCGTTTGAGTCCTCAAGAAGATGTCGTTGCTTAAATCTTCCACTTGTCACAATTACACGACATTGGAATCTAGAGCGCAGGAGATTGTTGCTTTGCCTTTCTCCCACAAGTGGCCACATCACTTATACTGAATGAGAATAAATAGTGGAAGATTACGTCAACTCTGGTGCAAGCTAAAGTTTACGATAGCTCTAGTGCTGATTTATCGTGAACCTTAGAACGCCGTTCCTGCTCTAATGGCACAAATGCAACTAAAAATTATGGTGGATGATGTGTCCGTATTGCGAATGGATAGAGAGAAGTTATTAGAAAAAAAATGTTTTCTGAAATGTGATTGGATTCAAAATGACAATCTGCTGGCAGGCTTGAAATACTATGAATCAATAGGTGTCAGCTTTTTCCTCGAAGGCCTATGAACAGATTCAAACAGAATCTTGAAGTTGAGTCATAAAAAATTTACCGATTAATATTTGTTATCTCTACACCAACTAACTTTTTTGTAGAAATGTTAAATATGAATAACCTTGAAATTAGGTACATCATTATAGCGACGCCAAAAGTTTTCTTGGGGTGATTGAAAGTGGTTGTTTAGCCCTTGAACCGTCTTGATTTGTTGGCGGTTTTTAGTTGATGTTCTAATCCCAATTCAAAACTCTAAAAAGAATAAACATATGAATTTCAGAAGATTGCCCAAAGCCCATACTAGAAACAAGAAAACAACTGCTACCATATCTAAAAACAGCAAAAGAAGAGGGACCCAAGGATAAAATTATCTATGACAAACTAGTAATAAATGATAAAACGTACAGAGCAAAAGACTTAGGAATTGATAATAACGACGAAGTGCAAAAGAGAAATAAAAAGAAAGGTAAAACAAGTTAATAAACTCTTAAGAAAGATGAAAAAGAAGACAAAAAGGAACAAATCAGAAGAATAACAAAAACAGCACACACAGAAAAAAACTAAAAGGAAATAACACACGGAACGAAACTACAACGGCCAAGGCTATGAACAAGGATAAAGAAAAGGAAATAAAATATTAAAAAAAAATTAAAGAAAAAGAAAGAACAAAAAACAAAAATAGCAATATGAAATATTTAAACACTTCTACGAACGGGAAAAATGGAAGAGACAGCAAGAGAACTACACGAGTATTATGTATACATAGCAGCGATACAAGAAACAAGATGGGACGAAACTGGAGAAATAAGAAAAAATGTATAGGGCAGAGTGAGAAAAAAAATTGTAAAAGCAACTGAAGCACTCGGAAGAAACAGACCACTACTGAAAAGCAAAATGTTGAGTAAAAAGATCAAAATAAAAATATATAAAACCCTAAGAAGACCGGTTATTACGTATGCGATGGAAACAATAACAACCAACAAAAAAAAAGAAGACGACCTGAAAATAATAGAAAGGAAGATAATGAGAACAATACTGGGACCAAATGTAACAAGCCAAGGAGAAGTAAGATTGAAAACAAATAAAAAGATAGAGGACCAACTCGAAGGGGAAAATGTTATAAGATACATAAAAAACACAATGGCTGGAATGGGCAGGCCACATCATGAGAAGGAAACTGACAGAGATGATAGGGAGAATTACTCAGTGGACTCCACTATGGCCCAGGGATAGAGGAAGACCCTGAAAAAGATGGAAGGCCACGGTGGAAGAAGATGTAAAAGCAATGCAAATCAATGACTGGAAATTGAAAAGCAAACACAGAAAAGAATGGAGGAAAATAACACAGGCAGCCAGGAGTCGCAGCAAATTGTAAATAAATGGAACAAAATGAGTAATTCACCTCAAAAAATGAATTTTAAAACTCCATCAACGTTCGCCATAATACTGCAATTTGCAAGGCTTGATGATAATGATGATAATTCCAGTGTTGTTTTGATCCATTTTTTTCTTGTTCCTTGCTTTATTACAATAAATTGATCCCTGTGGTCTTCGAAGCGGGTTTTTTCCAATAGTAAGGCAGAAAGCTAATTAAATTCTCAACTTCACCGTTTAGTTATGTAAAACCAGTATCGATTGTCACACTGGACATAATAGTAGTTGAACCTTTGAAACAAACTCGAAACCTTTTTGGCTAGGTGATTAATAAACTTTTCTCGATTCTGTAAATTAAAACGATGAAGTCCTTGAAGAGAATTCCATGTGTTGAACTCTGGTAGCAAAGGAGCTTAAATTCTATACAAAGCTATTTGGGTTTGGCTTCAGCAGTCAAGTCTTTTGAAGAGAATTCAGACCTCTTTGACGAGATAAAATGTGAGCTGTTTCTGTTTGCCAGGCAGGCAAAAACAGTCTGGCGGTAAATTGAAGTTTTATACCCTCTTTCGTAAGGTGGTTTGATTGCAACAGTCGAGTTCTTGAAAAGGTGTGAATCTTCTGCGATGGCAAGGCTCTAATGTCTTAGACCTTTTGACGCAAGCACAAGAGGGTGCGTTGCAGTTCACTTGATTGCTTCATCTTGTTCCGCTCACAAGTGACCATGTAATTCAGACTGAGTTGGTATGGATGAGAGGTAGGGTAGTGGATGATCTTTAGTCTTGTGTTGACGGGTAGGAAGTAATGCTGTGTGCACATAGCAGGCGGAAGTTTACGAAAGTCGAGTTTAAAAAAACTCATCTTGACCTTCTGTGTCGGTTCTAATAGCGCAGGTGCGATCGGGTGGTAGAAATTTGTTTTCTCCTGCACATACAAAGCTGAGACAAGTTCAAGTAGACCCTTGTTAAACCTTAGATTGCAGCAGATGTTGGTAGAAGACGGTGTCGACGATTGATGTGAAAGTTTTTTCCTTGATAAACCAGCTGAGCTGTCTTCTTTTTTCAAATTATGAAGATAAAAATTTATTTTCACAAAGCACTGCTACGGGGTGGTGAACTGGATTTACTGTGCAGTTCTGCTAGTAGCCTTGAGGTATCAAAAAATCCATAGGTGGCAATTTCGTTCCTTGAAGAACCATGCACAGACTGACAAAGAATCTTGAAATTGGAGCAAAAACAATTCGCTGCTTGATATTCGTTGTCTTCGCAATAAATAACCAGACTTAGCTACTCTAGGTTACTAGTGTTAGTACTGCTTTAGTTATTGCAGCCAAACTTCAATTCAAGCAGGTAGAAAGTGTTTACCAGAGTTCTAACAACTTAAAAAATTTAGTATAGACTCTAACAAGTTCAAGATATTTCAAATGCAAGGTTCGATTGTTTGCTACAAATTCAAAGTAGGGGCCCAAATTAAAAGTTTGCTGTGTTTACAGTTTTTGTTCTGTTTTATACTAAATGGCTGTTGCATTCCAGGCTTTATAATTAATTGACAACAAGAAATAAAACTTGCATAACTTATTTATTTTTGGATGCAATAGATAATTAGTAAACACAACGTAACATTTGACGGTAATTGCCATTCAGAAATTATTTAAAAACTTTGATCCTTTAAGCAATAACCGATAGTTTCATTTATAATTTATTTTGACGCTAGACTTTTACAGTAACATGTGTTCTTACTAAATGTGAAGATCACGTAAAACGGTCTTGTATCTATTCCAAAATTTCGCATAGGGTTTTGCCTATGTTTCGTCTTTAGTGGCACACGCGGTATAATAATTCTTAATTTTGTAATTATTATTCTTTGATTATTCGATTATTCTCTCTTTCTTTTTCTCTTAATAACAAGCAATAACCGAATTTAAATATTATTAGCAGTCAGTTTCATCTAGTGGCAGAAATCATGTTTATTGATGTGTCTTTCTAAAAAGTTGAAAACGAATGAAAGAATCTTAATATACAAGTGAGATAAAATCTCCAATTTCATTGGTTTTGATTGAATTCGTTTTCGTTTAGCTATCCCAATATTGAAAAGCTAGTAGTACATAAAACAGCACGGAAATGATTGAAGTTGGACCAAATTATTTTCCTGTTTTTGTCGATTTTATTAACCAATAAGTAGAAAAGAAATTACTATTACTATGGTGGTCATCATAATGTAGCAGATTCTGATAAAATAATAGTAGGAGTATGATATCTATTTTATAACAATGTCTCTCTGGTTTACAGATGTAAAATAATTTTAGATCCCTATTTTAGATTTCTATTATGTTTCAGCTCTGAAGGTAACCACCCGCATTTGCGATTCCCTCTTTACAGAACTGTCACTGTGGTTATACATTATAGGACCGCCATACTTGAAACAAATTAGTTCAAAAGTAATAAACCCAGCACTGTTTCAAGTTTCGAAACTTAATCTTCGCATTAGGAAATAGTCGAGTGTCTTGGACGTTTAAGTGACACATCTCAAATAAAGTACTAATATTATGTTTTTACTCCTCTGTATCTATATATAGCTTGGACATTGAACTTCTATGGAAATTTAAATGCTTCAACCCAATTTTAATCAATTTTATAAGCGAGAAGTTTTCATTAAAATCTAATTTTAATTTATTTTTAGTGAGGAGAAAGAGACCGTGATGCGTCGTTTTCAAAAGTTAACACACATCCGAAATCCATGGGATTAATTTGTGCACAAGTCGGGTTGATGTCTATTGATTTGGAAAGCGTCTGCTACACGCGTTTAAATCCCACAAGTAACTTCCGTGATAAGGTTTTTGGTCATTGCGTTTTGTGGGATTTTTGGCGAGTTTTACACAATAATTTTTCCTGTTTTCTATGAATAATATCCTTCTCATTAAAATGATAATAACAGAGAGAAAGTCAAAACAATGAGGAGAGGGAAAAGATGAATTTCAAATTTTTAACCCAATTTTAATTATCACGTAAAATCTGAATTTCCTGTAGGAAAATTTTGTCGCGGAATAATAAATTGATGATCTACTAAATTTTCCAGGTTAAAGTTACTCTCTCTCATCACTTTTGCTTTTCTCGCGCTGCTCTTCATAAAATCAATAAAGATGATGTTATAATATATTAAAAAGATTCTTCAGCATTATCTGCAGAAACTTTTACAAATTTTCACTTTGAAATAAATTCCGTTCGTGTTTCGTATTAAACCTTAAATTTTATGGAAACTCGAAACCGTTCAAATATTTTTCTTTAAATGTTCTTCTTCGGTTTCTATTTTCATTAACATTTCAAAGTATTCGTTATCTCTGTCTACAATAAAGGAACATATTCAATCAGTTCCTTCTAAACTTGGTATACGCATTAAGCTTAGAACTCTTCTTCTTCTTCTTCTTCAAGGACGAAAAGCTCGGAATGACATAATCACAAGGAGCTTTCCGGTTTAAGCTTTCAAGTTTCAGAGATGACAGATTTTTTCCTGCTCGTTGAGTTTCGACGTCATTTAAAAGTATATATTTTGGTTTTTCTTTTCTTAGTGTATTATTGAAAAAGTTTTAGTTTTCACTACTATTATGGCACGCTTACTTAAATCGTGATCCCTTATAGATACTAAAAAACGTGTTGTTTATTGATTTAAAATATTTTTTGCAAGTATTTACTTACTGCACTTGAGTAATTTGTTTAGTTTCCTCAGAATCAGTTAACAATAATTTATGTAACGACCTCCATATAGTAAGCCATTCTTCTAGATGTCAAGTAGGTTTTTATATTTTTTCGTTAATCTCGAGATGCTGTTTATACGAGTATCTTTAGAAACTAATCCTGAAAGCTACAAAACAAACTTTTTTGATTTCAGTTTTAGCTGAGAGCCTTGAAGGTCTATCAGTTTCGTTTTATTGTCTATAATTTAATAAATTGTAGAAATAGTTTCTCTATATTGATGTTCAAATAACCCTCAATGAAATGAAAACAAGATCTTGAAAATATTATAGGCGTGCCAGAAGAATTTTTTACTTGTAAACTTCCAAACACCCTACACTTATGGAACTTGTTATTATTAGACCTGGCTGTATTTGGGATAGTTAGCGCTTTAATATTTAAATGAAGTTGGGATTCTTGACCTGAGGTCCGTAGACCGCAGCTTTAAGTGGTCCAGTAAGCACAGATGCGAGATGTAATTCTGTATGAAAATAACCAACTTTAGTAATATAAGTTGATGCGGCATTTTCAATTTATTAATTTATTAAAAGGTA
The DNA here is from genome assembly GCA_011009095.1 of Ignelater luminosus. NCBI lineage: Eukaryota > Metazoa > Arthropoda > Insecta > Coleoptera > Elateridae > Ignelater > Ignelater luminosus. Next base: position 355,888 of record VTPC01089972.1, read on the forward strand.
CTTCTGTTGCGAGTAGGGGGCGTTTACTTTCATGGAATTTTTAAAGAAATCTGTAACTTAGCACAAATTAAGTATATTAAGAACAAAATGGCAATGATGATTTTTAGACTTTAGTAAAAAATAATTTTACAAAATAAATTAAATATTTGAGAGTATCATTAATCAATGATGTGATTGTTCAGAAGAATCGGCCTCGATAGATGGTTTTAGCATTTGTAAGTTTTTATAACTTTCTTAAAATGATTTACTGACTAATTTTAAATATCAGACAGAAAATTAGGTTTCTCATGTCACCCTTGAACAATTATATCATGTTTTTCTCAATTTCTTTATTTTGCTGTTAATTAATCTAAAAAAATCAGGTGGGTACATATTACAGGTACAGCGTCCCAAAAAAGAAAATAGACAGAGCTAAGTCCCAGTTGCGTAGGCAACCCATGCTACATCACCATTGCTTTCAAGCAAGCGTCCTGCAGATGGCTTGTCTTGACATGAAAGTAATAGCGATGTTGTAAAATGGGTTGCCTATACAACTGTAAATATTTACCATAGAACTGGTTATAGCCCTGTACATTTTCTTTTTTGGGGCAGTACAGGGTGACAAATAAATATAAATAGTAGTAACTCAAAGATTTTCAAAGATTCCTCATCGAGCACTGATGCACGCCTGCAATCTCTTCTTAAAATTGTCGACCGTGCAACGCAGTTACGTTTTCTGGAATATTGTCCCATGCAACATCTAAAGATTGCTTTAATTCTTCGACACTTATGTGACGTTTTGTACAAGCTGTTGTCTGTAACATAACCCACACGCTATAGTACATTGGATTCAAGTCTGGGGAAAACAAAGGTCAGCCTTCTGGACAAATAAAGTTCGGAAAGTGGCTACGAATCAACTGAATAATAATATTAGCAGTATGCTGCTTTTCAGAATCCCGTTGGAATACCCAATACCGGTTTCTGAAGTGCCCACGGTTCTACAATAGCTTCAAAAATTTTAGATATGTTATACTTCAGCTGTCATTTTGACACCTTAATCAATAAATACTAACGGGGTTCTTCCATCCACAGTAATTCCGACCCAAACAATCACTGATGTTGGATGAGCTAATTGAGCCTCTTGGTTGCTGGCAGCTTTAGCGGGAACAGAACAGAATCGATCGGTTCCGGCATTCGGTTCGAAAATGTCCACTTTGGCAGTGTTTCCAACAAACAACTGCTGGTATTGGCGGCGCCGCAGTTCAGTACTTGGTTAGGTATATCTGGTTGTCGACGATTAATATGGGATTACATGGGATTTGGCCTATCTTGGGCGGCTGCTTCACTTTTGTTTCGGGCTGGCTTGGCTTTGTTGTGGCCGTAACTGATTCATGATTTATCAGAGCCGGGACCACAAACTTTGGCTCACGCTTCAGTCTCAGCTTACGATGGAGCTCTTTGTATTCCGGTAACAAATTGCGGCGAAGCCAGAAGAATTCTTGTTCCTTGGTCATACCACTATGTGTTCGGAGAAGAGTCTGCATATCGACAACGCATTCCTTACCCAACTCTTTCTTGCGCTTGTGCGCCAGCTGATTTCGGCTTCTAAGTCTAGTCGCATGGTAAGTAAAAGTCATTAAAGTTTGATTACGAGTAGCTTTTTCATCGGGCCTGGTTATTCCTGTACCAGTATAGTGATCTTCCGGACATCACTTCGGGTAGTAACACCAACAGCTGGTCCTTAGAAATATTGTGGCGGGTACTTAGCTTGTCTAAACTTTCTAAGACGTCGACGGAATCTGTCTTCTCGGAGAAGTTAATACTCCAGTCGCGGGTCATGGTATTGGTTGTGGACGAACTTATTTCCGGTACGGTCGGCGGTTGTCGAGTTAGTATGAGGACGGTGTTTACGGCGGAATATAAAGGAAACTGGGGATGGTGAGCTGTTGGTACAACAGGCAGGTTGGGTGCCGATATATTAATTAAGGGAGCGATCATAGCGGCGGGAATGTGTGATGTGACTGTCTAGTGTCTGATGTCGACATCTTGGTATCCTGGTTTTAATGTTTCTTGATCGTCGGTTTCTGGAGTGATACAGCGGTCGCTTTTTTTCACAAATTCTTCTAAACTAAACTGTTCCTGCTCGGGCGCCAAAATATCTAGACAATTTTTCTTCAGAGGACCAAAATATGCCATGTCCAAGATTTGGGAGAAAGGCAAACGAAATTTGTCTTTATCTGACGCCAAGCGAATAACTAAAGCAACTGTGCATTTAAACCAGTCAGTAAAACATATAGTCAAACCAACCGTGAGTGGTACGATTGTAGAGACACCTGTCAGGTCCACATATATACTGTAAGAAGGTTCTCAACAGCGTTACCGAAAAACCTCTTTTGTTACAAATTCAATTTTTTAACTTTTGTCTTTTTGTGAATATTAAACATTGAGTTTTCTATTTTAAAAATTTCTAATTGATACTCCGCGGTCAGCATGTTTAATTTCTTATTCTTAACTTCGACATCGAGGTTGTTCTTTAAGTTTTGGTTTACATTCTTTTATTGCATAGTAAATTAGGGCCTGATTGTTTCTGTGGAAATCTTTTTGGCTAGGTTTTGGGGATTAGCTTTTCAAGCTCTAAAGTGACTACTGTAGGTGCCATCTTTGTTTGTTTTTGGAAGATGAGTCACACCACCAGTTCAACATTTATATATGTAATAAGTCTACATTTTGTGCTTCATACAGTTAATAAGAACACTACCCTATTATCAGCAATATTTCTTTTAGCTTTTAACTTGCTTTGCACTTTTAGAACCTGTTTGGCTTCTGGCATTGAGTTTCCCGTAATTTTATCCCATGATATCTTTTTATCTTTATATTGCACTCATCAGTGGATTTTTAGTCTTTTACGGTACCTGACATTAAATTCTTATCATATTCTGTGAAGTTTCTTGAAGGACGAGAATTTCTGTATTATCAGAATTCACATCGATGCTGCAAATTAATGAAAGCGACGATCGTCACAAGGTGGGCGACATCTAACGTCAAAGTTGGAAATACTATGTTAATAGAAAGAATTAGGCATGTTTTCCTTATTAACATTTAAAGGGAGATTAACGTTAAAAAATACGGAAACGCAAATGAGAACATTATAAAAGGGACTTAGTATGAACTTATGGTTACGTCGCTACCATACTGTCAAAACAACTTGAAAATTTACAAAGATTTATTTCCTTGGCGTTACGTATTTATTTACGTCCATATAACCGTTCTGTTTGTGCCAATTGTGCATGATTTTTGCGAATACAAATGAGATCTGAATTTTGAAAAGCTACATTACTGTCGAAAATATGACATGTCAAGATATGTTACTGGGCAGCAACTCTAGAAACCAACTGATAACTTATCCAATATATAACTAACCAATAACTTTATCTTTTAAATATACACCGAAAAGATATCTGTATGTTCTAGAAACGCCATTAGTCTTATTCTTTCTGAAAATGTAAATCATGTATTAAAACAAAGTTTGGAACTCCTTAAGATCGTCGTTCTTCTAATTCAAGAAACACGTCAGCATATTTAAAGTTTAGGTTTATCTTTGCGTCAAAACAGATTGTTATAGGTTTGTTTTATTAAGACACACATCTCAAGATAAGTATTCGAGAACTTGTACGCTAAAAGAGGACAACTCATGAATTAACAAAGCAGGCAGCAATATATTTACTCACTGATTTCCCTACTAATCAACGGAAACTTTATTAAACCGAAGATTTCAGTTCAGTATTTTTCTTTTGCTTGGTTCGAGTGATCTGACAGAATTGTACAGATCTTGATCAAAAATCTTTCAGATTATTTTTCAGTTTGTCTTTTAAGTTTATTAGTCTTCACGAAAAAAAGAAATCTTTCGTGATTGCACGTTACACGTTTCACAATAATTACTGATTTCACGACAGTGAGTAAACACTGGGTTTACAACTAATCAAGAATTTGGGTATTAATCATTCAATCAATCTCTCAGGTTGTCTAACAAGATTTTTTAATTTTGACCAGGCCAGTAGGATCTAATTTTAACATCTATATATATACAATTTTTCAAGTTTTTTTAATAAAAGTAAGAACTAGGCAATTTATTCCTGGTTTTAATTAGTATAAAATGCCACAGTTTAAATATTTCCAAACAACTGATGTCTGTTAGTATTCTTATTTTACAGAAGTAACCTATTAGTTTTCAATTGTATCAGACCTATAGCTAGATCGCCTTAATAGGGGAGGCATTAGACAATTCTGAGTGGTGGCGTGTTTTAAACAGAGTTTACTGGATCTAGACTGGAAAGTTAAAAAACACTCCCCTAAGTTCAAGTGAGGATGTCACCAACGGAATCTCCGAGACACCAGGCAACCTTCTTAAATATCTAGGCTTATGCTGGTAAATGGAGCTGTGCCAATGCGGACTTTTATTTTCCCTATACTTGTGGGATTTTGCATAAGTAAAAAATAGGCTTAAGATAATTCCGATGATAATAATAGTCTAGATCGCAGCAAATCAGTGACCTCGGTGCTCTTCAAGGTAATGAAGCAAGGCTGCAACAGCTTTTATTCAAGAACCTTAGATCTGTAAAGGTAAGGTAAGTGATTTTGAGTAAACCCATCTGTAGTGATATGCACGAAACTCCAACTGCATGCATACTTGTAAACAAGAGAATTAAAGTGCTGACGCTAACAAATCTACGTCTTTGGTTTCATTTAATAAGCAAAGTGCTCAGTAAGGTAAAAACAAAGGATAGTTTAAGATTTTCTTTCTTTCTCCTTTCAAGAAGTTGCCTAGCTACACCTGTTTACACTCTGGCTATAGGCCTGGATTTTAAGTTTAAGACTAGCCACTCAATAAAACGGTCTCAGTTAAAACTATCTAATCTCATTTATGTATGTAGAACAGGAAATCTAAAGCTTAAAGGTTTGTGATTAATTTTGAAAAATTTAGTTTTGGCCAGGAGGATTTAAACTAATTAAAACTAACTCGAATATGTTGCTAAAGCATATCGCAAAGCTACGAAAATGTGGAGCATTCAACAGGCAATACGAAGAAATCGGTTCGCAAAACTAAATTATCAAGAAGAATTTGAATCTGAAACCTAAAATCTTCAGCTTCAGAACATTTGCACAAATTCTGTTTTAATTTGAAGTTAAATTTTGTGAATGAAATGTTTAAAAACCTTCAAAACTGTAACATCTTTTTTAGCGATGTCAACAAACAGATTTACTATTATCGCTCAGAAAACAAGTTGAATGAGAATTCAAGGCGCTCTATACTTATTCGCAAACCGCTTGGTTCCAACAAAATGGTGCAAAGTGCCATTCTTCAAATAAAATAATTGCATGTTTATGGACAGCGCTCAGAAATGCCACTATTTGTTTTCCTACATTATATATTTATTTCAATTTTGTAAATAGATGGACAATACGGCAATTGTAATGTGATCTAATACTGTTCAATGATGGGACAAGACTAAACAGCAGTACCTAACCGTTTTAAGACTCGACGTTGTATAGTGGACAGATGGACAGTTTTCAGAATACTTATCAATTCAGGAAGGGATTATGCTGGTTAAACTGCAGAAAATATGCTGAAAGGGAAAGAAAAAGCCACTGAACCTAATAAACTTCAAATTGGCAGCTGCAGAATGTTAAAGGGGGGCAAACTGTTAGTATAAAAAATGAGAAGGTCCCCTGGAGCTTTACTTTCAATGTTTCTATTTAAAAAAATCTTTTTTAGATTTTTTTTTAATCATAATTCCCAACTATGATCGGAATAAAAAAGCAACGCGTTATTGTGTAGGAAAGCCTCACGTAATATGGTAAGTATAATGTGTGCCTTGGTTTTTTAATACAGGGCAACTGCTTTAAAGATTTTCATAGAGGAAATTTTAGTTTTAGTTACTTTCAGAATTTTTAAAGTTATTCGCAGAACTACTCTCATTTTAAACGTTAAAGTATTAAGTGTTGAGCTCAGATGACTTATTATATATGTCATCTAAGGCTACACACTAGGATAGATACTCGATTTTATTGATGTACGCAGAATTTTGTAAAAATTTATGAGACATGCAGTAGGGAAGGAAGGAATTGAACTTTCAAGTTTTTGCTGCGTTTCACTTTGGAGTTATTTGAAAGTCACAGATAATAGCCATTAAACCCATTTCAAATTTTGAAACGTTCTGCCCTAGTTGAAACCGTGTTAAAATCATTGCTTGACACTTTTTGTTATAGAAAGTATACAAACAATCTAATAAGCACGTGCTGCCTCTCTATGCAATCTGCGGAACTGCAGTAATTTTTAGCGAAATCCAAATGAGCGAAATACCTGGATAGTGTAAAGTGTTTAAATTTTTAAAACCTTAAAACTAAAAAAATAAATCAAAAATTCTCGGTTAGAATCCGTTCTTATAAGGTTACAAAAAGTTTCGAAATATTTAATTTTTAGCAGAATTTACTCACAGGTAAAAGGCAAAATGTTGACCACCGCACTTAAAATAGCAGACTTTGAAGTTCTTTATAATAAATTTTTAACGTAAGAGCAAATATATCTTGAAAAATAACAGGCAAATAAACGATACTTTGTTAATCAAAACAGGGACAAAGTTTTTAAAAATTCCAAATTAAATACCTAATTGTTATTAAAATGAGGTTGTAATAAGATGATTTTAGCAAAGCTGGCCTCAGATGTTAAGCCAGTTAGGTGACCGCCTCACGGCGTACAGTTATCAAGGCGCAAAAGTCTTAAAGAAGAAATAAATTGTATATCTGATGTGTCGTCATTAAACTTGATTACATTATTTACTGTAACAAAAACAGAATTAGGTTGTAATTCTTGAACATATTCTTAGGGCATCTACATAATTATTCTTTCAATAATTACATAGAATTTTAAAATGAGAGATATAAATGCTGGTGTTCTATTTGGTCCTGTTGTGCGTCAGTGCTGAATGTAGCCCGGAAGGGTCACGATGTCAGATAGTCAGTCAATCTACTCGTATTTTCAAGCCACCCAGTCGAGGAAGATTGCAAGACGTCTGCCACCTGCTCAGTCATTTCTCTGTGCTTTTGGGTGGGTCTCGACACAGGCCTGACCGCCATCATTCTTCAACCCCATTCAGAACGGTCTGCTTTTATGAAGTATGGAATTCTTTCTGCACCTCGAATTTGTTATCTCCGACAGCTCCGACAACCATCATCCCTTGGTAGATCATGATCCAACTCTTTCTTGTTCCAAACAACCATGGTATTTTTTTTTCACTTTACTTCTAATTGACAAAATGTGTAAAACTGTAAATTCCCTTTGCCTCAACTCGAAAGCAGTATTCCTTGTAGATTTGTAAAAGAGTTTCTTTTCACTTTATAAAGAACATTGGGATAGTCCCACAGTACGTATAGACCAAGATGATTTGTCTTCGTACGAGGGCCTCCGGGTGCATAAATGAGCCGCCTTTGTAGCAACTTTAAAAACGGCCCCATAGAGAGATATTATTTTAGACATTCTAGCTGGACAGAAACTAAGGATGCTTGGTGAAATTGCCAAAAAAGAATGTTACAAATCTTTGCTTCAATTCTCTTATTTTTTTAGAATTTTTAAAACGACAGCTGGCGATAAAGGCACGAAACAATTTGTTGTAAATTATATTGCAATGCTGAATATATTTTCTTGTCAGATGTTTTCATTTTTTAAAATTTCTATTTCAATTAATATCTTTTGACTTCTTAGTACACCTATTGAATCAATTGCAACTGTGTCTAGCTTAGAACAATGTCGACAAACCCCCTAACATAGTGCTCATTCAAACTTTTCAAGTTTCTGAACATTTGATTTTTTTGTTTCTCTTCTACTGAGGAAGCGGATTACGGTTTAGGATCCCTTTTGCGCTCCAGAAAAATCATATGTCCAACTATATATTGATAATGTTTGAAATCTAGAAAAGAGTATGGCCCAAGAAGATCATTTTTGCCCTTCGGTGGAAACAGTTTTCTATTTTATGATACACAAATTAAAACCTCTCAGAATAAAAAATCACTAAAATAATGTTTTTCAATTTTACTACAGGCTCATATAACTCCGGGCTTTTTGGAAGTACACAAACTTCCTCTAAAACTGATTTATCGCAGAGTGTAGCAGATGATTTCCAAATAATTAATTAATGAAAGGAAAGAATAATAACAAGTAAATCAATTTAACAGTTATGTCGGAACAATTTAGGTTTTTTTTTCTACATATGTTATAAAATATCAAACTTAAAGCCTAAAAGTCAGTTTCTCAACAAAACATACGTGTTACCAAAGGATCATAATTGACAGACCAACGTTATACAATAAACGGTCAACTAATGATAATAAAAGATTCTGCATTTTCTAAAATTTGTTGATTAAAAAAGTACAACAAGAATATAATTTTCACGTTTTATCAAGCATGCTGTTTCTTTGATACTTGATATAAAAATAAAAATAAAAATTATTATTAACTGCAAGATACAGCTAGAATGCCTAAATATCACACTCTGCGCCTCCTTGTTTTTGGCAAGCGCTCATTGAAAGGGGGTGCTCTCGGATTCTGAGAAAACAGATACGGACGGTTTCCCTTAGGCTTCCCTCCCATATTCCTTGCGTTGGATGAACAACTTTTGTGAAATACTAGTAAATGGAATCTCTGTGCTAGCTTTCAATGAGAAAATTACTATTAAGTAATCAAATGCAATAAAGATTTTGTATCGATTTAAATTAATCCAAAACATAATTTCTGTTTTCTTGCTCTTGAAACAATCTCTTTCTCTAAGGAACGTATGAACAATTCCTACTGACTGCTAAATCGATTTTTCCCTCTAGTCCACCATTTGGAAGAAAAGTAGAAAGAGGAATGGTAGAAATTTTCAATAATTTTTGTATTGGATAAACTAGTAGCTCTGAATTGGCCATGCGTTTTGATCTTTGTAGAACTAGACATTCTTTTTTCTGCTTTTGATAGTGACAGATCCAGATATGATTCCAGGGTTAGGTTTAGACGGGTAATACCCCTTAAGCTATTAAAAACTGCTCTGACTTTTTGAACATTCTGAGCTTTTTCGTTTGGTTTCACTTTTGAATGAGTTTACTTAAACACTGGTTAGCAAATGCGATGTTAAGTTTAGAATCTAGCGATTTGATTAGTAGTTCTTATTGATTAATGACGTTTTTCACTCGACAACAAAAATTTTTTTTTATTAACAGGCACTTTTACCTTAAGACCTTTAAGTTTTCTAGATCGGGTGATTTTTAAAATTGCTTGGTGTAAGGTAGAAGTGCACAAAATTGCTGAGGCCTGTCGGCTCTATAACTTCAAACATTCATGAATTTTCAGAAATTAGATTTTAATCATGGAATAAAAACAGAATCAATAAATCTGAGAATTCTAAACCATAAATGAACAAAATACTATTGCTCAAAATGGTGGCAAAACTTTTCCAAAATAAAAATTTTGTAATACACGAGAATTCAAATTTCAATTTTAAATTCCTTCTGATCTTGTTGTGGATGCTCATGAAAAAGTAACTCTTATCTCTGCAAACCTAATAACTGATTGTTACTACATTAAAATTCCATAAAAATAACTGTTATGTAATTCATAATTTGTTTATTTAGTGAGAAACAATCACGAACCTTACATAATTCTTAATAAAATCAAAAGTAATTCCAATACATACTTAAAAGCAATTTCGTGGATTATAATTAATTAGTAGAATTAATTTCCATAATAACCAGCATTTTTACTTTAAATTAATTTCAAAAAACCCATCTGAACTTGACTTCCACAAAATGCAGACTCGTACAGAGATAAAGATCGCACAGAAAAAATTGTTTAGAGAATAGCAAAAGCCCACAAAAATCCTCTTGTCTGAAGTTTTTTACTTTCCTTCTACACAGCAAATTAATTATAGGCAAGATTTAAAACCTAAAGGACCAAATAAACCTATAAATTTATCAGCTGGTAAACTACACCGTAATATTTATTTTTCTGCATTTAATCCGGGAATCAAATTTAGCAGCCTTGGAATTAAAAAAAAGTACGAGAAACTAATTGCAGGTCAAAACATTCTGTCTTGCTTTTATAAGCAACGTAGGGGAAGTCCATTGTGTTAATTCGTTTGGTTACTTAAATTTAGGGTCAGCGTCCTTTCGAAAAGCTCCCACTAATTGACCGCCAATGTTTATTGTGCCTAACTGGAAACGTGAGAAAATAAAGTGAGTCATCAAAGAAGGTGACATCTTAACAAGCGAAGTAGCGCATTCAAACAAGTCGAACTTTTATTGAGATGTTACCAATACTATATTTATATACGTTGATAGTAATATCTTTACTAGCCAGAAGGGGAGATTTCAGACAATGTGCCTCCGTATCCACACGAGCTTCGAGGTCATTGACATTGAGCTTTTCTTAAGGATTTTCCTTGCACTTTATTATTGATCAACGATTACCCTGAAAGAACAATAACGCAAGGCTTTTTTAACAAAACATTTTCTGACGTTGATGAATGTCTTCGTGCTTTAAGTACTTTGAATGCCGTTGATACTTTAATAGCCATTTTTAATCTTTTGTCTTTTCAGAAACAAAATTCCTGTCAGACTATAATCTTTAAAAGCTATGCAAATGTATAGTTAGCTTTGATTTTTCCCGAACCATACATGTACAAAAGGAAGCTTTAAATTAATCATGCTCTTAAAAAATCATCAAAAGACGAGCAACAATAAATTTTTAAAGAACAATCCGTAAGTTTGCACGCCGTGCACGTAAAACCCTAAACTTCAAAAGCTCCAGCTGATTTGCGTGTAGGTTTCCTTGACCGAGTGATCTTCTCGTATTTCATGGACTCCGGAGATCAAGAAAAACAGGATAATAAATACAAAAATACAATTCTAATAAACCGCAAACGGCTCTCGTGATTTATAGATACGTGCCGGGAGAAAACGGCGCAAGCTTTTAACTGCAACCGCGCGATTCAACTTGAAGACTCAACTAGGTCGATGTCGAATTTTCATGGCACGTGCAACAAGATCGATTTGTTTGGGTTCCCGTATACATACGTTTGTGGTCGTTTTGATATACCGCTAGCATACTAATTAATTGTATGGTCTGAATGCAATCTGTATTAGATTAATTGCATCACGTTATTATAGCACTGCACATAACTTTAGATCTATCTGTCGAAATGTTACACAGAAAAAAGAGGGAATTTGGTTAACGGAATCATTATTGTTATTGTTATTATTATTATTATTGTTCCAATTTTCTAATCTCTGTTTTTATTATTAATGGCGAAAGATAACACATAAAAATTAAGGCACCTTTTTTCTTGTAGAAATTCGATTATTGATCCTTCTGCGTGACTAAGGTTTATAAAGCACCGTATTTAGGGTGTAATTTATGAATAAATATAAATATAAAATTGGGGCTTCGGGTACGATGTAATATAAAAGTAGTTTTCGAAATGGTAGCGGATGGGAAATCGAGAGAAAAATATGTACCTTTTCAAAAAAGAGAATTTTTCTTGCTACGGATACGCATAATCCACTTTACGTGTTTCATTGTTAGAATGTATCTGTTTGAGACTTGTTTGTCATATCAGTAGTTTATCTATAATACAAAACGTATTACGAACACGATGTAATTTAACCCCGCAGCAATCCTGTTACTTCCGAATGAGTGAAAAGCACTTGAAATGGTTATCCAACCAACATACGCTTGAGATATTCTAAACATTAAACAATTCATAACTGCGCGAGTCTAACTATTGTTGTTTTTGAAATTTGGAAGAATCTAGTTAATATTAGATAAATAGTTGCTTAATTTATATTATTATCTTCTATTCAAGCATTTGATAATAATTATAAAACAAACCAAAGATGACTTACCACTTTATATCATCTTCATCAATCAATCAATCACTAAAATTTAAATTCGAAATACAAATTTTAATTTTAACACAAGAAATTTCACGATATTTACACTAATAACAATCTATCCCGAGCGTCTTTAGATTTTTCCACTTTTCAATTTTAAAATGTTCACTAATGCAACTACGTACGAACGTTACCGTTAAACAAAGTCAACTAAAACATTTTTAAATAAAAATCGCATGTTTTTGTTTTTATACCGCACACATTTCGATAAACACCATGTGCACGTTAATATCCGGTTTTACATCTTCCTTATCTAATTTTGCAAGCGCTGGTGTCTTTCGAATTTAATTGTTATCGGACTGGAATTTTCATTTTTCTTGTTATTACGTATTACGTTTTTAACTTTTTACAATAGAAATAAATTTGTTGTTTGTTAGGCTGCCTTTTGATATTTTACCATGTTAGTTTAAATTATTACAAGTCGAAATCAAACAGTTACTATTTTAGATATTTTCTATATTGAAGGAGTTATGGACATTTTTGGTTATCAATTCGAAAGTACAAAAAAACGCAATTCTACTTATTAAAATTCTTAATTTTTAATTGCAGTAATATAATGTAATAATTGATGCTCGGATTTACATGCAGAGAATATATCTGGAATATGTGCAGAAATTTTGTGCAAAATATGAAGCAAGGTGTCAAAGATATGCAAAATATGTTCAATAAAAAATTAACTTTTTTAATTTAAGCTTAGAAGTATGGTTTATTTCTAATTTAATTTGATAATATACAACAAAGGAATTAATTAGAAATAATTAAAAACTGATTATGTATGAGCTTTAAGCACTGCTGTAATTATAATGTAAGTAAAAATCTGTAGGTGTTTCTAGCGAAAAGAGAAGCGTGGAATTGTACATACTCTCACTGAAAACCAATACTTTACAGGAAAAATCCATCAATTACATTAAAGTACTGCAAGGCAAAGATGTTATGTTACGAACAACATTAAAAATCAACTGTTTTTGTATATTATTACTAACTTAGATGGTTTTTACCACCCAAGAAGGGTGTTTGTTTGCAAGATGTCTCAATCGGGACTTAATTTGTCAGTCTTCTTCTGTCAGGTTGATCAGACCTTGACAGAACCAATGCAATCGCACGTATATCATTTCTAACATCATCATCCCATCTTAGTCCAAAGAAATACCAAATCGTTACTATTTTGACTGCTCTCTGCCTGTCCATCCTTGTACATAACCTCACCACCACATTCTTTGAGCTTTGATGACTTTTACAATACCCTCAACTTTCATACTCCGTATTAATTTAAGATTCATTATGTTTTCATCCCCCACTCTCCTAAATAGGTCCCAGAATTTCTCTTAATATCCTTCTCTCACATATGCGCAAGGATTCTTCAGTTTTACTGATTACGGTCCATCTTTCTGTTATTATCGATCTAATTACCGTTTTGTATATTCTTATCTTAGCTTTCTCACTCAACAATTTTTGTGTTACCATATTTTTATTTGCGTAATACGATCTATACCCAGCCGCTATTCTTTTCTTTATTCTTCAGTAATATCGTCATTGGCATGAAGCGTGGACCCCAAATATGAGAAACTGTTAGCTTCTTCAAAAAAATATTAATACATTGTTATCGGTCTTCATTCTTCAACCCTAGTTCTTGAAAATTTTATAAATATTTAGTTTTCTGTTCACTTCTTATTAAACTTATCAATTTAATTATTATCAATATATTAAATAAAAGAGGAGACAGTACAGCCCTGCACAGGTCGACATTTCTAGGTCCGGCTCAACTGGGGACAAACTTGATACGGCCCAAAAAACCCCAGTAATTTCTTAATCGGCCGACAGAGAAACCCGAAGGGCCAAGAAGTCCAAAAGGTTTAACGGCCTGAACGGTTCGAAAAGCTCGACGAGCCCGTATGGCCCGACAGGCCAAAGAGCTCCAAACGGCCCGGTAAGACCCGAAGGGACGAAAAGTCTAAAAGGCTTTATAGTCCTGAATGAGATTTGACAAGCTCAAACAGCTTCACAAGACCGAGAGGCCCAAACGACCCGATTGACCTGACTTAAGCGCTAAAAGCTCGTTAAATTTCTAATCTTCGGCCTGGTCCGATCCGAACCCGAACCGCGTAAAGGCCTTACTAGAAAACCTGGTTCGTGTAGGCCTCTAGAAGACAACATATTCCCCTGTCGTAGTCCAGTTTTGAAATAGATTTTATTTGACATACCATCTTGTGTTCATACTATTACATCGTCACTCTCTATTTGACGTATGAGTTGATCTGGAATTTCTATTTTTTTTTAAGGTGGGCCGTAGAAATCCTTGATACGTTGGTGTCAATTTTAGTAGATACTGCACAAAAACTAATAGGCATGAGGCACTGAGAGATTCGTAGTCTTATGTAGAATTCAACACAGATTTAGGTTCTGCATTTAGATTCCCAATCCATTTTGCCAATTTTTTTTATAAAATAAAAAAAAACTTAATCTACTTTTTTTGCTTTGCGATTAATTTCTCTGCAAGTGGGCTGCGGCTGAAAATGGGAGTTGTATAAATAAAAGGGCACATTATGGACGTATGTCTTACAGTTCCTTCCAAATTTCATAATAGCTTGCTGGGGAAAGATAAAACGCCATATACCCCCTATTATAACCAATGGGAAAACTTATGGAGAACAGGTTTCAAGCCTTACAAAGGCAATTTGTACAACCGTTTGGTTGCAATCAATCGCAAGAAGCCACAGAGTCGGGCCGGGTAGGGGTGGTTGCTAAGTGGGGTAGCGTGTGATGGTACATCAAAAGTTGCATGGTGATGACAGCATTTGTCTACCTAAGTTATTTGGGCAAGATTCATGTCATCGTATTATATTTTGTGAATAAGTTATTCTAATTGCATGTAGAATTTAAAACAAATATTTTACAATGGGTGATAAAAAAAGAGCGACGTAGAATCAAAAGAAGCCAAAGCTACAACAGCAGTACAGTCTGCGACAGAAGCTATTGGAATTCCACCTCAGCGAATTATAGTTTCGATGACCGCACTTTAGAACATTTTTGATGTGGCAATGAAATATAAAGAGTCGTGTGAAAGACGTCAACTTCTAATTACTGCCATCAGAACCAAGAATATCGAGTTGGATTGTCAGGCATGCTAAAGAAAGTTGAAGCTAAAGATGTATCCTGAAGATTCGTACCAACTTTTCATACCAGATGGGATTTTTGCGCTGCACTCTGTGCAAGAATTGGTTATCGAGCAGTGAAGACGGTATTTAAACTCTTTGGAACTTCCTCTCATGTTAACTCATACTTATCAAAAGTCTGGAAATATGTAGCGGAGATACGGAGGAAAGTAAGTTAAAACGAATTGAAAAAAACATGGAGATGAAAAAAGGCAACTGACATTAGAGGCTGGGGACGTAGTCACAGCAAGAAATCAAACGTACACTTACATAAGTATTACCGTTGATGCGGCATGGTCACAGCGGTCGTATAGGCACTCTTACAGCGCTAACTCTGGAACCGCTGTCATAACAGGAACACGTACAAAAAAGTTCCTTTACGTTGACCACAGAACGGTTTGTGCCAAGCAAAGTTTAAAAAGCCAACTTGCATCCGTCTAGGAAGCAGTCCTCTCTTTTACTCACACAAGCAAACCCTCCATCTCAGATCACATTTGCTACTGCAATTGGAAAGGATCGACACAGGCTATAAAAGCGGACATACTCGTTAAAGGGTTCAAAAGAAGTCTTGATAACCATGGGCTAATTTACCATTATCTGGTAGGAGATGCAGATTCTTCAGTTTATGCAAGAATACAAGAAGAAATGATCTATCCGGGACACATTCCAGTCGAAAAAGTTGGCTGCGTGAACCATTGTGTCAGAGGATTGAATACTAAGCTTTATGGAATGATTGCCTACACTGCCTTTGCCATTGCGCGTGAACTGTTTCTTGCCTTTAGGAGAGTTTCAAACCGATCTAAGAGATTGTTGGCCAACATAACTTCCAATTACGCAGAAAACTTTATGTCCGTCGTGTGCAAGATGTTGGGAGAAAAACTAATAAATTTTTCAAATTGGGGAAACTATGAACACAGAATACAGTCAGCTGTTATGTCAAACAGTTGTGGATCCTTCTGGCTCCCATTTGTCTACCCTCCTAAGTTACGTCCTACTCGTCCCTCCGTATGGACGTCGGCTCAAACTTGCATGAAAAGGTCGAAGAAGAAAAGTGCCTAGGAACAAGCAGCTAGAGATCCCACAAAAAAGTTGAAGTCATCTAAGGCTTAGAGAAAGACTATAGTGCCATAGGCAGGATGACAAACGCCGAGATACAATCGAAATTGCAATCTCCTCTAATTTCACTTGCAAAGGATGACCCTGGGAGGGATAAACTCCAAAGGGAAACTGTCAACCAAGCTAAATGTCCTCTTTGGAAAACTGAAAGGAGAAACAGGCTGACTTCTAGAGCCGCCTTTGCAACTGGAGACCAAACACTTGCATACTGAAATATATCCTCTACCCAAAAGATTTTTCTCACATTGAAAATGTCCGAAGGAGAATTGCCTTGGAACCGTCTGTAGAAAAGCTGTGTTCTCAGAAAACCTTATATTGTTCCTTGTAGTAAAGTCAAGTCAAAATCATAATTGTTCTAGCTGTGAAGCAGCAGAGGTCACTGTAGGCTTATGCTTTTTGGCTTTAGGAATTTGATTTTTTCAAGATTAGTTGAACGCTGCCCGCGGTTGGGGATAGGAAAACACTATACCTATTAATAACTTCCTTGAAATCATAGTTTGCAGCTTGTTGGAACGACAAGCTGTGAATTGCGGATTGCAGTACAAAATGCTACCTTTCAGCTTACAATAGATTTTCTGGAGATTGTTGTCGCCGAAAGTTGCATTATTATTGACCTGAGCTCGAATGCAAATGAAGCACACCGAGATAGAGGCCTGCACAATCAGGTTTTCTAGTTGGGCCTTTACGCGGCCCGGGTCGAAACTGTCTGCCTGCTTGTTGAGCGTTTTGAACTGATCGACCTTTCGGTTTCTCTCGAATCTATCAGGCCGATTGAATCTCTCGGGCCTTTCGAGTCTGGGCCTTTTAAATTTCTCATCCCTTCGGGCTTCTCGGGTCTGTCGGTTTATTCGGACTCCGGCATGTTATACCGTTCGGGCTTCTCGGACTTCTCCGCCTTTCGGGTCTATCGGGTCGTAGGGGTCTCTCGGGTCTGTTGGGCCATACGGATGTGTTGGGCCACTTCGACCTGTCGGGCCTTTTGGACCGTTTGGCACTTCGGCTTTACTGTTGGGATTCTCGGTCCGTTCGGGAAGTTCGGAAGTTACCGAGTTCTTTTTTCGGGCTGTGTCAAGTTTGTCCTCAATGGGACTGCGCCTAGTTGAGCCTGGAAATTTCGGCCCGGGCCGCACAGTATGAAAATTTTGTACGCAGCCGCATGATGTATGTCGAGGCAACTTTTTAGAGCGCATTCAAAGTTGGCAGAAGGAAAATGTCACACGAAATGGCCACATCGAGCGCGATTTTTCCTTGATAGACCAACAGCGCTTGGAAACACTCAAATGCAGTTTAATTTACATTCACATGCTAATGTGGCCTTGGCGCACATCATTTGCGCCCGTGTTCAAATCTGTGTCTGGCTTAAAAAAAGCAAAGTCAGACGCTATCGCGTAAGTTGGTTTGAATGAGCCTACTATCCACACCATTTAAAGCAGACTTAGAAGGACGCGTCCAATCTTTGACTGCCACAAGGCGGCTTTGAGTTGGATAACGATTTACTTAAGGATATGATATAACTTTTTGATCAGAGAAGCCCGACTCTGCTTGGTGAAGACCATGAAACGACAAGGGAACGAGTCCAGTCACATTGAAAAAGCGCACATTTCTTTCAGGACTGATTCAAATTGGGAAACTAACATGTAACCAAGCAAATTCGAAAATTCTAATAATTCTATTTATCAGCTAAAACATAAATAAAATTATATTGTAAAAATTTCTAAATTACTAAATTCATGTATTTTAACACTGAAACTGGTGGTATCCAATAAAATTGAAACATCTAAAACTGATTTTAATATTATACGGTTACGGTTGAAATAAAATCTTGGTAGGTTACCTATTCGTCTGTGAAACATCGATAAATCACAGCTAATGCATTATTTCGTCTATATACTACGTTATGGTGATGTTCTACCGCAAGTAAATCAAAATATACATCTCTGATGTATATGTAAAATACGAGTAGTCTTTTAATTTATTTTACATTTTTGCATTTTGATTAAAGAACTGCATGCTATTATACTTTAAAATATTCTTGTAAGTTAATATGCATCGCAAGTAAAGTAAGTAAAAACTGAAATACCCAACTAAAGTATAGGCAATACAAAGAGAATAACACAAAACTTTCTCTTTCCTTCAGGTAGACTTTTTACCATTAAAAACCGTTATAAATGTGGTAGTAACAGAAGAAATAAAAGTAAAAATTTAGCAAATTCAGGTCCAGTGCGCCTATTAAGTATTACTTAATCGGTCTTCTAATGCTGTCTTCACCATAAAATATGCCATTTCGCCCCTTTGTCGCCGGAGGATAAACGATCGTAGAACGTTCTAAGAAAAACGGCTAAAATATCCTTCTGGGAAAATAGAAGCATTATCTGTCTCGAAAGTGAAGGGTTTGTAAAAATGGAAAACCGAGCACGTGTAAATGACTCACTTTCAACAATAAATAAATATAAGAAAATATCTTGCAATATTTTTTATGTTGTAGAAGAATAAATTAATTTATACATTAACGTTATTTAAAATCGCTTTTGCATGTTCTTTTCATTCCACGAGAATTAATTAAAAATATTTCACAGCTACTTTCAAAAGTTACATTAGCCTATGATAACGTAGATTACCAGACGTGAATTTTAAGTGTTACGTTTCCTCTTAATTTCAAATTCATATCACCTTACGTTAAATTATGCAAATGAATAACTTGCAAATTTAATAAACTACGCATAATAATACATTTTCAGTGCATAGTTCCGGGACACTTTTTATTCATTCATAAAAGTTATTATTAAAGCTGGAGTTTTAATTCTTAATAATGCAAAATTTTAATGACCTTTGCACCACTCACTGTTTAGATGAATATCTTTCATTGTGACCCCAAAACAAGTAAAAGTTTTTAAATTCATAATTAGGACGAATCTCGAGGTTCTAAATAATTCAATTTGTAACTGAAAATAAAATAAGATCCCAAACGAATGATAGACAATTTAAGGTGCCATTGAACCCCAAAAAATCTAAAGCGAAACCGCAAGAACAATCTCTCAATCACCCTTTTCCATTAGAGGTGTTCCACATCCCTAAATCCCCCTGGTTTACTGAAACCCTCAGATCTTACTATAGGTCCTTCTTAAATCCCCTATTGCACAAAAATTAAATCTTGAGCCTAAATTCTTGTACTGGCCTTAAGCTAAATAGGCTCTTAGAAGCAACGCTCCACTTACTTGACTTCTCCAAACAATTAATTAAGAACATATTATTTTTATTTTTGTTAGCATTTCAACAAAAACTGTCAATTATCAGAAGTAGTTGCGGCTGTAAAATTGCGATTGAATTGCAAATCCACACCCTCAGCTCAATTTAAAGCTTTGACACGAATTTTAATTTTCTATAAAAGCTCGTTCAAAGGATAACGTAGGGGCGAATGTTGGAATAAGTTTGTGCTTTTGAGTTTTCCAAAAGCACAGTCAAAGCCACATCGGTGCCATCCATCCTAATAACAGGCAGCAGCGCTCGGAACATCAACGAGTTTTTGTGTTTTGCATATTGCGCTTTTATACGGGCACTTGTTTCTCATTTTAAAAATTTTCAAGTTAACCCGTATAATGTGTAAATTGTCCTCGTAAATTATATTGCTTCCGCGGAAGAGCGCTTGGAAAATGAAAATGGACTAATATAAATTAGACGAAAGCAATAGTTACCAACTACGGGTCTGTGGATTTTGCACATCCAGGTCGGGGCCGGAAACCCAATCGCAATCCACTCTCACACCCAAGCTCATCAAGAGCCGATAACATCCTAATATCCCTGCTAAATGGAAATGGAGCAAACTAGTTCAAGGACGCAGAATACTGTCATCCTCTCTCTGACTGGATACATTTAAACGGTTAAAATTTTGTGCATCAGTCTATTCCCGATAATTTATAAACTCTCTCTCCCACTCTCGTATGTAATCCGGCGTTAACACATAAGCGAGGTCGAGATCAAATTGGTAAAGCATGTTACTGTTGCTGTTGTTAGGGGGAATATATGGCACTTCAGGGTTCAACAGATTAAAGTGAGGGTGAATACTGTGGAAATCGACAGGAAAATGTCTAGAGCTTTAAGCAACATCTAGAATTACATATGGAGTCATATTACATTCCAGTAGCAAAACGTAACGCTGCCTCGATATAAAGGACCAAGCTCTTCCAGATGTCAAATTAGTTCTCTTTGCTTGCTTTGTAGAATCTCCGACTGCTTGAATAAGTTGAAAGTAAAAACGATACGTTGTTCGTCGTTGTTTTTTCCATTTCATAAAAAACGATCATTACTTTGATAGTGCGTTTGAGTCTCTCGTTCTACATTTCCTCTAACGGGCGCTTTTTGATTAAAATGTTCAGAAAACGAATTTATTTATATTTGTATTATTTAATGGCAAAACAGAAGAATTTTATTGCCGGTCTAACGTTTGAATATGAATGGAATTTAACAATTTGAGTGAAAATTACTAGAAAATAACGTAACCCTTACGTACGTCTACAAAGCAATTTCTTCGTTATTATCTGTGTTTGTGTAATAAAACCAACATTTACGGTTCGGTATATAAACGGGAAACGCGTTGTAGCTTAACGTTCGTACAGGATCATGTAGGTCACGTTGCAAGAAAATATATATAAACGTAAAGAGAGACAAACTCACAGTAAATTAGGGCAACTCTTATGTTATGATGAACCCTTACAACAACTTTCAAATAGGACACGAAAGAATAGTCAAAGATGAAAGGGTATTGGTTAAGAACATAACCCAAATATAACATCAAAATGTAACACAATTTCCTGTTGTACAAGGGCACGGAGCGATGACACCATTTTCTCAGCGAGAGGCAATTCTTGAAGCTTCTGTAATTTCGAGTGCAAATGCCGGAAGCTGAATTTGTTATCATTAAACTGCTTTATGAATCGGCCAAGGTCGTGTTGTGGTGTATTCTTGGGGTTTCGGAACATAACTGAATAAGTTTCCAGCTTTCTAGGGCAACGATTCTTTTAGATGGTTCAGAAAGTGGCCTTCTATGATAATAAAATATTATATTCCATGCACAAGGCCGAGTTCGAGAGATACTATGCCAAGATTAACTATATCAGATACTCCAGACGGTTCACTAGATTTCGTACTACGTTAAAAGTTATATTTAATTAAGTTTTATCTTTATGATAACTGTAAGATTCAAATTAAAAGTAATGTAAAAACTTTGAAAGTATGAAGAGGTCACTATCCAGATATTAATCAATTTATTATTTATTAAGACCAACTGTTTGGAAAAAGAAATGAACTAAGCAATTTAAATTTTAGCAAATCATCTAGGAAGGTGTTCATGTTCGGAATCCCTGCAAGAATTGAATCTCCTGGTGCTATTTTCTTCATTCAACGAAATATGTTGAGAGTTTAAGTTCTTGCATTACCATTTCAATTGAAAAACAAAATATCTATATAGTTGAAGCTAGTAGGGCGTTCTTTTCGAAACGACAGGAAAGCTGGCAATTAGTGACTTCAACGTGGCGTCAGAGATAACTTTTTATCGATCTCAAACATTCCCATTGAAATTATGAAGTAAGGTTCTATATATTTTAACGGTAATTTGTGCCAACCAGAAGGCAGTTGTTAGAACCCAAAAACACTTTGCTTATGAGGCAAAGTCTGCACTGGGTGTCCTTTCCTCCTGCAGCAACCGTAAAATTGTTGAAATGGTGTAGCATTATATGCAAATCTCAAGAGAAGCCAAAGAAATGCAAATTTTGTTTTATCCTGTTAGTG
This sequence comes from Ignelater luminosus, assembly GCA_011009095.1. Classification (NCBI taxonomy): domain Eukaryota; kingdom Metazoa; phylum Arthropoda; class Insecta; order Coleoptera; family Elateridae; genus Ignelater; species Ignelater luminosus. The sequence goes on from VTPC01089972.1 coordinate 377,898, forward strand.
GTTAGACAAATAACTGTTAAATTTCTCCTGGCTCAAAGAAAATTTTAAACAGTTTTTGACAAATTCGAGTTTACTGAATGACCTGATATGTAATTAGCTGTCAAGTCAGGATCATGAATTAATTGAAGGGTTTCTAAATGGTCCCTTTTTTAGAGTTGTCTACCAAAGGCAAATTTGATTTGATAAAACCAAGAAACAATTCCTTGATTAAACTTTTTCCCTTTTCTTACAATTTATGTATCTCACTTACGATACTTTTTTTTGCAATTAAATGCCTAGTAGGTTAATTGTTTCTCTTATTCCCCTGATGATTCTCATGATCAGGATTTCTAAGATTTAATTTTTTCAAACATTTAGATGAGCGCTATCTATCATGAAATTTTCAAAATAATTATCCTTTTTTCTGGTATACATGAGCTGGAGGCCGTGACATGAACCAAACAAATATAATCGCGCAAGTTTAATTTTCTCGGACGAAGGACGTTATTATTACGAGGATAGTAGAGAAGGTAATGTCGTTTGATGGGACGCTCTCTGCGACGTTTTGCGAAATCCAAATATAAGGATCTCGCTCAATCCAAATTTAAATGTAAGGATTTCCGCCAAGAGCTGGCAAGGGGTTTTATTTCTTCCTCTGGCTTCTCCAGATTTCAGATTTTCGCCCCTTACAGTCGGTGTACCTTGGATAGCTTCCAATGTAGAAGCTGACTATAAAATGGCAATATATCTACCAACGTAAGTCTAATTATTTTCTATGCTGCCTCTAAAGGCTTTTTGATCTTGGCAGTTTCGTGGTTTTATATACACGCTTGCGCAGCTCGCTTCCACTATGATAAGTACCAATGGTTGTGGCCAAAAGAAATTACACAATTCACAAGTCTGGTCTGGCCACAAGAACTTCCTTTCGTGCGCTGTTATGTTGTTCATGGTATAGCTACTTTCCTTTACGTTTTTTAGCAGCTTATCCTCAATAACACCTCATCTACATAGTAGAGAATTGTTTCTGTTTACAAATTGAATATTTAGCAGCCTTAACTGAAGCCTCGGTATAGAAAGAACAGCAAGGTTGAATCCGTGATGTTTTATTGTTTGGAGGATTGAATTAACTGAAGCATTATCAGAACAGGAGGCAAGATTAACTTATGGAATAAAGAGTTGCTAACACTGATCAAATTACAACCACCTTTAAAATCGAAAAATCAAAGTTTTTGAGAAGCTAGGATAGGTCAAGGCTTACTACTAAAGTCTCACAATTGCTTGTTCTCTCAAGCAACCTTTGACTCTTTTCAATTTAATCAAACACAGCTAATAGAAGGCAGAAGAGCAATTTCTAGGAAGCAAGTCTTTAGGTCGGCTTTATACTTTCACTTAGGCGAAAGAATTTTTTAGGTTTGACAATAGCTTTGTGACCCTCAAAATGATTTCTCGCAATGCTCACGTTTATCAGCTTTCATTTCACATTTCACTTCGATCGAATTGTGTTGTACCTACCGCGCCGAACAGATAGAGCAATAATGTGCAATTCTCCCCATATTCCTAAAAACAGAAAAAAATTGCATCAAGCTGACACACCACTTGTTTTGTAGACAACTTGTCAGTTTAAGAGAATTTTCTCTTTTCTGGGAATATCAGGACAATTGCAAGTGTTTACTTCATCTGTCCAGAGCAACAGGTTATAGATCCATTGTGGCTAATTTTGGGTACTACATGTCAGACCTTTAGTTACAATCAAATTATTAGTTGCTTTATTTGCTTCTTAATATTGATTTCCGATTGAGAAGGAAACTGATCGTTGTGAGAAACTTTTTGCTCTTCAATCATAAATGTGGCAGAAAAGATGGAACATCAAGTTGTGACAGACTGTAGTTTGTGTGATCCTTTGTTAGTAACCTTACATCTAATATTAAATATGTGCTTTGGGGTTAGATCACCAATCTCTTGAGAAGTCAGAATAACTCCTTCAAAACGATGTAACCTGGTACGGATCAAAATTGCGCAATTGCAGAGTAGATATTTAGCGTCCTCATTTGCGGTTGCAAAATCGACATTTATTACTTATTGTTCATTTTACCAGCATTTTCTTATTTATATCTCAAAAAACAGGGCTTAATAAGAGAACAATAGTCTTAAATCGGGCTTATGGAGTTCGATTTTCCACGCATTTTTATGAATCTTATAGATATATCATAGAAGGGTTCTGGCCCATAAGTGATGACGCTGCACCCTATTTAGCAAAACGGCCGGTTTTCTTGTTATCTTTGATTTTACTAACGTCTTGGCACTTACATGACTCCGGTTTTATCATCTCTTGCTAGATTATTCAAAGATTCATTCAGCCTCAAGCGTTTTTCCACTCGAAAGAGAGAAGCTAAAGAGTTTTTGAAGTTGTCGGACTATCTGATAAAATATAGCATCCGTATCTGTCTTAAATCCATCCGTATAATTGATTTACGGAATTAACGCGATAGTTTAAACCTTGAAAGCTGACAGATTAACCAAGTCAATAGTTATACCTTGTAGGAAGTCGATACTGCTGCAAAAATGTATAGTGGTGGACTAAGAAATTAACAATGAAAGAAGCTGAACCGCGAAGAGCTCGGAAAAGAACACAACAAGCGCGGGGAGAAGTTAGAAAGGATAGGAAAGCAGGATATAAGAGTATTCAGGCAAGACTTGTACAGAAAACAACAAAACTCTGAAAAAGATCCACGGGTAACGCGATAATGACTAGAATTAGAAAAGACGATGGGCAATACACCTGCAATACTAAGAAAGAAAGATAGATAGGGCAGTTAGGAAAATAAATCCCAGAAAAGCTCCGGCAGTGCAAAAGGTATTCCAAATAAATAGGAAAATATTTGCTAAAGTGTTTAGCGCGTTTTCAGAACAGTTCCAAGAATCTGAAAACTACAGAACGTTAGGTTTATACCAAAACCAGGTAAAGAAGACGTGTTCGATCCATTATTAGGGAAAATCTTAGATAGGATGATAGCTGATAGAATAATTCATGTAGGAAAAAGACAAGATGAGTTTCATTAGCGACAATATGAATTTAGAGAAAAGCAAACCACCACGGATGAGACAGTTACAGTTCAGCTAGGTATTTAGATAATTGGAAAGGAGATATCCGTAGGGATCTTACTCTGAACCGACTTACTGGAACTTATTTACTGGAGATAGTTGGGTTTACCGACAATACCCCATTAATAGTTAAGGTGTCGCAATTTAAAGCGTTAAAAGCAGAGAGGCAGAAACGAAATTAAATTTTATCGTAAGTTAAACGGAGACATTATTTTTGTAAAGAATCCAGAACAAGAAGGACCAACTTTTGGAATAGGAAGAGAAAGAAGACACTGCAAAGACAGCGTTAGATATTTTGGAGTTATGACAGAAGATGAGTTGTGCTAGATGTAGATGTAGATTATGTGGCATAGAAGGGAACATAACTAGCACATAGAATAGAAACGGCTGCTTGAGCAGGTAATTTGACAGTTAAGCAGAGATGAAAAATATTGAACGCATAAAAAATTTCAGCAGAGCCAGAGAGTATCGATGATTTGTATCTGCAGGACGTAATAAACAAAACGCAACTTTTTAAAAATAGACAATAACTGCTAGGTGAGGTACTGAAGTTAGAGGGACGCCAAGTAGAAGATAGAGTGGGTTTTGGAAAGGTAGAGTACCCGGCGAAAATACTCAAGTTTAGGTTTGAAATCAAAGCTGAAGGGAAAGAAGAAAATAAGAGTACAATTCAAATGTATACAGAAGGCTCAAGAACGAAAGACGGGAAAATCAGTGGCATCTTATGTAATTTTTAATCAAGTTAGGGAGACATGGAATGGAAAATCTAGGTTAGTGGAGTGAAGTTCCATATTGCAATGCAAGCTCCTTGCTATGCAAGAGGTACTTAAGTTTTATAATGGCGTTACAAGCTATGCGGGAATCTAACTCGTAAGGACATAGCAGGTTTTTAGGTAAATATCAAATAGGGTTAGGGTTAGGATTAGATGGGTTGAGGCACACGTAGCGATAGGGAAAATAGAGGTAGAATTTGATACCGCCTGCCAAACATTAGTTTAGAGAAGATTAAAAGAAAAACAATTGATTTATAGAATGAGATAATGAGACAAAAATAAAAAAAAATTTTGATATAGAATCAGTTCAGTTGCTTACAGAACATAATTTTAGGTCCAGTTGCAGAAAGCAGAATTAATCAAATGATCAAGTTAATCGCGAAATTAATAAATCAGGTGTTGTAAAATTCAAATGTAAATTTAAAATTATCCAATCAGATAAACGAATACTGAATTAACTTGATCATTTGTTTATTTAATATATAATAAATCGGTAAACAAGTCAGGGTGCGATTGCAGGGAAGGAAAAGACAAAACGGAACATATGCTGTTTAGGTGTAGGTTAGAACAGGCAAGAGATAAGGGCAATAAGCGGTTAACTGTCTTTATAACAAAACAAGGAAGAAGCAGTGCAGTTAAATAAGGCACGTGCATGGTGGATAGAGCTTAGGCAATTTGTGAAGACAGTGTATAGATTAAACGTATCGAAGGAAATCTAGGATTTTATTAGGACACATTAGTAGAGATCTGTTCGGCTATTCCGCCTGAGTAAGAGGTCTGTCTATGGGTTTCTATAAATGCAAGGCTTTTGTCCAATTATACGAGTCTTTTCATACAGATAGGTTTCCTTTGCCTGCATCGAACTGTTAGGCATGGTATCAAGGGCTGAAGGCTGGCTTAGGACTGCGAATGGAGAGCGGAAGGATGGGACTGTTGACTTAGCACAGTTGGGTTGGGGTCATGGGTTTTAACTTAATAGAAATAGTTTAAATTGGGAAAGCAGTAATGAGGGCACTGTTAAAGTAGTGATAGGAGAATATGGGAGAGTAACAATCTAGAGCAATATAAGAGAAAGTAGAACACTAAAGTAATGATGAAACATTAGAGCTTAGTGATTAAGGGCGATGTTAGGGCAATATAGGAAGGAGTAAATTGAGATAATGTTGGAAGCACATAGGAGGGGAGTGCGTTGGAAATTGTTCCAATGTAGCTAAAGGTATGTTCTCAATGGATCGTAGCGCCAGGTAGCTTGATAGGATAAGATCCGGTGACGATTGCACTGCTCGTGCGATTGGCTAGGAATAGAGATCAATCAAAGGGAACAGAGGAAAGCATGGTATACTTTTTGATGGCGGACGTGGCTTGTAAGAACGGCCAAGAAAAGATTTTGGCAAGAACAATAGTGTTGTGCTAGTAGAGGATGTAGTATCATAAGGTGAAGCATTTTCTGCAACAAAACTCTAAAGGAATCACGCATAACCTAAATTTAAATGCAAAATCAATGACCGAGTTTTGTTCTAACTGAGGAATTCTGTTGCTTCATGACACTCGGTTTGAGCAAAGAAGACAGCTGGTTTTGTTAAGGATTGAAGTTAGGCCTGTATTGATATCTTTAAGTGACCAGTAAAAGCTTCTTTTAGTTTTGTAACCACATGGTTTCCAGGCACACATGTCTTTGAAAATCGTTCAGTTGATCTATTGAATTATATGCTGCTTCTTATGGTTAGTATTGGAATATTTCCTTGCGGAACAGCAGAAAGAATACATTTCAGAACCACCATGTGATGTCTGTGACTGGTAGCTTGCAAACTTGTTCCACTAGAAATAAAAACTACAAGATTTTGGCAAATTACTAATTACTTTCAGGCGACTGACCAACTTGACTCTCTACTCGCCAGTCTTGCTTTGTGTACCTCTTGCTATCCTTCGGCATGCAAATCTTCTTCTACAGTTCCTCAAGTTTGTTGCTTTTAACAATTTTAATCATGAGATTGATTACAAATTATTCGCTTTTATTATTATTATTATTATTAATTATACAATGGACTATCTTGAATATCATAATTTACCTAAGAAAACCATCCTCAAGTGAAACTTCAAAAACATGTTCCCTTTACAACGTTTAACAAAGAAATAATAAAACTTTACTGTGCACATTTACAACCCATAAATCAAGTCCCTAGTTTTGCATAAAAATTATTAAGTTTTATTTCATTAACGTGCAAACAAAAACAAAATGCACCGCAGCTGGGGCGCATGTTTAGAATTTCAACGGGCGTTTTATACTAAAAATTACATAACATTTTTGTATACATATATGAAAAAAAGTACAGAAAAAGCCTAGATTTTATCCAATTTCCAGGACAGTACAACACCATTTCGCGGTCAGCAACCCTTAAAAGAAGTTTTGTTACGTGTCAGCTGGTACAACAGCGAGATATTTTTTACATGACATATCTGTTGTATTTCCTTGTTTTTTTAAAGTGTGAATTCAGATTTCTATCATCTGTAAGCATTTCTGCTCCAGTCACGGAAATATTTTACGTTTTGTTAAGAAACAAACAGGAAAAAAGAAACGCCCACAGATTTAATGACAGAAACGGTTAGAGTTTGTAGTTCCTCGATTTTATGGGTTTTGTTGCAATAATAAAGTGCACTTGAACTGGCTTCGCTGCAGTAAAGAGTTTTGAACAAAATACATCATAAAAGTGGTACCGCATCATTCGGTTATATAGACTTATATGTCTCAATTTGTATTATCGATAACCATAAAGCAAAATTTTATTAGAAATCGGCAATAATATTCTTAATATGTTAAAAATAACTTCTGCGCTAACATTGTACTATTAGAGATGTCGCAAAATTTTTTATTGTGTAATATTTCGTTCGTATGAAGACGGTTCTTATTTTATTAAGGGGTGAATAACCCAAAATTACTTTAATCTCAAGTGTAACGGCGGTGATTTCTATCTTTAGTAGAATTTAAATCGTTAAATGGTGCGAAATTATCTTCGCAAGTGTTGTATCATCCCAAACTCGTAATATCATTAGGCTGAGGTGGCAAACTAACACCCCTCAAAAACATCATCGCCTTTGTAATTCGCGCCGCAACTCAATTTTTGTTTGATAATAATTTTAAAAGTAAGAGTCGGTTTCATCCCAGCTGATGTTGCAAAAAGCCTTGACATATAACGAGGCTTTGTTTATGGAGATATGATAAATTAATGAACCTTCCCTAAAACGAATTTGGGTTACCTATATTGCTAGTTAGCACAATAGAAATTAATATGAACAGTTAAATGTACGGAAATCCTTGAACGATTCATCAAAATTGTTTTGTAGCTCCGGACAGGAAAAAATGCGCCCGCAAATAATGAAAAACAATAAAAGGGGTTGCCCTTTTAGCATGTAAATGATGATCATTGTCGGTAGTTCTGCGTTAATTTCGGACATTTGTGCAATAATACAATGTCCAACGTTCTGATGAAAATTGACGATATCTGAATTCGCCGTTTCAACAAAAGTTTGAAAATAGACATCGCAGGTTGCATAAGCGGAAGCATATAAAATCATGTCACGTACCGTTAGTTTTGAATATGAAATTCATCTGTGGTCCCAGTTCCTTTTTCAATTTATATTAATATTCAAGAACACGAACAGAGTATTACCTTTCCTTACAGGTAGGTATCTACTAACATAATTTAGTATAAAATTATCATCTGAATAGAATCCAATTTTCTGTTGCACTGTGGTAGTATGTGAACCCTTTCTCAATTAGTGTTATTTAAAAGTAGTTTTATTTTGTAGGAACAGGAAAAAACCGCGAATGCACTTTAGCTGAAACGAGAAATTTAAAACGCAAGCTAATGAGTTCGAACGTCTTCTACTACATAGTAGAGCAATGCCAAGAGAGTCATCAAGAGTTATTATCTCCCTTCCATTTTTCGACGAGATTACAGTTCAATTTCCCTGTCCTTTTCATCGAATAATGCTAATAGAATGCATGTCATTTGACACCGTCATTTGTAATAAATAACCTGTTAAGAAGAGTCGTTTTCAGTCACGAAAATTGTGAAAAATCGTTCTACAGATAGCGTGTGAAAAGAACGCAAATTCCGGTTTCACGGCTTTAAACCTGTTGTGTCACCTCTCTCCGCTGTGCTGCTTCTCCTGTAAAATATTATGAAAACTCAGTATATACTAGATAGTTTCAGACAAATATCCTTACTGACGTAGGTAGTTGTTTTCATGTTTTATTGCTGCATGCAAAAAAGTGAAGGGACATTTATTTTTATGTTCCTGTCTAGACTAGTATGTTCATGTAGTAGGCGTTTTTATTAATGCACTTTCGTTTTAGAAAGACATCGCTGACAAAACATAAGGGACAATATGCAAATATTCTTGCTAACCCACAAACTTTTTATATCGTTTATGGGTAAAGTCTAGATTCTTAGTTTATATTCGGGTAATTTACTAGATCTTTTAGTCATGATAAACCACCAAACTCACTCTAATCAAACTTATTGCTAGTTGGAAATCTTCTAGCCACAATAAACTCTATTTGACTGCAGAATCATAAAATTATAAAAAACTATCAAATAATACATTACATTTTGTAAAGAAGCTTTTTTACCTGACAGGAAGCCTAAAGTAAATTAAGTTCTCCGAAAACGAATTGATAAGCTGGTGTTTATCACGCTTCTGTGGTTGCATTACGAGAGTTGCTATTTATGTATCTGGAATAATCAATAAAAACAAACATTTATCTTTAAAAATGGTTTTACTGTTTTCCAAAATATTCTCCACGATAATCGATACAGTTTTGCATACGTGTAAATAAATTTTTACAGCACTTTTCCAATTTCAGTTGAGGTATCTCCAAAACATGCATTTTAAACGCATCAACCGCTTTTTCTGCCGTCGGGAATCGTTGACCACGTAGTTTATTCTTTACAAAAGAAAAGAAAAAGAAATCATCGGGTACCAAATTAAGACTGTACAGCGGATGACCCATCAATTCAATGTTCTGAGCGGTCAAATATTGAGATGTTTGGGCCATGTGTAACAGCTCGCATTGTCGTGGTAAAGGACGATCCTGCGTCGCTGGTTGTTTTTTCTTATTTCTCCAAAGACTTCTGGCAAACAAATGGTTGTGTACCATTCAGTATCGTTTTACGATCCTCCAGTGGCACTGTAGCCACATGTCCATTTATCCCAAAAAAACAGCCGACTATTTGCTACGAAGTGCTTCTTGCGCGAACAACTTTTGTTGAGTTCGGCTCATTTTGGAAGACCCATGCAGTCGACTGCTGTTTACTTTCGGGCTCATTCGCATAGATTTAAGATTCGCCACCAGTGTATATGTTATACATGTTTATTAAAAAACCACGATTGAATTTTCTAAGTATTCCTTTGCACCAATCGACACGAGCGTTTTCTTGACCGATTATCAAATTATGCGGAATCCAACGCGAACAAATCTTTTCCACGGCTAAATGTTCGTGTAAAATATTGTGTATGCTTGTCATACTAATGCCCAGGGATGCCTCAACCTTACGGTATGTCACACGACAATCTTGCATTATCAGTTCGCGCACAGCATCGATGTTTTCTGGCACAACCACCGATTTTGGACGACCTTCTTTACGGCCACGATTGAATTCATTAAGCCAGTGATATACAGTAGTTTTAGACGGTGCTTCATCGCTAAAAGTCAAGGCCAGTTGATCGATGCACTGTTGTTGAGATAATCTACGTCGAAAGTCGTAGTAAATCATCGCTCTAAAATTTTTACGAGTTATTTCCATTTCTTAACTGAGATGAAGTTTTCAAGTCACTGTAAACGACACAAATAGCGTCCGTATGACAAAACGTTCTTTGTACGTCAAAAATGGCAAGCATTACGATGGATACATCAGATAGCGCCTAGCAACGTCAGTGTTGCCAATTCCGGATACATAAATAGCAACCCTCGTACCTGCAATGTACACATGTATTTGTCAAAAGTAATATAATGCTGCATGAACTATAAAGCTGGAAAGCGGAATAATTACCTTTCTGTGTTCCAATCTTCAAAATATTCACCAGGGCATAGGACAAGTTTCTCCGGACCACATTTACACCTAAAGCTGGTTTCTTTTGTTTTGTTTTCTTTGGCACATTCTTGACATCTTGAGAAGTACATATTCCTCTCGTGATTCTCTGGAACAGAAATCATCAACATCAGTATTTTTAAATGTCCCACTGCTGGTCACACACCTCTTCGAGATGGGCTTACCTGGAACAGAAATGCGTTTTTGGAAATTTTGTTGGGACTGAGCTGGATTTTCCTGCACGGGTGAAGGTTTAGCACTACTATTGCATTATGTCACGGTCTCAAATTTGCCTAAAAATATCTATAGACGAATAATTTTCATTAACTGCTATTTTTCCCGTTTCGAAAACATCCTAAGGTAATCTTAAATTTTGTTTTAAATCATGTTATTTCTAAATGAATACTTAATGCTTTTCTTACCTATAGAAATCATCGTGAGTTTTTTTAGTGTGGCCAATGAAAGTGGCTATTTGCTCCATTTCAGTATCATTTAGATTTAGGATCAGGATTTTTAGCCCCACCCTTGATTGCGTCTACCTGTTTATATGAGCTCCCTGCTAGTGCAAATAAAAATGGGTTCTCATGTAATACCTGACCAACATCAAAGCTTCTACGTATCTTTACACATTTTTTTGAAAAAAGTATCGGAACAGGGTTGCTTCCTTTTCCCACTGTTATGATTCGCTTAAAACGTATTGATAGTGCTATCTCCTATTCTGCCAGCGCATCAACACAATCTTCTTGTTTAGTACTAGTTACATCATCCCTATATGATTCTACTTTTGTGTACTGTACATCATCGAACCTTTTTCCGTTAGGTTTTTAAAAGACTCTGTGTTTTCTAGATTTATTTTTAAATTCTTCATACACATTTGTGCAGCGTCGTGAGAATAATTTCATAATAGAATGATGTCTTGGATTATCGGCACTTTTTAAGGTTTTTCGAGTGCTTTTCATTTAGGTCCCTTAGCGCCAAGCTCCCCATTTCAAATTTCCAGTTTACCTCAACTACTTTTATCTTAATTTATTTTAATTCTCAAGCTTTATTAGATACTGCTTTATTAATATTGGGGTCTTTTATGTTTTTGTCAATAAGTTTCTGCATACTGACAAACGACAAAGTTAATTTTGCTCTTAAAAGCAATTCTATTAACATACATCTTATCAAACACTTCAAATTTTAATTTCAACTTCTTTAAGAAAACCTGATGGGTTTCAGTAAATGCCAACATAGTTTGACCTTTACTTTGAAAATTAGTTATCCCTTTTTTACAATACACTTAACGATCTTTTTTGTCGTATACTCTTCCTCTCTGACATCTGCATTTGTGTCGAGTTTTATAAAGTTAAAGAAATATAAAGATCAGGAACTGGGAAGCCATAAATACATCTTATCAAATTTTAGAGAAAAAGCTCTTTTAAGTCATTCTGGAAGCCAACCGATCGTAAAGATTATTGTAAAGATTATAGAAAAGATTTTGAAACAAATGTTATTCTTTATTACGCGAACTATCACTGTGTCTAAGCCACATGCAATATCAGAACTCCTGACAGGTGAATTACAGTATCATAGAGTAGATTTTGCGCATCCTTCTGCAGTTGGTTACGCATCTTGCTATAAAGGACAGCGATGGTCGTACTAAACGTACTGTAAAGTCATACATAGCAATTTTTATTTGCTTCGCCACAAAGACGATACACTTAAAATTAATTTGCCATTTAACATCGAAATCTTTCCTAAACGAACTAAAAAGATTTATATCACGTAGAAGAATGGTATTCAACATTCATTCTGATAATGTAATTACATTTGTAGGAGCTAATCGTAAATTAATAGAACTCAGAAAATTATTTACATCGCAGTAGCTTTAAAATTCGATTGTCGATTTATTAACTCAATCTAATATTTCTTGACATTTAATTCTCCACTTTAAAGGCTTATGCAAAGCTTAAAACACTTAAAAAATGCAGCAACTAGCAATATATTTAATTATTTAGAAATGTACTCTTGAAGTGTTTTGAGCAGAAGAAATGAATATTTTCTATTTTGCAACACTATAATTATTGAAAATTAAAAGAATTATCCAATAAGTTTAAACCAGCGTTCACATGTAGCATACTTGTGTTTAGATAATCAGAGTTTGAAGTATTTCATTCATGATGCCGAAATAAGGCAACTTACTTGAAGAACTGCATGTTTACCCTTGGCATTGTTTAAGAAAATTTCAAGTTTAATGAATTACAAGCAATTGCTATGGTTTGTTGTGTAGATGGTCATGTTTAAAATTTTCCGAAAGAAAGAATATCAAGAAGGTTTTACAAGGTTTCTTTCTAAACAAAACCAATTTACTTAAGGCTGTTTCATACAGGGTCACATTTCGAAATTCTGCTGTCTGCCATGATTGCATTGTTTTCCAATTAATTTCTCTGCCTAAATCATCTTTTTCTTTCTCATGACGAGTCGTATTAGTCACCCTTTTTATGTTTCGCATAACACATGATGCTGTGGCTATTGTTAGTGTTTCTAGTAAGTTGTCTTATTTTACTACTTAAAGTCTAGATCTATAGTTAGTGTTGCCCTCAGCACCAATGTTGTTGGAATGCTTCAGTGACTAGTTTCCAATGTGCAGTACTTTGTCCATAATCGGTTGTTCACGCACACTCTGTGTACGATATTGATTTTTACTTGTTCTTCTTTCTGCCTTGTTAGAGACATGTGGCTGCTGTTCTTTGGTCAACTCTGTCAAAATGTTTGGTAGCCGACTTTTGGTATTTTGTTAGTAAGACTGTCCAGGACTGGTAGCAGTAGCTCATCATTCATGATGTCGCTCACCTTTATGCTGCAAGTCATCTTCACAAGATTGAATCTTTATTGCTATTACAGATACGCTCCATGTCCGGCAAGGAAGTGTAACAACCTTTGAGATTTTTGGGCACGTTTTTGATTTACATTCAGGTCTAGTCACTTACATCTGCTTACAAATCAAAATTTTAAGATTACTCACATTTATGTGGGTCATGTCACGAGCCATACCCAGTTGCCGGTTAACATCAGATAGGGTTTCATAGTCTTCTGCTCTCTATTGGATTTCTCTAATCTATCTGCCGTCTTGGTTTATTTTTGCTTTTTAATTGCACAAGCTCTTAGGATATTTTCAATTCTTTGATCATCTTGTTGTTTCAATCAGTACAAAGCCGCTTTTCTTGTTTGTCAAGTGTGATGATGTTGGTTGTTCTGTCTACTCGGATTAAAAAATTCTTTTGTCCGACAGCAAGCTCATGATATTGACAGCCTCGGTTTTAATGGCTATTCTGGAATTGGCCTAAACTAGTAAGATGATTTCATTGGTATATGCTGTTGTTTGCTAAAGTCAGCAAATCTTCTATGAATACGTCTGGAAAAATTAGACAACGGACTGATTCTTGCGTACAGCCTCTGGTCAGTTTTTTAGTGATCCCATTCGGGCTTGAAGCTCTTATACAAGGCTTTAGGACACCTGAGCATCACAGACTCTCAAAAGCTCTAGTTTTCGTAAACAGAATTCTGTCCCATTTCTCTTGACCAAGTGAAAGAGCCACATTCTTTTGTTTAAAACCGTACTGATTCTCACGTTTTTCTTGTATTTGTCGAGCTTGCACAGTAGTTTTTTTTGCAATGTACCTAGAGATGCCTGAAGGATCTTTGTTTTATCAAATCTTTGTCCTCACTTTTTTTCATGATTACAACACCCGCTTGCTTCTAGATTGTAGGAAGCACATTTTCTTGCCTCAAGTATTCCTTATTGAGAAAAATTGTTTATGGTATTAGTTGTTCGTGCAGGGCCTGTATTTGTTCTAGTTAGCTTTCTTGGTCTTCATCTTATTCGAGGCGTCTTCTTTGTGGAAGGTTTCACTTGTTCAGAAAAAAATTGTTTAAAAAGCACGAAAAGCACAACACAACCGCTTTGACCTGTAGACAGTTCAAGATTGAAAAAAGAGCTGTATTGTTTTTTGCTTTGTATCTAGTGATTCCACTTTCAATGTCTGCCACTCGTTGCGGAGTTAGCTGCTAGCACCAACTGTGGCACTGCTGTTTGGAATCAGGATAATTCTAGAAAAAAAACAAGTCAATACTTTTAAGAGTGCCTGGTCTTAAATACGGAGATGGAGAGATAACAGAAGTTTTTCCAAACGAAGCAAGCCCTGCACCTGTACCTTTACAGAATAACTCAGTTGGTAGAGTATCAGCACGGAAATTAAAAGTTTGCAAGATTTATTTCTCTTCAGAGTCGAATATTTTCTATATAGTACGTAGTCACACCTGTAAACATTCTATTACAATAAATACAAGATAATAGTTAGAAGCAGAATTAGAAAATGAGATAGCAGCTGAAGTATAAGATTTTCTAATTATGCCTGTTAAGTTTCTCACAAGATTCACTTTTATCCATTTTCATTACAATTGCTTTTCAAATAAACAGGGCGTAGTAGAGAAGTACATTTCGATTACACTCTTGAGACGTGCAAACACTTATTTCCAGTACATTTGAAAACACCTAAATAATCGAACCCATCACTGGTATGTTAAGAATCTTATTCGAAAAACTACTGCGGTAACGAAACGCATTACGGAACAACGATAAAATACCTAATGGTTTTTTTTTCTTTTTCATAAACATTCCATTTCCTAATTCTTTTATAATTTCACTACTAATTATTATGTTGTACACAGATATGCCGACGTCATTAAAAGAGATTTAATAATAAGATGCCTGCACTAAAAAGGTTGTGATGAATTCTCTTTTAGCAAACCCAAACAAAATCCACTTTCGCATATCTTAACTTCCTTCAACAATACCATTAAGTACGCACAAAACGAAAGTTTTTGATGCTTTTGTTTAGTTTCTCTTTGAAGCGCCGTCACTTCTCTGTCCCTGATCTTGTGCAAATATAGAAAAATTAAGAATTCCCTTTCGTTCCAAAACCGGCGGCGGTGGCGAAGAAGACGACGGCGGCTTCGTTTCTACTACATAAATGAGAAGAAGTTATCGGAAGTTTTCTTGACAAAAGCTCGTTGTCACTCAATTTATTAAACAATGAATAACTAATGAACCGTCCAAATACAATTAGAAGCTATTTAACGTCAGTAACCGTCTTGTTACTTGGAATTCCACCGATGAACAATAGAAATGCAAATTTCCTACAACTGACTGTAATTAACTGGTCTTAATCTAACGCAGAACAGTCTGAAACACATTAAACGTATTGCTCTAAAAGCAATAATAGGATAGCTAGAGTTTTCTTTTTAGATTTAAAAATATATTTATCTTAGAATGGATTTGACTTAATGAGAGTAATAGAGAGTTTCAAGGTAGGGAAGTGTACTTTTATAAAGTTTGAATTTTTCGAAAACAAAGGGATAGAAGTTGGAATGATTGTACAAGTTTCTATAGCATAACATAGAATTGATTCAGATTGTTATTGATTTAATATTAAGCTTCTGATGAGAATAGTAAATTCACCATGAAAAAACTAACAAAAACCATTTTAATACTTACTTTAGAATTTTAAACCTTCTGTTGTAAAATGTGCCTGAAGTCTTGCTCAGAGGCCTAATTACATAGAATGGTCACGTCTTTTCATTAATGCTTTGTTGTGATTTTTCTCTTGCTGTCTATTTCGTTGGAGAAGCAAAGATTGTCGGTCATACCTTTTTTATTTGAATGGATCCGTCAGGATTCAAACTCGATATGTCTTGGTTTGTAGCCGTGCGACTAAACAACTGAACTGGCAAATGTTGCTGAGACACATTTAAGACATTTATTTTCTATTAAACAATTAGACTTTGAATCAGTTTTTACTTGCCACTCGAAGATTTTTATTAATGGTAAAAAAAATTAGTGTTTTTGCTTTTCAAAATTGATTATATGTAAAAAGTACAGATTGAAATATAAACTTCTAACAGGCAATTATTATATTAAATTCTCTACTTTTCCAAATTATTATCTCTCATATAAAACTCATAAAGTGAAATACAATAATGTCGTTCGCTCGTAAACTATTTAGAAATACAAACAATTTTAATAATGGGAAAAGCAGAGGAAATTTATAATTTGAAAAATAAATTTTTGCTTTCCCTAAAGGTGTTAATTGAAAAGAGAATCCGTTCCTTTTCCTTTTAAAATGAAAAGTTCTCTTCAAAGCGTTACGTTTCCGGATATGGGTTAATTAGGACAGCCTCTTGGAAATTTGTTGACATTTTCACAAACTTCGTATAAGTAAACAAAATTGATAGTAGTTACAAGTTCCACGTATGCGTAAACCGCTTGTAGCTATTTGATTATTACGAATATTTGGTTAGAATATTCCGCGTTGTATCTTTTTTCAGTAGAGATAGTAAAAATTCTCATCTAAACCACTTTAATACAACATAGACTGCAAGGTTACTTCAACATATTTTGTGTTATATATCAAGTCGGTTTTTGGCGCCAAGACGTCTGTAAATTATCCCGTCTACTACGAATCTCTAGTTTTCTCCTCAGCTGGAATTCCCTTTTTTCGATTTTTTGGCAAAGCGTTACATAATGATCATGACCTTCATAATTTAGAATCTTGGCATCCTCAGTTTCAATCAATTAGAAGGCTGTGCACATTATTTTAGTCTATCTTTGTGTTCTTGGAAAATGAAAATGGTTTTTGTGGAAATTGTGTAGCTCTTATAAATGAGTATTCATACTAGATAATAATTTCAAATTAAAGGAAGTTTATTAATTTCTACTGACATTCAGGGTCGTTGATATTGTGAGAAATTTAATTCGGATTAGCAAAACGAAGAGTTGGCCCGTTTTAACTTTGACAATAGTTTTCCGAGTTTGTACAGCTGATTTTATAGGGAAAAAACTAAAGTCGTATATTATCGTTTCCTCTCCTTCTTTTACCCCGAAAGCAAAAAAGCTATTCTTCAAGGACATTGTCCGGGAATGGTTTTATAAAATCATGAATATATTTTTCCCATTTCTTTTATTTGTTTTGTTTAAAAGTTCAATGTTAAAACAACCGCAGACTTGAATGATGACTACACAGCTAAATCTTTTCAATGAAAGAGAAAATTCTATCTTTATCTGATTACTGGACAATAAAACTTTAATGAGTCGATTAATCGATTTTATTAGTGCCGGACCTTTTCACGCCTTTCACACACATCATCGCAGATTTCAATCAACCGCGACTACATCAAAATAATAAAAGAGATTCCTCAAAAGCCGTGTCATGGTTTGGTCGTTTTGCTCTCATTAACAGCTACGAAGGTTAAGAGCACTTCGAGCTTTAGAAATCGCACACTCTGTGCTGATCAAAGTCGTAAGGAATTGACTGCTGCTGCTGCTCTGATTTTCTACAATGGTGTTCCAATGAATGCGGGGAATATTCAATTAAGTTTTGGGGGAAGAAAAATAAAAATATAAAAGTGATACAGAATTTAAATTGAATATTGATTTGTCTACTGAAAAGCTTGTGCTTATTCAAAAACAATATCCCTGTATCAACAGGAATTAACTGGAATCCTATGAAAATTGTTTATTCAAGCTTTTACATGGTAATAAATTAGCCTTTTTTGGAAATAAAATGTAAACTGACTTGAAATGTTTTAGAGGAAAAAAAGGAAAAGTTGGATTTTCAAAAGAAATTTTAATAAATTATTAAATTCTTTGAAGATGCTGTTTTTCGTGGAAACGAATGTAGCAAAATGAAAAGAATCAATAAATGTCGGCTGGTTGCTTATATGGAAAGCGATGATTCTACTGTAACTAGTGCGTGAATAACTAAATTATGATTTTGACAGTAACTATCTTATTAATTTAATTAAATAAATAAGAGAAGAAATTAATGTTCTGACCCAGTAGCAAATCACAAACCCGTCATATCGGTTTCGGTTCTAAAGTGTTTTGAGACATTTAAGGCTGAAACTGTCTTCAAGTATGAAACACTACAATAATAGAACCTCAATAAATCACAGTCAGGTTTATAAGAAAACAAGAGTTACAAGCCACTGACCAACAAGAAAAACGGAAGTTGTTAATAATAGATACTCGCATTGCGGTACAGTCAGCGACTTCAGTTCAATTTGTTGTTGTTTCTCAGAAAGAAAAGGTAAAAAGATCAAAACTGCATTCACCTCCACAATAATGGAGAGAGAATTAAACAATAGCCTCTGAGAAGTGCAGCTGCCTGGAGTGCACCTAAGCACGTCTGCAGCCGGTGATAGTTGTGACAGCATGCTGAGAAGGTCGGCAGATCAAGGGACTCAAACTTCTGGAGATAACCATCCTCGTTCCCTAACAGCAGCTGCTGACTTGCAACCTTAAAATGGAGAAACTGTTAGAAGAAGAAAAGCTAGAAAACGCATAAAATAGGTCACGGTGTTATATGTGCGTATTTCAACGTCCATCTATGTCAAAATGGTTCATTATCTGGATGAAGAACAAAATTACAAAACGCAGAATCTACTAGACTCTTTCTTGATTTAGATCGTACTAAACAAAACGTTATAGGCAAAAAAAAGTAGTATAATAAACAAATTAGAAGAACAATTAAACAGGGACTTTTCAGGAACCTTTATCATTAGCAAATTTCGCATCACTATAACAAGTCAGTTTTACTTCTAAATTTTTTAGTCTACGATTTACGTCTACCCAGTCAGGCTGTTTTAGACAATCCAATGCTTCAGAAACAGTACTCATTGGACGTGTAGATATGGCTAGAAAGAGCAGATTTCCCACAGCTTCTCTATAAGGCACTTTTTTGTCCAGTAATGGACCATCACTTTTAAGTGTAATCTTCTTCCCGCATGGAGTAAAAACAAACTTAGCGTCATGCACATTAAACTTTTTCAATAAATGATTAATGTGCGTTTCGTGGAACATCACAATTTTTGATTTGAATTTTTAAGTAACTTTCCAAAGTCCCTACTGTTATTTTAAATTCCAGCTTTAATTTTTCTAAAAAATCGTCAACATCCTATTGATTTCCAATTACCATTCCATCATCAACAAACACGTTCTGTTCTATCATAAAAACTTTCAGGGTGTTGCTTATAAACTTCATTCTGAATTTCACTATACAAAATGGCGGTCTAAATATCACATTATGCCAGGCTATAGTACCCTGAAGCAGCAACTGCTAACAGGTACGTACAGTATCAAACCTTGCAAATGAGCTGAAAGTTTGATCGAAGTCTATAGCTTTGTTTGAGTGTAACTCCTAGCCACCAGTCTTGCTTTATATCTGAAAATTTCTCCATTAGTGTCTAGTTTGGTTCTCAACACGCAACAATTAGAAATTATATTTTTGTCCTAGGGAGTTTCGACCAGTGTCTACGTATTTGACTCGACCAGAAATTTAATTTCACTTTCCATAGCTTCACGTCACAAGACAACCTCATTAGACTTTAGGGCCTGTTTTATAGTTAAATCACTTTTTGCTAGCAGAACATAATTGCCTAGATATAACGGCAGATTTCTAGTTTTATTACTCTGACACATCCCATTTTCTTCTACAAGGGGATTTGGATTTTAATTTTCATCTTCAGGCTCAGTAGTTAAACTCCTTTCGTCATGGCGATTTGTATTTTCGTTCTCATATTCAGACTCAGAACATATTGTTTTTTCGTCGTGAACTTTAAAGAATACATCATTGTCTTCTTCCGTAGAAGAAATATCTTTGACGGTTAATGTTTTCTTAAGCTTAAATCTTACATGCTGACTAATAGAGGTACACCTTTCACTAGAAACATAGACCCCATAACTATCCCTTTAACCATGATACCCAACCAAAGTGCCAGGAATACTTTTGGCATTCTGATTTTGTTGTTTTCGCTTGGGTTCCAAACACTTTCAAGTGTTTTAAGTCTCTAACGGTTTTACCAGTCCAGATTTGTACAGGCGTTTTATTTCCATCGTCACTGGGTTCAGTCAAAGTTAACAAGCACACTGCCTTGTTGCACGTCTCTTCCCATAAGAGCTTTGGTAGATTGAAACTTTGCAGCATGGAATGGGCAGACTCGACTATTGTCTTATATTCCTTCTCCACAGAAGCATTCTGTTCAGGGCAGTAAGGGACGCTGGTTTGAATTTCTTACTTACATTGTCTCACGTGACAAAGTTAAGCTTCACATAAAAACACTTTTAAACAGTCAGTGAATTTATTTTTATGAATCAAGAAAAATATGTAATGATAGTTTCTATAATCGCCTTTAAACAAGGCAAAGTAACAATATCGTCTCCATTGGTCTACAGATATCTCCGTTTATGCTGCTCCAGGTTCTTTAGAAGGATCAGGCCTACTACAAAATGAACTCCTATATGCCTTAAGGCACATCCATCACAAAATTCACCTTCAGTCAAATGAACTCCGTGACGACTCATAACGCACTTAACATTGTGTTTGCTTTGGTGCCTTAGTCTTTCATATCAGAGTTGCATACTTGACACATGGGCTAGGTACACAGCCTCTACTGCTACAAATTTCATGTTCAAAATGTAGAATTCATTTACCAAGTGACCTCACGAATAAAAGTAAAGGCACAACCTTTATGGTCAGCTTCAATCTGTGGTCGTTAGATGTTGCTTTACTGGTAGAAAACAATATATTTAAATTTGCGTCTGGGACGTACCAGGCATTTGCCAAGGTCGTTCGAACCGAGCTTCCATTGATATTAACTTGGATTGTAATATCACTTTACGCCAAGGCGGCAGACGTGGATAGTCTTTGCAAAAACCGTGCATTGGGTAAGGAACCACAAATAGTTTGTACGTTACAAAGTTATCCTTGATAAACGTTATGTGGGTCCCTGCCCTACGTCGGCGATTCAAGATGTAGTGCCCTTTGCACCGCTGCATACAAAATTATATTTTGACTTGGATCCATTGTCGTCCTACTTTTCACTAACCTTGTCTTAGTAAGCAGAGCTAAGACGTCTTTGTTTTCTACACTGAAAACATTTGACGTTTCTAAACCTACAGTTGCTCTTCGAACTAGATTCTTGTTTGATATTACCACAACCCTGTTAGTTGTTTAACACTAACATTAGGTAATATGAGTTTGAGATAAAAGAGCAACTTTATTTAGCGCTACATTAGCTATTATCGCTATTGTGCGTTAAGCGCGACTTTAGAAATCTTTTGAATTCTTTTAGCCTTGGTTGGAAGTTGTTAGAGACGTAACTCTCATTCGGTGGTGGCGGTGGTTTGATGGTGGTGTTGTTGAGTGGTGCAAGTCTTAAATTTCTTTAAATTCTTGGCAGGTAGCGATTGGAGGTGGATCTTGTGATGATGATTGGTTGGATGTTGCGGTGTTGACGTCGTGACGGCTGGAGTTGTGTTAAAGACGTCGGTGCTAAAGGCAGGCCCCGAAGAAGAGTCGGATTTCTATGATGATGAAGCGGATAGTGGTGTGATTGATGTTGGGATTAACGGCACTCGGTGGAGCAAAGTGAGTTCGCAGCCGAAAAGGAGGAAGGAATGGTGGATGGTAATTGGAATATTGGTTTATGAATGGTCAACTGGTTCTTTTTAAAATCACAGGATTTGAAGGGGAGGAAGGATATGAAGTGGGCACAGGCCTGAGGAGCCCCAAGCTCAGAACCTGTGAGGATGTGGGTGGTTACGGTCCGCCGCCCCCACGCTGACCGACCGGATAGAGCTGAGAAATCGGGTTGAGGAATGAGAGCCGGCCCTGCGCCTTCCAAGACGTAGGAATTAGGTTGTTAGACTGGGGTGTCCGCAACCGGCCTTTCCAGTCCGGCGAAATGTAGTAGACTAACCCCTGTTGGAGTCTTCGGTATTTTTCGCCTCATCGGACATTGCCGCACTGCTTGATTCTTGGTCGACCGTCTCGCTACACATGCATCTCACGGTTTAATGGTCGGAAGCTCTGCAACTAAATTTTCGAGAGTACGGTTTGAAGCTAGATCACTTCCCATACATCAATTCTTGAAAGTTAGGTTTCAATTTTGACAAACTTCGAGAAATCAAAATTCGATCACTTAACTCATTCTCTTTTTGCTGTTTTAAAGCTTCATTAAGTTCAGCAGACTGCTTTTGAAGTTTAGCAATGTCTTCTGTTGAGTCACGGTTCTATCAAGTAAACTCTCAAAAACAGAAATCAAGCTGTCCCATACTTCTTTAGCACTAGTACAAGTCATTAATAAAGTAGAAATTTCATCGTTTAAAGTTGTTATGAGATAAAGCACTGCCTCAGCATCATTGGCTCCCATTTCTTTTTATCAGCCAAATAGGTATAATCCGATGCTTCAGCCGCAGGTAGTTCTGGTTTCTTTTGGCCACCATTGACAATATCAATAAGACTATGTTCTTTTAATATCAAACTAATTTATATTTTCCATATGGCCTAGTTAGAAGCACCACTCAATTTATCAATTACAAGTTTATCAGAACTTGCCATATTTTTCGATGAAGTTGCTGAACAGCTTTTTAAATCAAAGTTAACTTTTATTGCTGGGCCCATAACTTAATAAGGTGTTTACAGTAACTAACACAGACATTATACGAGTACACAAATTATAATTAAATATAATAAGCAAATACAATAGGTGAACCGCAAAAGTGAACAGTAAATTACGCAAAATACAGAGGTTTTTAAAGACAGAATCAAAAACAGATGACAAGGTCGTACAGTTATTGACAGCTACAGTTATAACGTAATTAAATTACTTTAACAGATTTTAAGCTACATTGATATTTTATTTATAGGAGAACAAGCAGGGTTATAGAGGGTGTTAGTGAACTAATGGTTATCCTTGAAGCAAGAGATTGGGTATTGCAGCTACAGTATGTGCGCAAATGTTGTCCATTGACTTTAATGCAGAGCTGGGCGTGTCTCCAATTGCTCATCACTTTGGGTAATATTTCATGGTGATGATGATGAAAGTCGGTAACGGCAACTTTAATGCGCTGGCATGTGGTGGCAACCTCTTGAAGCAACCTCTAGAGGAGTTAATAAGGATTGGCTTGGAGTCATTCTACAATCCCACCTCGACTAATTCAATGCCCAGGAAGAACCTTGTTTAGATGATTGTGGACTGAAATACTAAAAGGTGGTGGTGTTACATCGTACAAGCTATTTTCTAATAATGAAGGAAGCTATTGCTGAAGAAAATCGAGAACCAATTAACTAATTCCCAACTATACCAGATCACAGATTGATAGTAAATTGCTGTTGGAAATTAGTACGTCTAATGACGTGCGGATTGTAGATACTTCAGACATCAGTGTTTCTAAAATTTAACAGGCCATTGCACGTAAAGTAACATTCATCAGTACTGGACACGGAAAAGTCAGCCGTAACTAAAGCTTGCACCATTTGCAAGTGGTAAGGATGCATTTGCCGTTTATGTAATAAATGCCACATGGTTCAGTGCAATACAGGAACATGTCTTGCAATTTCTCGAGTTCTTAATTGTCATTTTCAATCATTTCTAGAACATCGTCTTTTGATTTCAGAATCCGCAAGGGACGCTTTCTACCGTGTCCGACATTTCTTTGAGGTTGAAAATTCACTGTTTCCCGTCTTTGTTGAATAATAGCCAACAGTTCTTGTAGTCGGTGCCACTCTGTTGGAAAATAGTTCAGTAAACAAACGTGCTGAAGCTGCAGCGTTCTGATGAACTTCAGCATGTCTATTAATTCTGCGTTAGTAAATTCCGGCTCAGCCTATTTACAACACTAATTAAACTATCACAGTAACCAATTAATAATAATATAATAATTTAAAAAACAATAAACACAACCGCTAGTCATTAAGGAATTTCAAAATAACAGAGAGAATGCACAATATCTACGTACAAGCGGCAAAGAAACTTTCACTCAAACTACTCAAAGATCTAAGTGAAAGTGAACCTGAAATGATTGCAACCACCTAGCTGGCTGCAAATGCTTGTACGACAAGATCTTCTCGGTAAATTCAGATGTTTTGAATGTAATCATGTATTCTTTGTAAAAGTAATTTGTCTTTTTTCTGTTTAAACTACAACCGTTGTATGTAACGAGCAATATCGTACTCAAATCATTGATAGTCTTAAGAAAAATGAATGATGAATGAAGAACAATGCAAATGCGTCTTTTAACTTACAGTACCAATTGAACTCCTTTTAATTTCTAATTATCTCATTAATTTATTGTGGATTTTAATTAAAGAAGACAGGTAGATTTTGCTTGTAATTCAAACGCACATCTCTGTTAAACCGGAACAACCCTACCACTTGAACCAACGGAGTCCTATCGCGAGTGGAACTAAATCTTTTATACGTAATTTTTAATTTAGGGGTAGTAGAATGAAAAAAATGATAAACATGAATTCAATTACTGAAACTACTCAGTAATATATGAAAAGGCACATTAGGTGAGTCTTACATCCACTTTTCAGCTCGAGGATGACCCAGTTGGAATGTATAAATGTAAATATTGCCGTGTATAAATTAGTGAAGTGCAGACGCATTCTTTTCCACATTAGTTCGTTTTCATTAGAGCAAGTTTATGAAAACCGCCCTACAGCAAGCATATAGCAACAATCAGAATTTAAAATTAAAATATAGAATCAAGTTACCAACAATCGCTTTTTCTAAATTTGATGGTAACTATGAGATATGAAATCTAGAAACATTGTTTTTGACTCGACAACTTAAATTTCACCCTTTGGTAGTTGCAAAAATAAAGTCGACTATTTTCCTACTTTCAGTAAATTCCGCATAAGAGCATTTTTGCTTTTAGGTATACGGAGAATTCTAAAAATATGACGATCTCACGCATTATTTGTTTTGTATCATCTCAAAGTAAATTATAACTTTTTGTATACTATACAGAAAATTTGTTAACTAAATTCATTTCTGTTTCAGACATAAATGTAATAGAGAAAAATCCGTAGCAAGAACCTGTTTTGACGGACAATATTAAAAAAGTTTACATTTCCAGAACGTGAATCTCTTAACTCTTGCAAAGTGAAGAAGTTATTTCGTTTTCTTTAACCTTAATAATAAACTTTTAGTTTGTATTAAAATTCCAACACTCTACCGTGACCGAAGTACGAAAAACAAAACCCTAGAAAATTTCCAGTGAAAGTTTCTTTCATTCTTTAATATTTGATGAGGAGACACTAAAACGTCGATAGTTGTAAAATTTTATCTGGTAATACGTTTAAAGTTGTGTCAGTTTTGTGTTATATGGAACAAACCCGATATGAAGATGTCGGTCAGGGTGTATGATATTCTTCTTGACCTATATCAAGTATAAGATACACTAGTAGTCGCTGAGGGCTAGCTAGTCAAATTTAATATCGAATGTAAATTTCTGTTTAATCTATCACTAGAAAACTGCTGCATGTGACATTGCGTGGGACTTATCTTCCGCAATGTAGGCAATAATGGAAAATCTATTATTATATCAATACATTATCTGCTTCACTAAAAATTCTCCTATAACTAAATCGTTGACGATATTCAGCCCGATATTATTATTTGTGCTGTCGTATTGTATTTGGAAAAAGCCGCTTTACATGACGAGAGATTAATTATTTTTTAATTCCCTGCCTTCTGTTTGTTTATTCGTGTTAATACAGGTTTATTCAAATGGTTGCGTAATTACCATTTTTACTAAAAAGGGAATGATAAAAGATTTATCTGAATTTGTTTCCTAATCGTGATAGGCAACTAGATTAATCAATTTCTTGTTTCAGCATGGGTGCTGGGATGGTGGATGTGCAAAACAGTTCCATACATACAGGGTGTTTCCGTCGCTGCTTCCGTTTATAGCTTGATCGCCGTCTCTTTAGACAGGTTAGTAAACTTTGCAACTTATTGAAATTTGTAGAACCTATTATCCGCTTCCAACATAATAAAATATGTTTTTCGTTAAAGAAATTTATAAACCAAAACTTTTAACAAAAGATTTAAAAAAAATGTAATTATTAAGCTTTTCAACAACCCCTGAAGTAATTTTGTTCGTGGCGCTTTTATGTAGACGAATTCCACAACACAAAGCGCTTTCAGTAAACCTTAGTTTGCTTATTCTCATTTTGAAATTTTTTATTTGAATATTTGGGTAACATTGTGAGCCGCTTCTAATTTCAACATCATAATTAAAATATGCCAAGTTTTCTTTTTCGGTTAGAAATTTGTTTACTTCCCTTCTTTTAATATTTTATAGGAAAATACGAATTGTTTGTTATTTTTTGGGTATTATTTAAAAAAATACAATCACTAAGATCCTATTTTAAATTTTAAAAACGGAAGTTTCTTAGCAAGTTGCAATGATCATCAATATTATCTCCGCAATGCACGAGCATGAAAAGTTTATTTGCTCGTGAAGCGAAGCTTCACGATATTGTTCTATATTTTTCCATTTGTGCAATCGCCGGGAATTCTCAACACAAGTTTTCGAGTAAATTAAAAGAACCGAACACTAAACACAAAGATAATCGAAAAAATTTATGTTTTTAAACTTTAAAGGGCAACTGCAACAAAAGATTAGAACTCAATTTATATCTTCAGGTGTTGTAATTCAAAAGTTCCTTCTCTTAGGTTCTTTTTGTCTGTAGGTATATGTGTGTGTTCTCGTTCCTTATTCTTGTTTCCTTGTGCTTTAGTTTTATAATATAAAAACGTATGAAAAATATCGCGCAAATACACGCTATTCTTTTCCCTTCTTGAGAGAGTTAAGTCTTGCTATATTTTTATACCAGACAAACCAGTGTAAGATATCACAATGTATCTTATTTTACGGTGAAGGCTGTAGCTCACTGATCTTGACACTAAAATACATCTATCTGATTTCTACGTGGACCGACGCCGCTAATAAATTTACTGTGTTTCGTGTCATCTTTGCGTTTTAATGATAAACTGTGTATCTTTACTAAAAGGTTAAGGTTGCTTATGATGAACAGTGAAACATTTTAGGATTTATAAATACTATAATTTATAGTCAATGTCTGTAAACTATTGTTGTACAAGTCTGTCTTGACTTATTTCTATAAACTGAGTTTATTTAGTCTATTTATTATTATAAAGGGTTTTCCAATAAGAGGTGTTATTTTGAATAGCCTGCTATTTCGGTAGATGTCACTTTTGAAGCTATCATTTTTTGACATTTGACAAGTAGAAACTACGCCATTAATAAATATGGAACGATACACGCTTCAACAACGCATTGAAATTATTAAAATTCACTATAAAAATGGTGAAAATTTGGCAGAGACGGTTCGTAAAACTCGAACATTTTTGGGTCACCGTGAAGCACCTTGTCGGACCGCAATACAGAAATTGGTGAAAAAATTCGAGCTCTTGGGACAAGTTAGTGATGTGAAGAATAAAACCCGTGCACGTCGCTCAAGAACAGCCGAGAATATTGCTGTTGTAGCCGAAAGTGTTAAAGAAAACCCAGGTTTGTCCATTCCTCGTCGTTCTTTGGAATTAGCCATTCCACAAACGTCATTACACCGTATTTTGCATAAAGATTTGGGTCTTAAGGCGTATAAAGTCCAGTTAACACAAGAACTCAAGCCGGCCGATCATCAACAACGTCGTGTCTTTGCTGATTGGGTCGTTGAAATGCATGAAAATGATCCAGAATTCCATCGAAAAATCATCTTGAGTGATGAGGCCCATTTCCACCTCGGTGGCTTCGTCAACAAGCAAAATTGTCGGATCTGGGGCTCAGAAAATCCAAGAGTTATTGTTGAAAAGTCTCTCTATCCTCAACGTGTGACTGTTTGGTGCGGTTTATGGTCCGGCGGAGTCATTGGACCTTACTTTTTCGAAAATGAGGCTGGAGCAACAGTTACGGTGACTGGATTGCGCTATCGAGAGATGATTAACGATTTTGTATGGCCGGAATTGGATGGTATTGATCTGGACAACGTTTACTTTCAACAAGACGGCGCTACGTGCCACACAAGCAACGAAACCATTGATCTTTTACGGAAAAAGTTTCCGGACCGTGTTATCTCTCGAAGAGGTGATCACAATTGGCCACCGAGATCTTGTGATTTAACACCCTGCGACTTCTTTCTTTGGGGCCACGTGAAAGAGAAGGTCTACGCCAACAGCCCAGCGTCGATTCAAGACCTCAAAGATGGAATTCGTGAGGCTATCGAGGACATAGGGCAGCCACTTTGCGATTTGGTTATGGAAAATTTCATGAAAAGGATATTGTCCTGTAAGCGTGGTCTTGGTGGTCATTTGCCTGATGTTATTTTCCACTATTAACGGCATACCTTCCTCTTTATAATGAAATAAACATCCGATCATTTATATTAAAAAATGGCACTTTTCTTTGAATATCAAAATAACACCTCTTATTGGAAAACCCTTTATTTTATGTCTGACTTGACTGAAAACACAACTTTTCCTAAATTTCAGTTCGTTTAGAATATTATTACATAAGTAGCTGGATATTTTACATTTTATGTTTTAAAATTCCAGCGAAGATGTAGAATATTCCTCATAATATCAAGAGTAGGTAGTTTCTCCACTAAAACTTTCTCTGTGTCGTAATGGAAAATAAAGTCTTGCTTTTGCATGCTGCTTTTTAAAATGTGCTTGAATATTCGAATGTTTGTCTACAGTGAAGCATTTTCTTAGGTTACAGAGGTCTGCCATGGTTCAAATTTAACTAATGCAAAGGTTCTGCTTATACATACTTTCTTAATGGTTAATCAACCCTATCCTCTTGCAAGTTCGCTGAGCAGCTAACTTATTGAAGACTCTTATGTAATCTTTGGCTTGATTTTTAAAGCTGCCTGACTACGAATCTGGTTGGAATACTCCCATTTAACAGTTTCCTACTTAGCAGTCGGGACTGCCTTAACCCGAAATTGCCAATTCATTACTAGGAATGCTTGCTCAGGCAGATTCTTTATGGTTATTTCAACTGTGCTAGAAGAATTACAGCAGATGAGCTTAAGCTCTTTCAACGATGTTTCCTCCTTTCTCTTTGGAAATTTGTTGAGCATCTACCTTATTCAGGACCGCTGGCTTATAAAGCTGCCTGGCTAGGAGGTTCTTATTCGACAGCTTTGCAACCACGTTCGCAGAACACTCAGTTTTGCTTGAAATATAATTTGGCTCCTGCTAGAGCTTGAAATTTGTTCTGCAATCTTCCTGGTCGGTTCTCAAATTAACGATTGGGACTGTTTTGACCCAAAAACATCAATTCAGTACTGATAATGCCCTGTGAAAATTCTTAGTAAGTTTTTTAATTGTGTTCCAAGAATTACAACAGGCGAGCTCTATCCCCATCAAGGGTGTTTCTTCCTTTCCCTATGCAAGTTTGCTGAGCAACCAGCTTATTTAGAACCTCTACGTAGTTTGTAGCTTAACCTATGAAGACCCTTGACTATAAGATGCGCCTGTTTAACGGTGTTGCAACCACGTTCTCAGGACATTCAGTTATGATTATGAGTTTCATTTGGAATACAAGGTGGCTCCTACTAAAGTTAGAAATCTGCTCTGTAACTTTTCTGGATCTGAAAATGTTAATTCAGTTTTTAGAATGCTTGCCCAAACAGATTTTATGTGGTTACGTCAACTGTGTTATAAGAGCTACAGCAGACGAACTTTAGGCCTTTTCAAGGATGTTTGCTCTTTCAATTTTGCACGTTTACTGAGAAGCCAGGCTTATTCCCTTGCCTACAAACCTATGAGCAGTTTCTACAAAGATTGTTCTTTGAGATTCATGATTTCTCTAGGTTGTGTTTTATTTTTTTTTTATTATTTATTAGAAATCAATTATTAAGTTTCAGTAGAGGTTAAAGCTTAGAAAATAGGCTTTTAAAAGCACGTTTTTATTAACTGTGCAATCACCAAATGTATCGTCTCTGGCTAAATTCACCACACTGTTATGAAACTAAGAATATCACCTATGTGAGAGCTTTAACTTTTTCGTGATAGAGTAACGTCCTGAAAGGTGTTAAATGTTAACTTATTTTTTCAGTTGGAAAGACGTTTCTTTGTCTTTATCGTATTAGGTGCATGGTAAGCCTCCTCTACACACTATGAGTGACAGGTGTGCTTTCAGACTGTGTTCTTAAATGCGTTGTTAAATTAAGAACGTCAGTAAACAATCAGAAGTAGTGGAATTTAGATATGATGACGACTTTGAAATCGCTCTACGTTTTTACTTATTCAGTTCGCTTTTTTCATTTCGTAAGCCCATACCTTTAGGACTGACGTGATTTGTGATTTCAGTAATTGCTGAGTTCTGCTAAAGGCACAATTTGATTTCTTCCAAAGCTCGCAATTTATTATAAGAATTTCTTGAATGGTTCACGAATTAGCGGTCAAGATTGTTCTAACCTAAAAACGTCAATTCAATACTTACAATGGTCGTCCAAACAGATTCGTCTTGGTTATGCTATAAGAGTAGCAGCAGACAAGTTTTAGCTTATTCAAGGGTGTTTTCTCTTCGAATTTTGCAAGTATCTGACTATCATATCTAGTGAGGATAAACTTTTTTAACTGTCTTGTAGCCTTATTTATTCAGAGAAGGCTTGGAGGCAAGGGCCTATAGGATTAGGCCAAGAACGGAACTTTTGCTGTCTCTTAGCAGGTGTACTACAGTGTTTCACACGAGAATCTTCGTAGAAGTTGCTTGAATTAGCTCATTAGCGTATGTACTGACTCTAATACAGGTTTGGCCAGGAAGGGTGCTGCTGGTCCCTTCTTTGGACCGTCACCGATTTTAGATTCTTTACTGAATAGACTCTTCAAAGATCCCATAGTGATTAAGTCAACTTGATAACCCGCAGGCAGGCTTGGCTTCTGATAAAAGTGCCTATTTTTGAAACTACAGATTCTTTACTCAAAATGAGCAGCGGAAACGCATGGATAGTTACTGGTCTTCTCACAGACCGTGATAATTTTAATAAGCATTTCAACACTATCGGACTTTGGGAAGACACCTCTTGTTGATAAATGATAAACATCTATTCACGTTCTATGTAAGTGCTATAATGGTGACAAAGCATCGCCACCTCGAAGCCTCATTTCTGGAGGCCATACTTTCTTTTGCGTCAGCAGTGGGCCTCCTGCAGACCAATTAACCATATAGTACTAACCCCAGAGTGTTGACCGTATATTTAGAATATCCAGTTCTGCTTGAATACAATTTGGTTCTTGCTAAAGCTCGAGGTTTCCCTTGTGATTTTCTTGGACAGTACTCGGATCGATTGAGTACTTAGAATGCTTTTTCCAAACAGATCTTTTATGGATATAGATGTTGTAAGGGTTACCGTGAATGCACTGTAGTTCCTTCAAGGGTGTTTCCACCTTTCTCTTGCAACTTACTGAACAGCGAGCTTGTTCAGGACTTTTTTGTCTTTGATTTGCTTTTTGAGCTGCTTGGCTATCAGATCTCGTTCGAATGCACTTGTTTAACAGTCTTACAGCTATATTCTAAGAACATTATGAGTTCAGCTCGAAATACAATCTGGCCTCTGATAAAATTGGGAGTTTGTTCTTGTCTGTTTGTGTTAACCTAAAAACGCCATTGCTCTGCTCAATCAAATTCTTCTTGGTTATTCAGTTATTTTGGAAGAGTTAAACCAGACGAACTTTGTCCCCTTCAAGTTTCTTGCTAGATCTTTGCAGCAAGTGACAAGTTACAGTGATTTCCCACCGAAGGCGTGTAGTATTTCTAGAATCTATTCTGAAGTTTCTTCGGCCAAAGTTGATGGTATTATAATA
This sequence comes from Ignelater luminosus, assembly GCA_011009095.1. Taxonomy (NCBI): domain Eukaryota; kingdom Metazoa; phylum Arthropoda; class Insecta; order Coleoptera; family Elateridae; genus Ignelater; species Ignelater luminosus. Next base: position 409,573 of record VTPC01089972.1, read on the forward strand.
GGATTGGCTGCGTGAATATTATTAGTACGCTCTCGTCCATGGTGGTAGTATGCAGCGGTTGATGGAATGATAGGAGTACAGCGTAGCGGAGGTTACTCATAGAAGTACGTTCTATGTTGACTAAAGTTATCTTGGTAGTTGTCGGCGACAGAGGAACTGGCGATGGAACGGCGGAAAGGGTTGGTAATGTTGTTAAGATGAAGTTGAAATAATTGTTGATCTAAGACCGGATGTTGTCTTTGCTGGAACCAGATGTGTCGCATGCTGTTGTTGCACACAGACGTTATGAGTGCATGGACTGGTTGTAGATGGGGGTCCACATGTTGAAGCGATTGTTGGAATTCCAAATCCTGTATGTTAGGGTTCACAACAGGTGCAATACATATGGTTGGATATGCAATGGCTGTCGTGGACGATCTTTATGGCTGGGTGTTGACGGGAAAGATTAAAACGTACAAAGAAGAAACAGTTTATCTTGATGCAAGTTGTGCTTGTGTTGAATGTGGCATACAAATGGCTTTAGTAGCAGCCGGTAGAAACAAACAAACCTACTATCGCCGCGGAATAGGGACTGCTGGGCCCAAACGTGTACGCAACTCAATTGCATAGGGTGACCCCGGGTTACCAGCTGCTGCTCTTGGGCCTGCGCTCTCTGGAAACGTAGGCGGCGAACCTCCAGACTCCAGACATGGACTAAGGAAATTGTAACATGGCAATTACTACCGACGTCTGAACCGACCAGACACCACACAGAACTAAAACCTTTTCAAATTTACTGAACAGCCAGCTTATTTAGGACCTCTATGTAGTTTCTGGCCTAACCTCAAAGTTACCTGATTATGATATATAATTAGGATGGATGCACCTGTTTAAGTATCTTGCAACCAAATCCTCAACTATGTGAAAGAGTTACAAAAGAAAATTCCTTTTAAAAGTGTTTCCTCTTTTTGTTTTGCAAGTTTACTGAGCAGCCAGTTTATTCAGAACTTTTACATAGCCTGCTACTCGGCCTATCGAGCAGGCTAAATATAGATATGGTTAGGATTAACGACTGAAACTCTCTTAACTCAAAGACGTCACTTTAGCACTTCAATACTCTTCTCAAATAGATCTTTCATAGTTAATATTCGGCTATGTTGTTTGTAGGTTTCCTAAGCAATTTATTCAGAATCTCTACGTAGTTTCTGGTTTAACTTTTGAAGCTATCAGTTATGGTTAAGATGTGCCTGTTTCAGTCTTAAAAAATATCTTAGAACATTCGCTGATGACTGTCAGTTCATCTTGGAGTACAATTTAACTTCTGCTAAAGCTGGGAATCTTTTCTACAATTTTCCTGGACAATATTTGGAGTAATGATCGAAACTGCCTTAACCCATCAATTCAGCACTGAGTATGATTTGCGCAAAGGAATTCTTCATGGTCAGTTCAACTGTGTTGTAATAGTCACAGCAGACAAGTTTCCACCCCTTAATGTATGCATTCTCTTCTCTTTTTATAATTTCACTGGTTCTTTTGTTTCTGTCTATGCATTTGTACTTTTATAGCATGCCAGAGTAGATGTTGTTCGACTGTCAGTTGGGTTTCTGACCTGATTTCCAAAACGGGAATTTCTAGGAAATCTTTATAAATTTTTCGTTTGGAGTTCCGGGAACAGCAGATCAAGATTAGAGACCTCTATATTTTAATTTAAAAAGAAAATTGTAAAGTAAGGATTACAAGTTTCTAGTTAGAAAAGTTCAATCAAGAAAGATTGGTCTCGGGATAAATAAAATACCCTAACTGTCAGCAGTCTGTGACTTGGCTTTTGGAGCTGCCTGATCATTAGATTTGGTTGGGTTGCGCCTGTCTAAAAGTTTTCTCTGTACTTAGAATGCTCTGTTCAAACTTTTAGAGGTGTAAAAGTTACAACGGGCTAGCTCTACTCTCTTCAAATGTATTCTCCCATGTTCCATTTGCAAATTAATCGTCGTTTTCGTTTTTGTCTATGTGCTTGTACTTTGATACCCATGTAAGAGTAACTGTTTGCTAAAGCCGCTCGACTTGATTGGAATGTGTATGTTTCACAGTCCTTTTAGTATTTAAAATGCTTTGCTGAAGCAAATCCTTGATTGTGTTGTAAGAGTTACAGCAGACAGACTTTAGTCTTTTTCCTCTCCTTCTTATCCCTTTGCAAGTTTTTAGCTTGACTTTCAAAATCGCATAACTGTTAGATACGATTAGGATGCACCCACTTAACAACCTTGCAACCATAATCTTAAAACATTCAGTAATGGCTATGAATTTTGCTTGGAACACAATGAGATTGTGTAAACCTAAAAAGGTCAATTCAGTACTTAGAATGCTCGGCTTAAACAAATGCTTTATGGGCACCTTAACTGTGTTTTAAAAGTTACAGCAAACAACCTCTAGACCCTTCATATGTATTTTCTCTCCTTTTCTTACAAGTTAATTGGTTCTTCCGTTTCTGTCTCTGTTCTTGTGGTCTGATACCATACTTGTACTGTTAGCAGATTCAGCACTTCTAGGCAGTCTGTGGCTTGACTTTTTGAGTTTTGCCCAAACAAATCTTTAACGATTTAAAGATTATAACTAAGGCTGGTACTTTGAGGCAACTTAAAAACCTTTGCGCTCTTGCACCCTTTATCGTGCTGCTATTGTAAATCCTTTAACCTAGAAGATTTGAAGAAAAATTAACAGTTAGTGAACAAGGTTTAACAAGCCTAACCAAATCATGAAAAGATGATGAATATTCAGAAGTTGACCAAAACGCATGTCCAATTCAGAGTTAGTTTGTCCAATTCAAAAATTATTGAAAATATGTATCGACGATCTTGCCTTCCGTTTTCCTTTTAAAGGATTTATAATCAATAGAAAAGAAAAATCATTTTTAGTAATTAGGAAAAATTGTTCATACGTTTTTAGGAATATATCGTTTCCAACATCAACCACTAAACGGACAAAAAATCGGTTTAGAGCTGTAAAACAAATTTCATGCTTTGGTCTTGTCATCAGCGACAAATGCCTCCAATTATCAAACGAACTGGATGTTAGTCTGCTTACTGATTGCTGCTCTACACAAACGGAATTCACAGTTTTACGCAGTTTATTCCGGATTTGTTCTTTGAGTATTGCTGTTGTCTTAGATTAGATACGTTAATAATGAAGAAATAACTATAAAATAATAAAAATAGCCATCCCGAGCTGGAATATTAAACAATAATTTCTTTAAAATTTTACATATTTCATTATTCTCAAAAAGAAATGGTTTATATAAAGTTTTAGAAGCACTGCTTGCAGTTGAAATATCTGTCGTGTTTCTAGAAAACATTCATATTATTTGACAATAAATTGCATGCAAAAAAGAAGACTAAAACTCATACACTATTATAAAAGTGTCACCGAAATCTAGACAATATTTTATACGTATTGATGTTTCCGCTTTACTATACAACGAATAAAAAATTTTAAACCTTTAATTCATTGTTATGGCTGCAAATACAAAAACATTCAACACTTAAAAAAACATCTCATAAACTAAAACATATTTCCGTAATGTATTTTGGGTTGCCTAAATCTTACTGGTACAGAAAAACTTTTCGTTGATGACTTTTCAAAGAAAGTGACCTTTTCGATGGGAAGCGCTGCAATAAATCAATCAAAGCCAAGTTCATATAAGTCAAGCAAAGCAACTTTTCCGATACTTAATTACAGAAAACTATCTAGAAATCCGAATAAGTTGTTTTCACCTAAATTAATTACGAATAATGGTTACCTTCTATTTTCAATCAATAGTAGCACAGTATGATACAATTAAGTTCAAAGTACTCGGATTGGCCTTTATTGAGTTTTTTCTTGTCCATTAAATTTCTCGTTTTGTATTTTTAATGCTTGTAAGACAAACTTTAACATATTAGCAAGTAAAAAAGAAGAAATGAAGGAAAAATTTGGAACTTTTAAATTCTGTGTGTCAGAAAATTCCAAGGCCCAATAGCACAGCTGTGCAAGACAATATGAGATTTGCAGGTTTTAAGATCTTTTTAAATTTTTTAATTAAAATTATTTAATGAAGTTTTCGTTATACTATATGGGAAAATCTAAATGCACCCAATTGGATTACAAAACTATAAAGAAAAGTGTATATTGGTACATAATTATGTAGTTACACGAACAAGAAAGCTAGAAATGGGTTGGCAATACTAAAACTGTAATGGCATCGATAGAAATTCATCTTCCTGACGAAAGAAAAGACGAGAAAAAAGTAAACTGAATCTGAATCAAACATGAGTTACTTTTATTATAATGCTATAAAGCGTCTGCAGAAAGAAAATAAAAAATGGTAATGAAAAATCCGTTACAAATTTCTTTCTAAACTCTAATTTAATATGTAAATGGGACAGTTTTAGTTTTGTAACGAAGTTTTATATATTTCTATTGAAAAAAAAAATTACATTAACGTAATACTTGTATGTATCTACTACTACTTTCTCCCACTTAAATAATATTTTCTCTGTCAGAAGTCTAATACTTGTTTCGGCACGCACAAACCTAATCCGGAATATTCCCTTGAAAATGAAATCCTCATCGCATTGCAAATACTTTGAACAGCCCTTCTTCGGTGGAAATGAGACAGTGTTTTTATTATCCTCAAATGTTTTGTAACAATCGGTATGCCTCCCTTTCGTTTGTGCTTTGGTTATTTTTAGTAATATTACTTTAGTTTTATTATGCAATTTAGTTTTCCGTGAACGTCTTTGTTATTCCTAATTGCAATTTATAAATTAAACGTGCTTTAATATAGCTTTTGTGTATTTTGTTTAGAGTTAAAAGAGACATCGCCCAGTTTTTAATTTATTTGTTGCCTCACAGTATTTACCTTCTGAATCGTTTCACCCTTGATAGGCTATATATCAGTATGGATTTTATTCAGCAAAAATGTTGTTAACGGACACTTTACAATTTATTAAATATTGTAGTTGAACTAGAGATCTCTCTAAAAATTATTTTTAAACAGACAACCTCAAAATTGTGCTTTCTGTTGATTTCTTTCGAGGAACTATTAAGATTGATCAACTGCTATGAAAAGATCACTTGGCGTTTGTTGGTTTTGACAATACAAGGATTAGAAAGAAAAATTAATTTGCGCATTTTGTTGCTGAAACCAACTTTGAACGCTTATGGTAATGAATCAAACAGTTACTCAATGGATGAAATACGTGTATCACCGGTAAAGCAAACTATTTTTGCAGTTTTTGCTTCATCCACTTTTAAGTACAATTGTATCGTAAATATTCGTTTACCATGGCTGAAAGTTCAACGTTACTTCCGGCGGGCTGTAAAACCGACAAAAATCCCGGCGGACTGTAAAACTGATTAAAAAGCCCGTTAATGATAATAAACGACCTGTATTTAGAGGGTGGAAACAAGAAGTTTGCGCTACACAATAATTTTCTATTAACAAGGCTTGAAGACTGTTGTAGAAGCCTATTAGACCTTCTGGGTCATTCGCGTCTGTCAGGCTGTTTGAGCCTCTCAGGCTTGTCGGACCTGTCGAGTTTATCAGGTTGATCAGGTTTTTCGGGCCGTTACTTTTGTAGTTATCCGTACCGGAACTAGATCTTTTTCGTACTGACTCGGACAAGTATTATTTTTACCGTATATGCGACGGGTTTCTTCGTCGGGTTTTGCGCGGCTTGTCTCAAAGCTTGCGTTTACGTCAGATCGGACCCGTTGGACCTGTTAAACCGTTCGGGTCTGCAGAGCAGTTCGGCCTTCTCAGGCCATTCGGGTCTGCCAGTCCGTTCGGAATTTTCAGACCAATCAAGAAGGTCAGGGCTCTAATCTGTTGTGCTTAAAACGTTGTAGGCACCTTGGGCTGAAAGACAGTTTACATCCTCGGACGAACTTTGTCCGCGGGCGTAAACTTTCTCTGCGAGGTTCAGCAAGGCTGCGTTCTCTTTCCAATCCTTTTTCTGATCGTCCTTGATAGTGTTATGCGGAGGGTGACAGGTGATGGAAAAAGAGAACTACAATGGGGCGTGAGGGGGAGGCTAGAGGATCCTGATTATGCGGACGATATCTGCCTCTTGGCCCAGAGGCAACGAGACATGCAGCATAAGTTGCAGGCACTACAAAAAGAGGCAGAGACTGCAGTCCTGCTTATTAATGTAAACAATACGAAGGAGATAGGATTAACGCCAGATAAAGAAATCAGTTTGTGGTCAGGGACCAGGAAATCGAAAGGATTAATCAGTCTGTATATTTAGACAGCGTGCTGACCTGTTCTGGAGGCGCAGAGAAAGACGCTAAAACACGCATCAAGAAAGCATATGGTGCCTTCTTACAGCGCTACCAAATATGGCAGAATAAAAATTTGTCGCGAAGAACCAAGTTGAGCATCTTTAACAACGACGTCAAGTCCGTGTTGTTATATCTATGTAAAACGTGGAAGATGACTGCCGGGATAACCAGCAAACTGCAGGTCTCTGTAAACAAGTGCTTACGACGTATTGTAAGAGTAAGATAGTCAAACACAATAAGCAATGAAGAGCTCTGTACTATCGCTGGCTAAAAATCCATAAGCCTCAAGATTCAAAAGAGGAAATGGGGCTGGAACCCCCAAGGATCGAGAAGGCAAGGTCGGCCAAGGAAAACTTGGAAGAGGACAGTCGAGCAAGAGGCAGCAAGGATGGGAAAGACACGGAATAAAGTGAAGAGGCTGACGCGGAATAGAGAAGGATGGCGGCTTTTTGTTTCGGTCTTATGTTACAACCCTGTGAACAAAAGGAACTAATTTAACTCTGTTGTGCGTAACACGTTGTACGCCCCTCAGGTTGAAAGAGTTTACATCCTCGAGCGTAGACTTTCTCTTTCAGCCCTCGATACGTAAATGACTAGTACAGACCCTTTTGTACTTGATATGTTTTGCTTCATGAAACAATCACCTTAACCGGTTATGCTTGGAATCGCTTTAAAAGGACCATCGTTTCATCCTAGCAGTTAATCACGTGGAACACCTCGATAGGTTTTGCATCGTTGTATTTGAAAGGTTAAAGATTATCAAAAATGTTAGTGTGACACTTGAAGGGTCATACAACGAGTAGCTTGGTCCACCACTGCATCTAGCCGCTTGAAACCACCTTGTTAGGCTTTGGTTTGTTGTTTTTTGTTTTAGTTTAACCGTCACACAGTTAATTTTTGGAACAACACTAGTAAGTCTTGCATTGTTGTACCTAAAAGATTAATAAACACCACAGGTGTTAATGTGGCAACCAACTAGCCATACAACGAGTATTTTGTTCCACCCTGGGCATCAGCGACATTAAAACAACTTGGTAGATCTTCAGTTGTTGCATTTCAGGGACTATCAACCATTACAGATATTGACTGGCAAATGAGAAACAAATAGTTTGTTTACCATGGACGTATAACTAGTTGAAATCACCTGATTGGGCCCTATTTCGTTGTATTTGAAAGTTTTACAACGCCACATATCTTAATGTGACAACTGGAGGCCCATACAACAAGCAGCTTAATCTAACTTTGCAGTTAACTACTTGAAATGACTTTAATAGATCTTGGTTAGTTGAATTTGAAGGGTTAAAAAGCACCACGCGTGTCCATCGGACAACTGAAGAGCCATATAACGAGTAGTTTGTTTTACTATTGTAGTTAATCACTTGAAACCACTTCCCTAGATCTTGATTTTTTTTGTATTTGAAAGTTTAACAACCACCGCAAAATTGTTAGTGTGGAGAGTTTATACATCAAGTATCCGTTTTTCGTATTTGAAAGACTAACGGCTATCATAAATGGCAAATAAAAAGTCATTTAACGAGTACCTTGTTTCTCCATAGCAATTAAGCACAATTCGAAGGTCTGTACAATGCGTATCTTGTCTTTCGTTCGCATTAATCACTAAGAATTGTCTCGTTAGATGTTAAGTAGTTGTATTTGGAAAATTAGCAACCACTGCAGATGCTGATACAACAAACGAACAGCAAGTACCTGAATTTACTCTAGCAGTTAACTACGTACTTGGAAAAACAGATGTTAATGTGGCAACCAAATATTTAACAAATATCTTGCGCCATTCTTACGTTAACCACTGGAAACTGTCTTGGCAAGTCTTCAGTGGTTTATTAAAAAAAACTAACGACAATCACAGATGCTGATGTGGCAACTTAAGAGCAATACAACAAGTATCTTGCTCCATCATGGCAGTTTATCACTTGAAACCTTCTCTCTAGTCCTTGGTTCGTTGTATTTGAGAATTTAACAACCGATACAGAACTGTTAATGAGAAAAGTATCGATTTTACGTATTTGAAAGATTAACGACCATCATGGATGGCAACTGAAGACCCATTCAATAGGTAGCTTGATATACCACAGCCGGTAAGCACTACAGATGTCGATATGGCAGCTAAGAATTTGTACAAAAAGTATCTTATCCCATCTTTGCAGTTAACCACTTAAAATCTTCTCTTTGGGCTTCGGATAATTGTTGTTGGAAGGTTAGCAGATGTTGATGTAACAAACGGATAGTACCTTGTCGTACTATGGCAGCTAACTGCTTGGAAAAACATTTGTAAGTCGTGTGTCGTTGAATCTGGAAGGTTAACAAACACAAATAGCCATAAAGCGAGTACCTTGTTCCCACCTGGCATTAACCACAAAAACTACCTTTGGTAGGTCTTCAGTCTTTGTATTTAAAAAACTAACGACTATTACGGATGTTGATGATGCAATTGAAAAGCAATACAACAAATTCCTTGTCCCATCCTGGCAGTTAACTACTTGAAACCACGTTGATAGGTCTTGGTCTTTTGTATTGGAGGCCGAACAGCCACACAACGGGTATCTTGTTTTACATTGATTATTAAGTACTTGGAGAAACATCTTTAGGCCTTGGGTCATTGTATATGAATAGTTAGTGACCACTACAGATGATGAGGCAAGCATAAAACCTGCGAGAACTTTGTTCCGTCTCGACAGTAATCACTTGGAATCACTTTAGTAATTCTGGAGATGCTGACCACCACAAATGTTAATACTTCAACAGAATAGCCATCTTGCCTTGATCTGGCAATTAACTACTTCGAGATTGGAGGTCTTTGGTCATTGTATTTTAAAAGTTAACGACCGCCAAATATGTTGATTAGGCTACCAAATGGTCATACAACAAATATTTTGTTTTATTCTAATAAGGACTGTATCGTTGTTTATGGCACTAACATAAATGGTAAACTATGATATTTTTAATGAGCTTCTAAATTGGCATTTGATGCTGAATGTATAAACATTAAATGTTTGATAGGTTAAATCTGAGTTTATCGGTGAAAAAGAAAATCAAAGCTTGATCAGCGAGAAGCGACGTTTGATTGTGTCTAGATACTGTAATAAAAAAAGGTACGACAATGAGAAGGTTAGCAAAAGAGGAAGGAATTAGTGTCCATGCAGTTCAAAATTCAATTAATAGATTAGGAAAAGATTTTACTTTTAATGACTTACCAAGAAGCGGAAAAAACCGGGTGCATCAAGGCCAAATCTGGGCAACAAGATATATAAGACATTTACCATCAATAAGGAGTTCTCCGTCCGTGATTGTGCAAACATGTGTGAAACCTCGATTGGCATGGTTCAAAGTGCTAAGCAAACAAATAGTTTTAGGACTTATAAAAAACGAAAATAACCAAAGCGTTGTCCAATTCAGGTTTCTTCTGTAAAACCTTGAGCTCAGAGCCAACACAACGTCTATTTATTGATAAGATGATTAATCTCCCAAATTGAAAGGTTTTGGGCACTAATGAAAAAAATCTGCAGAAAACGGTTCAGTCAGCAGAAATGTTGAGCAATTCAAAAGAGACTAGAACAGAGTAGCCAAAACTGTGGAATCAGCTCCTGTCCAGAATCTAATGCGACACATTAAAAGCAAAGTTTAAAAAATTGGGAAAATCTTTTTGTTAATATAAAGATAAATAAATGCTAATTTATCAGAAATTTAAAACTTTTACAGCTTTATATACAGAGCGTTTTTTCTGTGTCTATAATTAACGAATACTGTTCTTAGTTTAACTACTTGGAACAACATTAGTAGATCTTTGTTCGTTGCCTTTCAAAAGTTAACGACCACCACAGATGTTGATGAGGCAACCAAGAAGCCATACAATGAGTACCTTGTCTGGCCCTGGTGGTTAATTATCTGGAAAAATATCTGTAGGTCTTGGATCGTTCTATTTAAAAGACTAACGACCACCAGAGATATCGATGTGGCAACTAATACTGCTTCGGCAGGTCGTAGTTTGTTGTATTTGAAACAACTAACAGTCAGCTGAAGAATCATAAAAACTTTTCCCCACCATAGCAATTAATCACTTGATCGTCAGTGTAAATCCCTCTTTTCTTAAACAGAACTTCTATTGATTTTACAACGACTGTGTACAGAAATTTAGTGTAGCTCAAGGCTGTTTTTTGCTTGATTTTGAAATTAAGTCAACGAAGCAGAATGATCCATTTGGAACTGCTGATCGCCGTAGTCGACTGTCAGAAAAAAATAGTGAACGACAAATTTTGCTTCTGATCTGCATTTATGAGAACAATTTGGCAGAATTAATGTCTTAGTCTGTTAAATGTAAGCCTATCTAGAAGACGGAAGCTGTAATCTTCTGCAGTTAGAAAAATCTTACGAATTAGCACTTTGTTTCTTGGAACAGATTTTAAGAGAAGTCTACGATGCCAAAAACCATTATCATTAGTAGAGTAGAAAATTTTAATTTTTCCTTATGGAGATCTAAGTGGTTTAGGAATCTTAGTTTTTAATACCCAGACACTTTTTAGTCTTTTGTTCTTTTTCATTCACCCTGTCACAAACTGTTGCTTGATTTGCTGCGGATCTAACTAGACTTAGCTTGCGGAAATGGAATGAAGAAGATTCTTACAGAGTGTCTGATTTCTCTTTAAACTTATCTTTAGAATTAGAAAATGCACTTTTCAAGATCGACACTTTTAATTAGCTCGACAGATTAACCCAGTTTCAAGTTGTCTAAAGAAAGAATCATCAAGAAGGCTTGAATGATTTCATGTAGCACTTTGTGGCCTTTATGGTGTTTCTCTCTATCAAGTTGGTTTGTGCGTCCAATTTGCTGAAATAGCTTGTCACTGTGAACTTAGGGTTTCATCTTGATTCCAATAAATCAAGACCAATTTCAGGTTCTACAAGATTTCCAAATATTGTGTATGGCAAATTGGTATCCTCCGTGCAGGCTACATATGCTGAGAAGATATTTACAGAAAAATTTGAATCAATATTACTGCTTTAAAGAAAGCATAAAATTATTTTATTGATAATTCTTGAACGGCCACAATTTTTCTAATAAACTTCATTTCAAAATAAACATTAATGTCTTTTTTATCGACCATAAAATCCAAGTCTATTTCATTAATTACCAGACAACAAACGCAATTTTCATTATTTGCACGACAAGCAATCTAAGTAAATCTTATTTTCAAATACAGACAATAAATAAAAATGACAATTATGGCAAAGTAAATATCTTCTTGAGGTTCCTCGTAAATTCAGTAAACAAAACAATAATAAACAAATTTAATAAAGACTGAAAATGGTTCGCCTTCGCGTAATTCTAACTTCACTCGAAGATGTTCCCTAACTAACTTAACTAAAGTGGAACGTGGTTAGTTTGGTTGTTGCAAATTTCGCTTTTAGAAAATTGACAACGATATATTATTAGTTTATTGTTTGGCACGGTTATTCAAATTAGGATGGTTTATTAGCGCTTATTTTGTTCGCTTATAATATTATACAAGCGCCCTTTTATACACCACAACCTGAATAGCATAGGTGTCTGTGTAACTGTATTTTAATGTAAATTTCTGTTATGATGATTGCCCGAGTATTATTATTTCTGTTTTGTAACCTACATTTTCACCTATATGCTCACGCACTTACAAAACATAAAAGCTCCTTTGTTGCCATAGTAATTTTCAAATTTATTATTTTAAACTCGTTTAAGTAATTTCGTTATCATACCGAATCTCTGTTAGGAGGCAAAACACAAATTAGTTTGACGTTTCATTAAACAAAAATCTTCAATTACAAAATCAAATTACATGTACATTTAGAAAAAAAGGTCAGTAAGTAAAGCTTTCCGCGTCCATTACCGTTTTCCAAAACAAATTAAATTTTTAATTTTTTTTCTTTTTTTTTCATTAAGGGTTAATAGGACCTAAAGGTAATTACACTATGGTCACTCTTTTTTCCCTAAATAAATTTTCTTGTATTTTGTTGTTCTACCAAAAAGATTTATACGTATGCCGATAGGATTCAATACAGCTCCAACGGGTTTATATTGCCTCTGCGAGACTGATGTATCGTCCCCAATATCGTCGCTGTTAGAAACGCGATCTGTAATGGTGGTCACCCATGTTTAACCCCTAACGAAATGGTAGTTCTTATTGCATTCTTTTTAAACAGATCCTCTAGGGAAAGTTTGATAATCCTTAAAATGAAATTTGGACGCTTTCTATAGTGGATTTAAATTTAATTTCCTAAAGAAGATTTTTTACGACGAAACGGTTTGCGAGATTTTAATAATCTTAACAAAATACGCTATTCAAATCCTTTTTCATGACTGTAGCAATTTATTTTTAGTCTGACAAACAGAAACTTTTGATTTGATTTGATCTTGTTCAGATTTTCTGATACAATCTTAATTCTAATCTTAAAGACAGAGTGTTTTCTCTGATGGCTTCTAACGAATTATTTGAAAATTTCTTTTAAGAATCCTGACCGTAAGGAATGTTAAGAAAAAATTTTGAAAACCTCATCTATTCCAAGATTTGCGTGTTGAGCTCAAAACAGTTTGATCAAAAATAACAGGAAGTTCTTAAAAGGATTTTAGATCTCTTCTTATGTTAAAGCAAAAACACTGCCGTATTTGATTTGTCCAGATTCTAACTTTCAGGAAACTCATTTGAGTGCAATCTTGGGAGGCCCAAATCGTAGATATCTGAGTCTTAAATTGATCAAGCAGCTTTCATGAAACAAGCTATGCTGATTGAGCTTCAGATTAAAGTAGTGATTTTATCAAAGATAGCAAAAGGTTTAAAAGAGCAAGAGTTCATTCTGCAATGCACTCCAGGTGTTTGGTATCGAAAACGACCGTAACCTACGCGCACTTTACTCTGCTTTTCACAAACAAGCACTACACAAGGTTCAAGGGCTTGATCCTCTTCAATCGTCAAACACAATGGTTGCCCAACAGTTGGGGGGGCCTCATTGTTAGGATGCTGATGGAGCCTCGCCTCATGATTCGCCGTCATCTTGATCTCAGCAGATACCATTGGAATATTCAAATCCCGGTGAATATCCCGATTTCGCACATACCACGAGGCATTTACCTTGTTCCTAAGAACTTTGTTTTGTAGTTTTTGTATGATGTCGATATTTAATCTTTGCTGCAGCTCCAGAGCTGGCTTCCAGAGCCAAACTGGTTTAAGGATCTGGTTTTGTTATGTAGTGCAAATTGGAAATTTTTCCCTAACAACCAGTAATGTTTTTTGTAACGGATTTCTAATTCTTCTCGTTTTTCCATGATATGGTGTTTTCACCTTAACTCAGCATTCAGACTCGTACCAAGATATTTAGCATTGTTTTCATATAGAGATTATCAAAAAGAGAAGATCCTTTAGTTTTCTATTGGTAAAATTACTATGTATTGATTGTTGATTCTGTTACATCCTTGTCACTCGCCAACAACGGCGTATCATCTGAAAAGGTTGCAACGGTGAATCCTGGAATATTTGGTAAATCGTTGGTATAGAGCAAGTATAGTATATGGAATCCAGCACACTGTCCTATGAGACTCCCGCATTGTTCTCTTTAAGGACTGTATATCGGCTTTCTTGTTTTATTTTGAACCTATGGTAGGACAGATATGACGTTAAGATTTCAACATAATGTTTTGGACGTATCTTGTGCAGCTTGCGGGTGAGGCCTTCGTGCCACACTTTATCAAATGCCTGTGCCACGTCCAAGAACAAAGCAGAATAAAATTTTTTTTCTTCCAGTGTTTTCTCTACAATATTCGTGACCCTATGGACTTGATCAATAAAAAAATGTCTGTTACGAAAGCCAAACTGATATTGAGCTGTTTTCTTCAATTAAAACTTTTAGTCGTTTAAGTAGTAGTTTTTCAAAAAGCTTAGAGATTGTTGGCAATAACGAAATTGGTCTATAGGAGCTAACACTTTCCCCAGGTTTTGGTATTATGATGACCTCTGCCATCTGCCACACTTCTGGCAGCATTGTAGAAGTACGTTAACATCACTACTCTTTTTCTTGGTAACCGCTTCAATATCATCCGAGAGCTTTTCTTGGATTAAGATTGGTTTTGATTTCCTCCGTGATTTCCTCCGTGATTTCCTTGGGAGTGACCATCGGAATTATTTCTTCATTGGTGTTGTCTACAGGTTCAAAAGCGCGATCCTGTCGTATCCGGTTTGATTGGAAGATTTCAGCTAGATATTTCGCAAATAAGTCTGCTTTTTGTTTATTATCTCTTGCCCAGGGTCTATTTGCGCTTCGTATTGGTGGAATTGGGGTGATTGATCTCTTGATTTTCTTGACTGCCTTACAGAGGGAGTAACCAGTGTTTTACTTCCGGTGACAACCCATTCGGTATGTGCTGAATAAGTCATTTTTTAACTTTAGAATGTCTGTTTTTAGTTTTTGCCTTGTATTGTTCAAGACATTTTTGCCAATCGGTTTTCTAGTCGTTTGCCACCTTCTGGTCATCAGTGTTCTTATTTCCGAAGGGTAATTAATTTCCTGATTGACATGTGTGTTTGCTCTAGTGCCTCCTTGCAGCTTTCTGAATGGTCATTATAAATTTTTCAGCTTTAGCTGTTCCTTAGTCTTTAAGCAGACTTTCAGATGAATACTATTCTGAAGTTCTTGTCTGAATTGTTCCTAGTGAAAGGTTTTGTTAGTGAGAGTTGCTTGTGCTTCTTTTTTATAAACTGTTTCACTGAGTGTCATTAAGATTGCCAAGTGGTCAGAGAGCAGATTAGAGTTGTCCTCTTCATTTATGACATTAGCTTACACTGCGCGTTATGATAAAGTCTAGCAAATCCGGAATTTTATTTTTGTCAGTAGACCAGTAGCCTGCCAGTTGAGTGAAAACTTCATCCCAATTCTTGGATTGCCTTTGGGAGTTCCCTGCCCAGTCCGTATGTTTGACGTTCTAGTTTCCTTTTTCCCCCAGTACTGCTTAAGAAATTCGCATATTCTAAAGTCTTCATTTTATATCTAAGGGAACAGTAAGCTGCTCCCACCATCATTTTTTGATTTATCATTTCAGTACATATCAATGTAAGTTGTACTTTCCTGCTTTGAAGATGTTATTCTTCGTGATGTTTAATAGATTCTTTGATTCTTCTATCTATCCCAAATTGTTTTCTTTTCTCAACTAACTCGATTTGCTCTTTTAAGCCCAAGCTAAGAAAATTAAGAAGACAAGTTGAAATCGTTAGATCCGCTGAAGAGGATCGATGATGAGCATGACAAAATTTTCTTTTTATTTTAGAAATTTAGGAATCAATACTAGATTACATTATGCAAGTCCAATTGGATGCAATGATTGGTGCAATGATAACTAGTGAAATTTCTATTACTTTTTAAGTTTTATGCAAAACCTGAATGCCTTCTATCTTGATCCTGCCAATAACGATTGACAATCTTCAGATCGAAAGAGTATGACGGAGTATGTATGAAGTACGAAGACGTATGACTGTCTAAGTTGGCCAGTACTCAAGGGTTTTAAAAGACTGTATTCGTTTAATAGCGAAACACTTATTGAGCAGGTGAAGCACATTTTGTTTATGATAGCTCTTGTAATGAACGTTTATCTAACTATACCCCTTTAACCTCAAATTTAGGCCAATCAATTTCAGATTGAGATAAATCAGCTTCAGATTGAGACTGATCTGAATTCAATTTAAAGTCGATTTGTTTCAATTTGTAGTTGACTGGTCTCAATTCAAAGTTGACTACATAGTTCAATTTCTATGTTTCTGTCTTTTGACATACCATGCCCTTTTTTCCATAGTAAAAACTTTCAATCATTTTAAAATCAATCTAAAAAAATATCTGAAACCTTTACTTCTTGATTTATCTTCAATGTATGGAACATTGCTTGTGTAGTTTCTTTAACGTTCTTGAAGATTGGAAATGTTTTGGATCTTTTTAACTTAAAGCACTTTAAAGACATAGAAATCTTGACTAATTTCACTTTTAATTTTCAACTTGCTAATTCACTGCACATTCTTTAAGGAAAAGAACAAATAAAATAAAACACCAACATTTTCAAGGTATTTTAAAATTTATTTAAGGCCTTAATTTTAAAAAAATAAATAACATTCTGCTAACAAATATTTAGCACAATCTTGAGAAATTGATCAGTTTAGGCCCTAATGTAAAAAACCAGCTTTGATGATTGGGGCGGAGTGGATGAGAGGAGCAGCGTGGACAACTGGAGCAGCGTGTACAGCGTGTACAACTGGAGCAGCGTGTACAGCGTGTACA